>CM055877.1:42211248-42728748 GCA_029582165.1 Portulaca oleracea | reverse complement strand
AAATATAATTTTCTACGTTGTGATTGACCAGTTTAATTATAATCTCTCCCGTGGCTCTATTTTGTGGGACCCACAATAATTTCTATAATAATATATAGATTATTATTATTATTATTATTATTATTATTATTATTATTAATATTATAGTCAACACTTAAACAATTACTGTTATTTGCACCAAAATCATTTAATTTAGACTCCAAAGCAGTGAAGAATTAGTGATACTTTCTGGTTTTTTTAGTTTTAAAATAAATTCTCGATTGAAAATAAAAAATAGAAAATAGAAAAAAAATATTTATCTACGTTAACCAATTCCCCTACAATCACTCCCGTGACTCTATTTCGTGGGACTCACAATGATTTCTATTATAATATATAGATTATAGACAATATCAAATAATTATTGTTTTTTGTACCAAAATAATTATTGTTATTTGTACCAAAATAATTATTGTAATTTGTATTAAAATAATTTAATTCAGAGTCCAAAGCAGTCAAGGATTAGTAATACTATCTGGTTTTTAAATTTAAAATAAAATCCGGATAGAAAATAAAAAAAATTAAAACTAGAAAAAAAATATAATTTTCTACATTGTGATTCACCAGTCTCTCTATAATCACTCCCGTGGCTCTATTTCGTGGGATCCACAATAATTTCCATAATATATAGATTATTATTATTATTATTATTATTATTATTATTACTATTATTATTATTATTATTATTATTATTATTATAGTCAACACTAAAATAATTACTGTTATTTGCACCAAAATACTTTAATTTAGAGTCCAAAGCAGTCAAGTATTAGTGATACTTTCTGGTTTTTTATGTTTTCAAATAAAATTCGGATGAAAAATAAAAAAATCGAAAATAGAAAAAAATTTTATTTTTCTGCGTTATGATTAGCTAATTCCTCTACAATCTCTCCCATGACTCTATTTCGTAGGACTCACAATGATTTCTATTGTAATATATAGATTATTATTATTATTATTATGGTAACCACTAAAATAATTACTATTATTTGCACCAAAATAATTTAATTCAGACTCCAAAGCAGTCAAGTATTAATGATATTTTCTGGTTTTTAATTTTAAAATATTGTCCGGATTGAAAATAAAAACTAGAAAATTTGGAAAATAATATAATTTTCTACGTTCTAATTGGCAAATTCTCCTACAATCACTCCCATGGCTCTATTCCGTGGGACCCACAAACATTTCTATTAAAATATATAGATTATATGCAAGACCAAAATAATTATTGTTATTTGTACCAAAATAATTTAATTAAGAGTAAGTAGTCAAGGATTAGTAATACTATCTGGTTTTTAATTTTAAAATAAAATCCGGATAGAAAATAAAAAAATAAAAATCGAAAAAAAAATATAATTTTCTACGTTGTGATTGACCAGTTTCATTATAATCTCTCCCGTGGCTCTATTTCGTGGGACCCACAATAATTTCTATTATAATATATAGATTATTATTATTATTATTATTATTATTATTATTATTATTATTATTATTATTGTAGTCAACACTTAAACAATTACTGTTATTTGCACCAAAATAATTTAATTTAGACTCCAAAGCAGTGAAGAATTAGTGATACTTTCTGGTTTTTTTAGTTTTAAAATAAATTCTCGATTGAAAATAAAAAATAGAAAATAGAAAAAAAATATTTATCTACGTTAACCAATTCCCCTACAATCACTCCCGTGACTCTATTTCGTGTGACTCACAATGATTTCTATTATAATATATAGATTATAGGCAATATAAAATAATTATTGATTTTGGAACCAAAATAATTATTGTAATTTGTATTAAAATAACTTAATTCAGAGTCCAAAGCAGTCAAGGATTAGTGATACTATCTGGTTTTTAATTTTAAAATAAAATCCGGATAGAAAATAAAAAAATTAAAAATAGAAAAAAAATATAATTTTCTACATTGTGATTCACCAGTCTCTCTATAATCATTCCCGTGGCTCTATTTCGTGGGATCCACAATAATTTCCATAATATATAGATTATTATTATTATTATTATTATTATTATTATTATTATTATTATTATTATTATTATTATTATTATAGTCAACACTAAAATAATTACTGTTATTTGCACCAAAATACTTTAATTTAGAGTCCAAAGCAGTCAAGTATTAGTAATACTTTCTGGTTTTTATGTTTTCAAATAAAATTCGGATGAAAAATAAAAAAATCGAAAATAGAAAAAAAATATATTTTTCTGCGTTATGATTAACCAATTCCTCTATAATCTCCCCCGTGGCTCTATTTCGTGGGACTCACAATGATTTCTATTATAATATATTGATTATTATTATTATTATTATAGTCAACACTAAAATAATTACTATTATTTGCACTGAAATAATTTAATTCAGACTTCAAAGCAGTTAAGGATTAGTGATATTTTCTGATTTTAACTTTAAAATATAGTCCGGATTGAAAATAAAAAAGAGAAAATTTGAAAAAAAAATATAATTTTTTACGTTGTAATTGGCAAATTCTGCTACAATCACTCCCGTGGCTCTATTTCGTGGGATCCACAAACATTTCTATTATAATATATAGATTATATGCAAGACCAAAATAATTATTGTTATTTGTACCAAAATAATTTAATTCAGAGTCCAAAGTAGTAAAGGATTAGTAATATTATCTGGTTTTTAATTTTAAAATAAAATTCGGATAGAAAATATAAAAATTAAAAATAGAAAATAAATATAATTTTCTACGTGGTAATTGGCCAAATCATCTACAATCACTCCCGTGGCTTTATTTCGTGGGACCCACAATGATTTCTATTATAATATATAGATTATTATTATTATTATTATAGTCAACACTAAAATAATTACTATTATTTGCACTGAAATAATTTAATTCAGACTTCAAAGCAGTTAAGGATTAGTGATATTTTCTGATTTTAACTTTAAAATATAGTCCGGATTGAAAATAAAAAAGAGAAAATTTGGAAAAAAAAATATAATTTTCTACGTTGTAATTGGCAAATTCTGCTACAATCACTCCCTTGGCTCTATTTCGTGGGATCCACAAACATTTCTATTATAATATATAGATTATATGCAACACCAAAATAATTATTGTTATTTGTACCAAAATAATTTAATTCAGAGTCCAAAGTAGTAAAGGATTAGTAATATTATCTGGTTTTTAATTTTAAAATAAAATTCGGATAGAAAATATAAAAATTAAAAATAGAAAATAAATATAATTTTCTACGTGGTAATTGGCCAAATCATCTACAATCACTCCCGTGGCTTTATTTCGTGGGACCCACAATAATTTCTATTATAATATATAGATTATTGTTATTATTATTATTATTATTATTATTATTATTATTATTATAGTCAACACTAAAATAATTACTGTTATTTGCACCAAAATAATTTAATTTAGAGTCCAAAATAATTTAATAAGTAGTTAAGTATTAGTGATACTTTCTGGTTTTTATGTTTTAAAATAAAATTCGGATGAAAAATAAAAAAATAAGAAATAGAAAAAAATAATATTTTTCTGCGTTATGATTAGCCAATTCCTCTACAATCTCTCCCATGGCTCTATTTCGTGTGACTCACAATGATTTCTATTATAATATACAGATTATTATTATTATTATAGTCAACACTAAAATAATTACTATTATTTACACCAAAATAATTTAATTCAGACTCCAAAGCAGTCAAGTATTAGTGATATTTTCTGGTTATTAATTTTAAAATATTTTCCGGATTGAAAATAAAAACTAGAAAATTTGGAAAAAAAAATAATTTTCTACGTTGTAATTGGCAAATTCTCCTATAATCACTCCCGTGGCTCTATTCCGTGGGATCCACAAACATTTCTATTATAATATATAGATCATATGCAAGACCAAAACAATTATTATTATTTGACCAAAATAATTTAATTCTTAGTCCAAAGTAGTCAAGGATTAGCAATACTATCTGGTTTTAATTTTAAAATAAAATCCGGATAGAAAATAAGAAAATTAAAAATAGAAACAAAATATTATTTTCTACGTTGTAATTGGCCAAATCATTTACAATCACTTCCATGGCTCTATTTCGTGCGAACCACAATGATTTCTATTATAATATATAGATTATTATTATTATTATTATTATTATTATTAGATTAGTTAACACTAAAATAATTACGGTTATTTGTGCCAAAATAATTTAATTTAGATTCTAAAGCAATGAATAATTAGTGACACTTTCTGGTTTTTTGTTTTAAAATAAAATCTCGATTGAAAATAAAAAATAGAAAATAGAAAAAAATAATAATTTTCTGCGTTATGATTGACCAATTCTCTTACAATTACTTCCATGATTCTATTTCGTGGGACCCACAATGATATCTATTATAATATATAGATTATAGGCAATACCAAAATAATTATTGTTATTTGTACCAAAATAATCACTTCTGTGGCTCTATTTCGTGGGACCCACAATAATTTCCATTATAATATATAGATTATTATTTTTATTATTATTATTATTATTTTTAATATTATTATAGTCAACACTAAAACAATTACTGTTATTTGCACCAAAATAAATTTATTTAGACTCCAAAGCAGTGAAGAATTAGTGATACTTTCTGGTTTTTTTAGTTTTTAAATAAAATCTCGATTGAAAATAAAAAATAGAAAATAGAAAAAAAATAATTTTCTACGTTATGTTTGACCAATTCCCCTCAATCATTCTCGTGACTGTATTTCGTGGGACTCACAATGATTTCTATTATAATATATAGATTATAGGAAATATCAAATAATTATTGTTATTTGTACCAAAATAATTATTGTTATTTGTATTAAAATAATTTAATTCAGAGTCCAAAGCAGTCAAAGATTAGTGATACTATCTGGTTTTTAATTTTAAAATAAAATCCGGATAGAAAATAAAAAAATTAAAAATAGAAAAAAAATATAATTTTCTACATTGTGATTGACCAGTCTCGCTATGATCACTCCCGTGACTCTATTTCGTGGGACCCACAATAATTTCTATTATAATATATAGATTATTATTATTATTATTATTATTATTATTATTATTATTATAGTCAACACTAAAATAATTACTGTTATTTGCACCAAAATACTTTAATTTAGAGTCCAAAGCAGTCAAGTATTAGTGATACTTTCTGGTTTTTATGTTTTAAAATAAAATTCGGATGAAAAATAAAAAAAAAAGAAATAGAAAAAAATAATATTTTTCTGCGTTATGATTAGCCAATTCCTCTACAATCTCTCCCATGGCTCTATTTCGTGTGACTCACAATGATTTCTATTATAATATACAGATTATTATTATTATTATAGTCAACACTAAAATAATTACTATTATTTACACCAAAATAATTTAATTCAGACTCTAAAGCAGTCAAGTATTAGTGATATTTTCTGGTTATTAATTTTAAAATATTTTCCGGATTGAAAATAAAAACTAGAAAATCTGGAAAAAAAAATAATTTTCTACGTTGTAATATGCAAATTCTCCTATAATCACTCCCGTGGCTCTATTCCGTGGGATCCACAAACATTTCTATTATAATATATAGATCATATGGGAGACCAAAATAATTATTATTATTTGACCAAAATATATTAATTCTTAGTCCAAAGTAGTCAAGGATTAGCAATACTATCTGGTTTTAATTTTAAAATAAAATCCGGATAGAAAATAAGAAAATTAAAAATAGAAACAAAATATTATTTTCTACGTTGTAATTGGCCAAATCATTTACAATCACTTCCATGGCTCTATTTCGTGCGAACCACAATGATTTCTATTATAATATATAGATTATTATTATTATTATTATTATTATTATTATTATTATTATTATTATTAGATTAGTTAACACTAAAATAATTACGGTTATTTGTGCCAAAATAATTTAATTTAGATTCTAAAGCAATGAATAATTAGTGACACTTTCTGGTTTTTTTAGTTTTAAAATAAAATCTCGAGTGAAAATAAAAAATAGAAAATAGAAAAAAAAATAATTTTCTGCGTTATGATTGACCAATTCTCCTACTATCACTTCCGTGATTCTATTTCGTGGGACCCACAATGATTTCTATTATAATATATAGATTATAGGCAATACCAAAATAATTATTGTTATTTGTACCAAAATATTTATTGTTATTTGTATCAAAATAATTTAATTCAGACTCCTAAGCAGTCAAGTATTAGTGATATTTTCTGGTTTTTAATTTTAAAATATTTTCCGGATTGAAAATAAAAACTAGAAAATTTGGAAAAAAAAATAATTTTCTACGTTGTAATTGGCAAATACTCCTTAATCACTCCCGTGGCTCTATTCCGTGGGATCCACAAACATTTCTATTATAATATATAGATCATATGCAAGACCAAAATAATTATTGTTATTTGTTTCAAAATAATTTAATTCTTAGTCCAAAGTAGTCAAGGATTAGTAATACTATCTGGTTTTAATTTTAAAATAAAATCCGGATAGAAAATAAGAAAATTAAAAATAGAAACAAAATATTATTTTCTACGTTGTAATTGGCCAAATCATCTACAATCACTTCCATGGCTCTATTTCCTGCGAACCACAATGATTTCTATTATAATATATAGATTATTATTATTATTATTATTATTATTATTATTATTATTATTATTATTAGATTAGTTTGCACTAAAATAATTACGGTTATTTTTGCCAAAATAATTTAATTTAGATTCTAAAGCAGTGAAGAATTAGTGACACTTTCTGGTTTTTTGTTTTAAAATAAAATCTCGATTGAAAATAAAAAATAGAAAATAGAAAAAAAAAATAATTTTCTGCGTTATGATTGACCAATTCTCCTACAATTACTTCCGTGATTCTATTTCGTGGGACCCACAATGATATCTATTATAATATATCGATTATAGGCAATACCAAAATAATTATTGTTATTTGTACCAAAATAATTTAATTCAGAGTCCAAAGCAGTCAAGGATTAGTGATACTATCTGGTTTTTTAATTTTCTACGTTGTAATTGACCAGTTTCCATATAATCACTTCCGTGGCTCTATTTCGTGGGACCCACAATAATTTCTATTATAATATATAGATTATTATTTTTTTTTATTATTATTTTTAATATTATTATAGTCAACACTAAAACAATTACTGTTATTTGCACCAAAATAAATTTATTTAGACTCCAAAGCAGTGAAGAATTAGTGATACTTTCTGGTTTTTTTAGTTTTTAAATAAAATCTCGATTGAAAATAAAAAATAGAAAATAGAAAAAAAATAATTTTCTACGTTATGTTTGACCAATTCCCCTACAATCATTCTCACGACTCTATTTGGTGGGACTCACAATGATTTCTATTACAATATATAGATTATAGGAAATATCAAATAATTATTGTTATTTGTACCAAAATAATTATTGTTATTTGTATTAAAATAATTTAATTCAGAGTCCAAAGCAGTCAAAGATTAGTGATACTATCTGGTTTTTAATTTTAAAATAAAATCCGGATAGAAAATAAAAAAAATAAAAATAGAAAAAAAATATAATTTTCTACATTGTGATTGACCAGTCTCGCTATAATCACTCCCATGACTCTATTTCGTGGGACCCACAATAATTTCTATTATAATATATAGATTATTATTATTATTATTATTATTATTATTATTATTATTATTATTATTATAGTCAACACTAAAATAATTACTGTTATTTGCACCAAAATACTTTAATTTAGAGTCCAAAGCAGTCAAGTATTAGTGATACTTTCTGGTTTTATGTTTTCAAATAAAATTCGGATGAAAAATAGAAAAATAAGAAATAGAAAAAAATAATATTTTTCTGCGTTATGATTAGCCAATTCCTCTACAATCTCTCCCATGGCTCTATTTCGTGTGACTCACAATGATTTCTATTATAATATACAGATTATTATTATTATTATAGTCAACACTAAAATAATTACTATTATTTACACCAAAATAATTTAATTCAGACTCCAAAGCAGTCAAGTATTAGTGATATTTTCTGGTTATTAATTTTAAAATATTTTCCGGATTGAAAATAAAAACTAGAAAATTTGGAAAAAAAAAAATTTTCTACGTTGTAATTGGCAAATTCTCCTATAATCACTCCCGTGGCTCTATTCCGTGGGATCCACAAACATTTCTATTATAATATATAGATCATATGCAAGACCAAAATAATTATTATTATTTGACCAAAATAATTTAATACTTAGTCCAAAGTAGTCAAGGATTAGCAATACTATCTGGTTTTAATTTTAAAATAAAATCCGGATAGAAAATAAGAAAATTAAAAATAGAAACAAAATATTATTTTCTACGTTGTAATTGGCCAAATCATTTACAATCACTTCCATGGCTCTATTTTCGTGCGAACCGAAATGATTTCTATTATAATATATAGATTATTATTATTATTATTATTATTATTAGATTAGTTAACACTAAAATAATTACGGTTATTTGTGCCAAAATAATTTAATTTAGATTCTAAAGCAATGAATAATTAGTGACACTTTCTGGTTTTTTTAGTTTTAAAATAAAATCTCGAGTGAAAATAAAAAATAGAAAATAGAAAAAAAAATAATTTTCTGCGTTATGATTGACCAATTCTCCTACTATCACTTCCGTGATTATATTTCGTGGGACCCACAATGATTTCTATTATAATATATAGATTATAGGCAATACCAAAATAATTATTGTTATTTGTACCAAAATAATATTGTTATTTGTACCATAATAATTTAATTCAGACTCCAAAGCAGTCAAGTATTAGTGATATTTTCTGGTTTTTAATTTTAAAATATTTTCCGGATTGAAAATAAAAACTAGAAAATTTGGAAAAAAAATAATTTTCTACGTTGTAATTGGCAAATTCTCCTTAATCACTCCCGTGGCTCTATTCCGTGGGATCCACAAACATTTCTATTATAATATATAGATCATATGCAAGACCAAAATAATTATTGTTATTTGTTTCAAAATAATTTAATTTTTAGTCCAAAGTAGTCAAGGATTAGTAATACTATCTGGTTTTTAATTTTAAAATAAAATCCGGATAGAAAATAAGAAAATTAAAAATAGAAACAAAATATTATTTTCTACGTTGTAATTGGCCAAATCATCTACAATCACTTCCATGGCTCTATTTCCTGCGAACCACAATGATTTCTATTATAATATATAGATTATTATTATTATTATTATTATTATTATTATTATTATTAGATTAGTTTACACTAAAATAATTACGGTTATTTTTGCCAAAATAATTTAATTTAGATTCTAAAGCAGTGAAGAATTAGTGACACTTTCTGGTTTTTTGTTTTAAAATAAAATCTCGATTGAAAATAAAAAATAGAAAATAGAAAAAAATAATAATTTTCTGCGTTATGATTGACCAATTCTCCTACAATTACTTCCATGATTCTATTTCGTGGGACCCACAATGATATCTATTATAATATATAGATTATAGGCAATACCAAAATAATTATTGTTATTTGTACCAAAATAATTATTGTTATTTGTACCAAAATAATTTAATTCAGAGTCCAAAATAATTTAATTTTCTACGTTGTAATTGACCAGTTTCCATATAATCACTTCCGTGGCTCTATTTCGTGGGACCCACAATAATTTCTATTATAATATATAGATTATTATTTTTATTATTATTATTATTATTTTTAATATTATTATAGTCAACACTAAAACAATTACTGTTATTTGCACCAAAATAAATTTATTTAGACTCCAAAGCAGTGAAGAATTAGTGATACTTTCTGGTTTTTTTAGTTTTTAAATAAAATCTCGATTGAAAATAAAAAATAGAAAATAGAAAAAAAATAATTTTCTACGTTATGTTTGACCAATTCCCCTACAATCATTCTCGTGACTCTATTTCGTGGGACTCACAATGATTTCTATTACAATATATAGATTATAGGAAATATCAAAAAATTATTGTTATTTGTACCAAAATAATTATTGTTATTTGTATTAAAATAATTTAATTCAGAGTCCAAAGCAGTCAAAGATTAGTGATACTATCTGGTTTTTAATTTTAAAATAAAATCCGGATAGAAAATAAAAAAATTAAAAATAGAAAAAAAATATAATTTTCTACATTGTGATTGACCAGTCTCGCTATAATCACTCCCGTGACTCTATTTCGTGAGACCCACAATAATTTCTATTATAATATATAGATTATTATTATTATTATTATTATTATTATTATTATTATTATTATAGTCAACACTAAAATAATTACTGTTATTTGCACCAAAATACTTTAATTTAGAGTCCAAAGCAGTCAAGTATTAGTGATACTTTCTGGTTTTTATGTTTTAAAATAAAATTCGGATGAAAAATAAAAAAATACGAAATAGAAAAAAATAATATTTTTCTGCGTTATGATTAGCCAATTCCTCTACAATCTCTCCCATGGCTCTATTTCGTGTGACTCACAATGATTTCTATTATAATATACAGATTATTATTATTATTATAGTCAACACTAAAATAATTACTATTATTTACACCAAAATAATTTAATTCAGACTCTAAAGCAGTCAAGTATTAGTGATATTTTCTGGTTATTAATTTTAAAATATTTTCCGGATTGAAAATAAAAACTAGAAAATCTGGAAAAAAAAATAATTTTCTACGTTGTAATTGGCAAATTCTCCTATAATCACTCCCGTGGCTCTATTCCGTGGGATCCACAAACATTTCTATTATAATATATAGATCATATGCAAGACCAAAATAATTATTATTATTTGACCAAAATATATTAATTCTTAGTCCAAAGTAATCAAGGATTAGCAATACTATCTGGTTTTAATTTTAAAATAAAATCCGGATAGAAAATAAGAAAATTAAAAATAGAAACAAAATATTATTTTCTACGTTGTAATTGGCCAAATCATTTACAATCACTTCCATGGCTCTATTTCGTGCGAACCACAATGATTTCTATTATAATATATAGATTATTATTATTATTATTATTATTATTATTATTAGAATAAAATTCGGATAGAAAATAAGAAAATTAAAAATAGAAACAAAATATTATTTTCTACGTTGTAATTGGCCAAATCATCTACAATCACTTCCATGGCTCTATTTCCTGCGAACCACAATGATTTCTATTATAATATATAGATTATTATTATTATTATTATTATTATTATTATTATTATTAGATTAGTTTACACTAAAATAATTACGGTTATTTTTGCCAAAATAATTTAATTTAGATTCTAAAGCAGTGAAGAATTAGTGACACTTTCTGGTTTTTTGTTTTAAAATAAAATCTCGATTGAAAATAAAAAATAGAAAATAGAAAAAAAAAATAATTTTCTGCGTTATGATTGACCAATTCTCCTACAATTACTTCCGTGATTCTATTTCGTGGGACCCACAATGATATCTATTATAATATATCGATTATAGGCAATACCAAAATAATTATTGTTATTTGTACCAAAATAATTTAATTCAGAGTCCAAAGCAGTCAAGGATTAGTGATACTATCTGGTTTTTTAATTTTCTACGTTGTAATTGACCAGTTTCCATATAATCACTTCCGTGGCTCTATTTCGTGGGACCCACAATAATTTCTATTATAATATATAGATTATTATTTTTTTTTATTATTATTTTTAATATTATTATAGTCAACACTAAAACAATTACTGTTATTTGCACCAAAATAAATTTATTTAGACTCCAAGCGATGAAGAATTAGTGATACTTTCTGGTTTTTTTAGTTTTTAAATAAAATCTCGATTGAAAATAAAAAATAGAAAATAGAAAAAATAATTTTCGTTATGTTTGACCAATTCCCCTACAATCATTCTCACGACTCTATTTGGTGGGACTCACAATGATTTCTATTACAATATATAGATTATAGGAAATATCAAATAATTATTGTTATTTGTACCAAAATAATTATTGTTATTTGTATTAAAATAATTTAATTCAGAGTCCAAAGCAGTCAAAGATTAGTGATACTATCTGGTTTTTAATTTTAAAATAAAATCCGGATAGAAAATAAAAAAAATAAAAATAGAAAAAATATATAATTTTCTACATTGTGATTGACCAGTCTCGCTATAATCACTCCCATGACTCTATTTCGTGGGACCCACAATAATTTCTATTATAATATATAGATTATTATTATTATTATTATTATTATTATTATTATTATTATAGTCAACACTAAAATAATTACTGTTCTTTGCACCAAAATACTTTAATTTAGAGTCCAAAGCAGTCAAGTATTAGTGATACTTTCTGGTATTATGTTTTCAAATAAAATTCGGATGAAAAATAAAAAAATAAGAAATAGAAAAAAATAATATTTTTCTGCGTTATGATTAGCCAATTCCTCTACATTTCTCTCCCATGGTTCTATTTCGTGTGACTCACAATGATTTCTATTATAATATACAGATTATTATTATTATTATAGTCAACACTAAAATAATTACTATTATTTACACCAAAATAATTTAATTCAGACTCCAAAGCAGTCATGTATTAGTGATATTTTCTGGTTATTAATTTTAAAATATTTTCCGGATTGAAAATAAAAACTAGAAAATTTGGAAAAAAAAAAATTTTCTACGTTGTAATTGGCAAATTCTCCTATAATCACTCCCGTGGCTCTATTCCGTGGGATCCACAAACATTTCTATTATAATATATAGATCATATGCAAGACCAAAATAATTATTATTATTTGACCAAAATAATTTAATTCTTAGTCCAAAGTAGTCAAGGATTAGCAATACTATCAGGTTTTAATTTTAAAATAAAATCCGGATAGAAAATAAGAAAATTAAAAATAGAAACAAAATATTATTTTCTACGTTGTAATTGGCCAAATCATTTACAATCACTTCCATGGCTCTATTTCGTGCGAACCACAATGATTTCTATTATAATATATAGATTATTATTATTATTATTATTATTAGATTAGTTAACACTAAAATAATTACGGTTATTTGTGCCAAAATAATTTAATTTAGATTCTAAAGCAATGAATAATTAGTGACACTTTCAGTTTTTTTAGTTTTAAAATAAAATCTCGAGTGAAAATAAAAAATAGAAAATAGAAAAAAAAAAAATTTTCTGCGTTATGATTGACCAATTCTCCTACTATCACTTCCGTGATTCTATTTCGTGGGACCCACAATGATTTCTATTATAATATATAGATTATAGGCAATACCAAAATAATTATTGTTATTTGTACCAAAATATTTATTGTTATTTGTATCAAAATAATTTAATTCAGACTCCTAAGCAGTCAAGTATTAGTGATATTTTCTGGTTTTTAATTTTAAAATATTTTCCGGATTGAAAATAAAAACTAGAAAATTTGGAAAAAAAAATAATTTTCTACGTTGTAATTGGCAAATTCTCCTTAATCACTCCCGTGGCTCTATTCCGTGGGATCCACAAACATTTCTATTATAATATATAGATCATATGCAAGACCAAAATAATTATTGTTATTTGTTTCAAAATAATTTAATTCTTAGTCCAAAGTAGTCAAGGATTAGTAATACTATCTGGTTTTTAATTTTAAAATAAAATCCGGATAGAAAATAAGAAAAATAAAAATAGAAACAAAATATTATTTTCTACGTTGTAATTGGCCAAATCATCTACAATCACTTCCATGGCTCTATTTCCTGCGAACCACAATGATTTCTATTATAATATATAGATTATTATTATTATTATTATTATTATTATTATTATTATTATTAGATTAGTTTACACTAAAATAATTACGGTTATTTTTGCCAAAATAATTTAATTTAGATTCTAAAGCAGTGAAGAATTAGTGACACTTTCTGGTTTTTTGTTTTAAAATAAAATCTCGATTGAAAATAAAAAATAGAAAATAGAAAAAAAAAATAATTTTCTGCGTTATGATTGACCAATTCTCCTACAATTACTTCCGTGATTCTATTTCGTGGGACCCACAATGATATCTATTATAATATATCGATTATAGGCAATACCAAAATAATTATTGTTATTTGTACCAAAATAATTTAATTCAGAGTCCAAAGCAGTCAAGGATTAGTGATACTATCTGGTTTTTTAATTTTCTACGTTGTAATTGACCAGTTTCCATATAATCACTTCCGTGGCTCTATTTCGTGGGACCCACAATAATTTCTATTATAATATATAGATTATTATTTTTTTTATTATTATTATTATTTTTAATATTATTATAGTCAACACTAAAACAATTACTGTTATTTGCACCAAAATAAATTTATTTAGACTCCAAAGCAGTGAAGAATTAGTGATACTTTCTGGTTTTTTTAGTTTTTAAATAAAATCTCGATTGAAAATAAAAAATAGAAAATAGAAAAAAAATAATTTTCTACGTTATGTTTGACCAATTCCCCTACAATCATTCTCGTGACTCTATTTCGTGGGACTCACAATGATTTCTATTATAATATATAGATTATAGGAAATATCAAATAATTATTGTTATTTGTACCAAAATAATTATTGTTATTTGTATTAAAATAATTTAATTCAGAGTCCAAAGCAGTCAAAGATTAGTGATACTATCTGGTTTTTAATTTTAAAATAAAATCCGGATAGAAAATAAAAAAATTAAAAATAGAAAAAAAATATAATTTTCTACATTGTGATTGACCAGTCTCGCTATAATCACTCCCGTGACTCTATTTCGTGGGACCCACAATAATTTCTATTATAATATATAGATTATTATTATTATTATTATTATTATTATTATTATTATTATTATAGTCAACACTAAAATAATTACTGTTATTTGCACCAAAATACTTTAATTTAGAGTCCAAAGCAGTCAAGTATTAGTGATACTTTCTGGTTTTATGTTTTCAAATAAAATTCGGATGAAAAATAAAAAAATAAGAAATAGAAAAAAATAATATTTTTCTGCGTTATGATTAGCCAATTCCTCTACAATCTCTCCCATAGCTCTATTTCGTGTGACTCACAATGATTTCTATTATAATATACAGATTATTATTATTATTATAGTCAACACTAAAATAATTACTATTATTTACACCAAAATAATTTAATTCAGACTCCAAAGCAGTCATGTATTAGTGATATTTTCTGGTTATTAATTTTAAAATATTTTCCGGATTGAAAATAAAAACTAGAAAATTTGGAAAAAAAAAAATTTTCTACGTTGTAATTGGCAAATTCTCCTATAATCACTTCCGTGGCTCTATTCCGTGGGATCCACAAACATTTCTATTATAATATATAGATCATATGCAAGACCAAAATAATTATTATTATTTGACCAAAATAATTTAATTCTTAGTCTAAAGTAGTCAAGGATTAGCAATACTATCTGGTTTTAATTTTAAAATAAAATCCGGATAGAAAATAAGAAAATTAAAAATAGAAACAAAATATTATTTTCTACGTTGTAATTGGCCCAATCATCTACAATCACTTCCATGGCTCTATTTCGTGCGAACCACAATGATTTCTATTATAATATATAGATTATTATTATTATTATTATTATTATTAGATTAGTTAACACTAAAATAATTACGGTTATTTGTGCCAAAATAATTTAATTTAGATTCTAAAGCAATGAATAATTAGTGACACTTTCTGGTTTTTTTAGTTTTAAAATAAAATCTCGAGTGAAAATAAAAAATAGAAAATAGAAAAAAAAAAAATTTTCTGCGTTATGATTGACCAATTCTCCTACTATCACTTCCGTGATTCTATTTCGTGGGACCCACAATGATTTCTATTATAATATATAGATTATAGGCAATACCAAAATAATTATTGTTATTTGTACCAAAATATTTATTGTTATTTGTATCAAAATAATTTAATTCAGACTCCTAAGCAGTCAAGTATTAGTGATATTTTCTGGTTTTTAATTTTAAAATATTTTCCGGATTGAAAATAAAAACTAGAAAATTTGGAAAAAAAAATAATTTCTACGTTGTAATTGGCAAATACTCCTTAATCACTCCCGTGGCTCTATTCCGTGGGATCCACAAACATTTCTATTATAATATATAGATCATATGCAAGACCAAAATAATTATTGTTATTTGTTTCAAAATAATTTAATTCTTAGTCCAAAGTAATCAAGGATTAGTAATACTATCTGGTTTTTAATTTTAAAATAAAATCCGGATAGAAAATAAGAAAATTAAAAATAGAAACAAAATATTATTTTCTACGTTGTAATTGGCCAAATCATATACAATCACTTCCATGGCTCTATTTCCTGCGAACCACAATGATTTCTATTATAATATATAGATTATTATTATTATTATTATTATTATTATTATTATTATTAGATTAGTTTACACTAAAATAATTACGGTTATTTTTGCCAAAATAATTTAATTTAGATTCTAAAGCAGTGAAGAATTAGTGACACTTTCTGGTTTTTTGTTTTAAAATAAAATCTCGATTGAAAATAAAAAATAGAAAATAGAAAAAAAAAATAATTTTCTGCGTTATGATTGACCAATTCTCCTACAATTACTTCCGTGATTCTATTTCGTGGGACCCACAATGATATCTATTATAATATATCTATTATAGGCAATACCAAAATAATTATTGTTATTTGTACCAAAATAATTTAATTCAGAGTCCAAAGCAGTCAAGGATTAGTGATACTATCTGGTTTTTTAATTTTCTACGTTGTAATTGACCAGTTTCCATATAATCACTTCCGTGGCTCTATTTCGTGGGACCCACAATAATTTCTATTATAATATATAGATTATTATTTTTATTATTATTATTATTATTTTTAATATTATTATAGTCAACACTAAAACAATTACTGTTATTTGCACCAAAATAAATTTATTTAGACTCCAAAGCAGTGAAGAATTAGTGATACTTTCTGGTTTTTTTAGTTTTTAAATAAAATCTCGATTGAAAATAAAAAATAGAAAATAGAAAAAAAATAATTTTCTACGTTATGTTTGACCAATTCCCTACAATCATTCGTGACTCTATTTCGTGGGACTCACAATGATTTCTATTACAATATATAGATTATAGGAAATATCAAAAAATTATTGTTATTTGTACCAAAATAATTATTGTTATTTGTATTAAAATAATTTAATTCGAGTCCAAAGCAATCAAGATTAGTGATACTATCTGGTTTTAATTTTAAAATAAAATCCGGATAGAAAATAAAAAATTAAAAATAGAAAAAATATAATTTTCTACATTGTGATTGACCAGTCTCGCTATAATCACTCCCGTGACTCTATTTCGTGGGACCCACAATAATTTCTATTATAATATATAGATTATTATTATTATTATTATTATTATTATTATTATTATTATTATTATTATTATTATAGTCAACACTAAAATAATTACTGTTATTTGCACCAAAATACTTTAATTTAGAGTCCAAAGCAGTCAAGTATTAGTGATACTTTCTAGTTTTATGTTTTCAAATAAAATTCGGATGAAAAATAAAAAAATAAGAAATAGAAAAAAATAATATTTTTCTGCGTTATGATTAGCCAATTCCTCTACAATCTCTCCCATAGCTCTATTTCGTGTGACTCACAATGATTTCTATTATAATATACAGATTATTATTATTATTATAGTCAACACTAAAATAATTACTATTATTTACACCAAAATAATTTAATTCAGACTCCAAAGCAGTCATGTATTAGTGATATTTTCTGGTTATTAATTTTAAAATATTTTCCGGATTGAAAATATAAACTAGAAAATTTGGAAAAAAAAAAATTTTCTACGTTGTAATTGGCAAATTCTCCTATAATCACTCCCGTGGCTCTATTCCGTGGGATCCACAAACATTTCTATTATAATATATAGATCATATGCAAGACCAAAATAATTATTATTATTTGACCAAAATAATTTAATTCTTAGTCCAAAGTAGTCAAGGATTAGCAATACTATCTGGTTTTAATTTTAAAATAAAATCCGGATAGAAAATAAGAAAATTAAAAATAGAAACAAAATATTATTTTCTACGTTGTAATTGGCCAAATCATTTACAATCACTTCCATGGCTCTATTTAAATGCGAACCACAATGATTTCTATTATAATATATAGATTATTATTATTATTATTATTATTATTATTATTAGATTAGTTAACACTAAAATAATTACGGTTATTTGTGCCAAAATAATTTAATTTAGATTCTAAAGCAATGAATAATTAGTGACACTTTCTGGTTTTTTTAGTTTTAAAATAAAATCTCGAGTGAAAATAAAAAATAGAAAATAGAAAAAAAAATAATTTTCTGCGTTATGATTGACCAATTCTCCTACTATCACTTCCGTGATTCTATTTAAATGGGACCCACAATGATTTCTATTATAATATATAGATTATAGGCAATACCAAAATAATTATTGTTATTTGTACCAAAATATTTATTGTTATTTGTATCAAAATAATTTAATTCAGACTCCTAAGCAGTCAAGTATTAGTGATATTTTCTGGTTTTTAATTTTAAAATATTTTCCGGATTGAAAATAAAAACTAGAAAATTTGGAAAAAAAAATAATTTTCTACGTTGTAATTGGCAAATACTCCTTAATCACTCCCGTGGCTCTATTCCGTGGGATCCACAAACATTTCTATTATAATATATAGATCATATGCAAGACCAAAATAATTATTGTTATTTGTTTCAAAATAATTTAATTCTTAGTCCAAAGTAGTCAAGGATTAGTAATACTATCTGGTTTTAATTTTAAAATAAAATCCGGATAGAAAATAAGAAAATTAAAAATAGAAACAAAATATTATTTTCTACGTTGTAATTGGCCAAATCATCTACAATCACTTCCATGGCTCTATTTCCTGCGAACCACAATGATTTCTATTATAATATATAGATTATTATTATTATTATTATTATTATTATTATTATTATTAGATTAGTTTACACTAAAATAATTACGGTTATTTTTGCCAAAATAATTTAATTTAGATTCTAAAGCAGATAAGAATTAGTGACACTTTCTGGTTTTTTGTTTTAAAATAAAATCTCGATTGAAAATAAAAAATAGAAAATAGAAAAAAAAAATAATTTTCTGCGTTATGATTGACCAATTCTCCTACAATTACTTCCGTGATTCTATTTCGTGGGACCCACAATGATATCTATTATAATATATCGATTATAGGCAATACCAAAATAATTATTGTTATTTGTACCAAAATAATTTAATTCAGAGTCCAAAGCAGTCAAGGATTAGTGATATTATCTGGTTTTTTAATTTTCTACGTTGTAATTGACCAGTTTCCATATAATCACTTCCGTGGCTCTATTTCGTGGGACCCACAATAATTTCTATTATAATATATAGATTATTATTTTTTTTTAATTATTATTATTTTTAATATTATTATAGTCAACACTAAAACAATTACTGTTATTTGCACCAAAATAAATTTATTTAGACTCCAAAGCAGTGAAGAATTAGTGATACTTTCTGGTTTTTTTAGTTTTTAAATAAAATCTCGATTGAAAATAAAAAATAGAAAATAGAAAAAAAATAATTTTCTACGTTATGTTTGACCAAATCCCCTACAATCATTCTCGTGACTCTATTTCGTGGGACTCACAATGATTTCTATTACAATATATAGATTATAGGAAATATCAAAAAATTATTGTTATTTGTACCAAAATAATTATTGTTATTTGTATTAAAATAATTTAATTCAGAGTCCAAAGCAGTCAAAGATTAGTGATACTATCTGGTTTTTAATTTTAAAATAAAATCCGGATAGAAAATAAAAAAATTAAAAATAGAAAAAAATATAATTTTCTACATTGTGATTGACCAGTCTCGCTATAATCACTCCCGTGACTCTATTTCGTGGGACCCACAATAATTTCTATTATAATATATAGATTATTATTATTATTATTATTATTATTATAGTCAACACTAAAATAATTACTGTTATTTGCACCAAAATACTTTAATTTAGAGTCCAAAGCAGTCAAGTATTAGTGATACTTTCTGGTTTTATGTTTTCAAATAAAATTCGGATGAAAAATAAAAAAATAAGAAATAGAAAAAAATAATATTTTTCTGCGTTATGATTAGCCAATTCCTCTACAATCTCTCCCATGGCTCTATTTCGTGTGACTCACAATGATTTCTATTATAATATACAGATTATTATTATTATTATAGTCAACACTAAAATAATTACTATTATTTACACCAAAATAATTTAATTCAGACTCCAAAGCAGTCATGTATTAGTGATATTTTCTGGTTATTAATTTTAAAATATTTTCCGGATTGAAAATAAAAACTAGAAAATTTAAATAAAATTTTTCTACGTTGTAATTGGCAAATTCTCCTATAATCACTCCCGTGGCTCTATTCCGTGGGATCCACAAACATTTCTATTATAATATATAGATCATATGCAAGACCAAAATAATTATTATTATTTGACCAAAATAATTTAATTCTTAGTCCAAAGTAGTCAAGGATTAGCAATACTATCTGGTTTTAATTTTAAAATAAAATCCGGATAGAAAATAAGAAAATTAAAAATAGAAACAAAATATTATTTTCTACGTTGTAATTGGCCAAATCATTTACAATCACTTCCATGGCTCTATTTCGTGCGAACCACAATGATTTCTATTATAATATATAGATTATTATTATTATTATTATTATTATTATTAGATTAGTTAACACTAAAATAATTACGGTTATTTGTGCCAAAATAATTTAATTTAGATTCTAAAGCAATGAATAATTAGTGACACTTTCTGGTTTTTTTAGTTTTAAAATAAAATCTCGAGTGAAAATAAAAAATAGAAAATAGAAAAAAAAATAATTTTCTGCGTTATGATTGACCAATTCTCCTACTATCACTTCCGTGATTCTATTTCGTGGGACCCACAATGATTTCTATTATAATATATAGATTATAGGCAATACCAAAATAATTATTGTTATTTGTACCAAAATATTTATTGTTATTTGTATCAAAATAATTTAATTCAGACTCCTAAGCAGTCAAGTATTAGTGATATTTTCTGGTTTTTAATTTTAAAATATTTTCCGGATTGAAAATAAAAACTAGAAAATTTGGAAAAAAAAATAATTTTCTACGTTGTAATTGGCAAATTCTCCTTAATCACTCCCGTGGCTCTATTCCGTGGGATCCACAAATATATAGATCATATGCAAGACCAAAATAATTATTGTTATTTGTTTCAAAATAATTTAATTCTTAGTCCAAAGTAGTCAAGGATTAGTAATACTATCTGGTTTTTAATTTTAAAATAAAATCCGGATAGAAAATAAGAAAATTAAAAATAGAAACAAAATATTATTTTCTACGTTGTAATTGGCCAAATCATCTACAATCACTTCCATGGCTCTATTTCCTGCGAACAACAATGATTTCTATTATAATATATAGATTATTATTATTATTATTATTATTATTATTATTATTATTATTAGATTAGTTTACACTAAAATAATTACGGTTATTTTTGCCAAAATAATTTAATTTAGATTCTAAAGCAGTGAAGAATTAGTGACACTTTCTGGTTTTTTGTTTTAAAATAAAATCTCGATTGAAAATAAAAAATAGAAAATAGAAAAAAAAAATAATTTTCTGCGTTATGATTGACCAATTCTCCTACAATTACTTCCGTGATTCTATTTCGTGGGACCCACAATGATATCTATTATAATATATCTATTATAGGCAATACCAAAATAATTATTGTTATTTGTACCAAAATAATTTAATTCAGAGTCCAAAGCAGTCAAGGATTAGTGATACTATCTGGTTTTTTAATTTTCTACGTTGTAATTGACCAATTTCCATATAATCACTTCCGTGGCTCTATTTCGTGGGACCCACAATAATTTCTATTATAATATATAGATTATTATTTTTATTATTATTATTATTATTTTTAATATTATTATAGTCAACACTAAAACAATTACTGTTATTTGCACCAAAATAAATTTATTTAGACTCCAAAGCAGTGAAGAATTAGTGATACTTTCTGGTTTTTTTAGTTTTTAAATAAAATCTCGATTGAAAATAAAAAATAGAAAATAGAAAAAAAATAATTTTCTACGTTATGTTTGACCAATTCCCCTACAATCATTCTCGTGACTCTATTTCGTGGGACTCACAATGATTTCTATTACAATATATAGATTATAGGAAATATCAAAAAATTATTGTTATTTGTACCAAAATAATTATTGTTATTTGTATTAAAATAATTTAATTCAGAGTCCAAAGCAGTCAAAGATTAGTGATACTATCTGGTTTTTAATTTTAAAATAAAATCCGGATAGAAAATAAAAAAATTAAAAATAGAAAAAAAATATAATTTTCTACATTGTGATTGACCAGTCTCGCTATAATCACTCCCATGACTCTATTTCGTGGTACCCACAATAATTTCTATTATAATATATAGATTATTATTATTATTATTATTATTATTATTATTATTATTATTATTATTATTATTATTATTATTATAGTCAACACTAAAATAATTACTGTTATTTGCACAAAAATACTTTAATTTAGAGTCCAAAGCAGTCAAGTATTAGTGATACTTTCTGGTTTTATGTTTTCAAATAAAATTCGGATGAAAAATAAAAAAATAAGAAATAGAAAAAAATAATATTTTTCTGCGTTATGATTAGCCAATTCCTCTACAATCTCTCCCATGGCTCTATTTCGTGTGACTCACAATGATTTCTATTATAATATACAGATTATTATTATTATTATAGTCAACACTAAAATAATTACTATTATTTACACCAAAATAATTTAATTCAGACTCCAAAGCAGTCATGTATTAGTGATATTTTCTGGTTATTAATTTTAAAATATTTTCCGGATTGAAAATAAAAACTAGAAAATTTGGAAAAAAAAAAATTTTCTACGTTGTAATTGGCAAATTCTCCTATAATCACTCCCGTGGCTCTATTCCGTGGGATCCACAAACATTTCTATTATAATATATAGATCATATGCAAGACCAAAATAATTATTGTTATTTGTTTCAAAATAATTTAATTCTTAGTCCAAAGTAATCAAGGATTAGTAATACTATCTGGTTTTTAATTTTAAAATAAAATCCGGATAGAAAATAAGAAAATTAAAAATAGAAACAAAATATTATTTTCTACGTTGTAATTGGCCAAATCATCTACAATCACTTCCATGGCTCTATTTCCTGCGAACCACAATGATTTCTATTATAATATATAGATTATTATTATTATTATTATTATTATTATTATTAGATTAGTTAACACTAAAATAATTACGGTTATTTGTGCCAAAATAATTTAATTTAGATTCTAAAGCAATGAATAATTAGTGACACTTTCTGGTTTTTTTAGTTTTAAAATAAAATCTCGAGTGAAAATAAAAAATAGAAAATAGAAAAAAAATAATTTTCTGCGTTATGATTGACAAATTCTCCTACTATCACTTCCGTGATTCTATTTCGTGGGACCCACAATGATTTCTATTATAATATATAGATTATAGGCAATACCAAAATAATTATTGTTATTTGTACCAAAATATTTATTGTTATTTGTATCAAAATAATTTAATTCAGACTCCTAAGCAGTCAAGTATTAGTGATATTTTCTAGTTTTTTATTTTAAAATATTTTTCGGATTGAAAATAAAAACTAGAAAATTTGGAAAAAAAAATAATTTTCTACGTTGTAATTGGCAAATTCTCCTTAATCACTCCCGTGGCTCTATTCCGTGGGATCCACAAACATTTCTATTATAATATATAGATTATATGCAAGACCAAAATAATTATTGTTATTTGTTTCAAAATAATTTAATTCTTAGTCCAAAGTAATCAAGGATTAGTAATACTATCTGGTTTTTAATTTTAAAATAAAATCCGGATAGAAAATAAGAAAATTAAAAATAGAAACAAAATATTATTTTCTACGTTGTAATTGGCCAAATCATCTACAATCACTTCCATGGCTCTATTTCCTGCGAACCACAATGATTTCTATTATAATATATAGATTATTATTATTATTATTATTATTATTATTAGATTAGTTTACACTAAAATAATTACGGTTATTTTTGCCAAAATAATTTAATTTAGATTCTAAAGCAGTGAAGAATTAGTGACACTTTCTGGTTTTGTTTTAAAATAAAATCTCGATTGAAAATAAAAATAGAAAATAGAAAAAATAATTTTCTGCGTTATGATTGACCAATTCTCCTACAATTATTTCCGTGATTCTATTTCGTGGGACCCACAATGATATCTATTATAATATATCTATTATAGGCAATACCAAAATAATTATTGTTATTTGTACCAAAATAATTTAATTCAGAGTCCAAAGCAGTCAAGGATTAGTGATACTATCGGTTTTTAATTTTCTACGTTGTAATTGACCAGTTTCCATATAATCACTTCCGTGGCTCTATTTCGTGGGACCCACAATAATTTCTATTATAATATATAGATTATTATTTTTATTATTATTATTATTATTTTTAATATTATTATAGTCAACACTAAAACAATTACTGTTATTTGCACCAAAATAAATTTATTTAGACTCCAAAGCAGTGAAGAATTAGTGATACTTTCTGGTTTTTTTAGTTTTTAAATAAAATCTCGATTGAAAATAAAAAATAGAAAATAGAAAAAAAATAATTTTCTACGTTATGTTTGACCAATTCCCCTACAATCATTCTCGTGACTCTATTTCGTGGGACTCACAATGATTTCTATTACAATATATAGATTATAGGAAATATCAAAAAATTATTGTTATTTGTACCAAAATAATTATTGTTATTTGTATTAAAATAATTTAATTCAGAGTCCAAAGCAGTCAAAGATTAGTGATACTATCTGGTTTTTAATTTTAAAATAAAATCCGGATAGAAAATAAAAAAATTAAAAATAGAAAAAAAATATAATTTTCTACATTGTGATTGACCAGTCTCGCTATAATCACTCCCGTGACTCTATTTCGTGGGACCCACAATAATTTCTATTATAATATATAGATTATTATTATTATTATTATTATTATTATTATTATTATTATTATTATTATTATTATTATTATTATTATAGTCAACACTAAAATAATTACTGTTATTTGCACCAAAATACTTTAATTTAGAGTCCAAAGCAGTCAAGTATTAGTGATACTTTCTGGTTTTATGTTTTCAAATAAAATTCGGATGAAAAATAAAAAAATAAGAAATAGAAAAAAATAATATTTTTCAAGTTATGATTAGCCAATTCCTCTACAATCTCTCCCATGGCTCTATTTCGTGTGACTCACAATGATTTCTATTATAATATACAGATTATTATTATTATTATAGTCAACACTAAAATAATTACTATTATTTACACCAAAATAATTTAATTCAGACTCCAAAGCAGTCATGTATTAGTGATATTTTCTGGTTATTAATTTTAAAATATTTTCCGGATTGAAAATAAAAACTAGAAAATTTGGAAAAAAAAATAATTTTCTACGTTGTAATTGGCAAATTCTCCTATAATCACTCCCGTGGCTCTATTCCGTGGGATCCACAAACATTTCTATTATAATATATAGATCATATGCAAGACCAAAATAATTATTATTATTTGACCAAAATAATTTAATTCTTAGTCTAAAGTAGTCAAGGATTAGTAATACTATCTGGTTTTAATTTTAAAATAAAATCCGGATAGAAAATAAGAAAATTAAAAATAGAAACAAAATATTATTTTCTACGTTGTAATTGGCCCAATCATCTACAATCACTTCCATGGCTCTATTTCCTGCGAACCACAATGATTTCTATTATAATATATAGATTATTATTATTATTATTATTATTATTATTATTATTATTATTATTAGATTAGTTTACACTAAAATAATTACGGTTATTTTTGCCAAAATAATTTAATTTAGATTCTAAAGCAGTGAAGAATTAGTGACACTTTCTGGTTTTTTGTTTTAAAATAAAATCTCGATTGAAAATAAAAAATAGAAAATAGAAAAAAAAATAATTTTCTGCGTTATGATTGACCAATTCTCCTACAATTACTTCCGTGATTCTATTTCGTGGGACCCACAATAATATCTATTATAATATATCGATTATAGGCAATACCAAAATAATTATTGTTATTTGTACCAAAATAATTTAATTCAGAGTCCAAAGCAGTCAAGGATTAGTGATATTATCTGGTTTTTTAATTTTCTACGTTGTAATTGACCAGTTTCCATATAATCACTTCCGTGGCTCTATTTCGTGGGACCCACAATAATTTCTATTATAATATATAGATTATTATTTTTTTTTAATTATTATTATTTTTAATATTATTATAGTCAACACTAAAACAATTACTGTTATTTGCACCAAAATAAATTTATTTAGACTCCAAAGCAGTGAAGAATTAGTGATACTTTCTGGTTTTTTTAGTTTTTAAATAAAATCTCGATTGAAAATAAAAAATAGAAAATAGAAAAAAAATAATTTTCTACGTTATGTTTGACCAATTCCCCTACAATCATTCTCGTGACTCTATTTCGTGGGACTCACAATGATTTCTATTACAATATATAGATTATAGGAAATATCAAAAAATTATTGTTATTTGTACCAAAATAATTATTGTTATTTGTATTAAAATAATTTAATTCAGAGTCCAAAGCAGTCAAAGATTAGTGATACTATCTGGTTTTTAATTTTAAAATAAAATCCGGATAGAAAATAAAAAAATTAAAAATAGAAAAAAAATATAATTTTCTACATTGTGATTGACCAGTCTCGCTATAATCACTCCCGTGACTCTATTTCGTGGGACCCACAATAATTTCTATTATAATATATAGATTATTATTATTATTATTATTATTATTATTATTATTATTATTATTATTATAGTCAACACTAAAATAATTACTGTTATTTGCACCAAAATACTTTAATTTAGAGTCCAAAGCAGTCAAGTATTAGTGATACTTTCTGGTTTTATGTTTTCAAATAAAATTCGGATGAAAAATAAAAAAATAAGAAATAGAAAAAAATAATATTTTTCTGCGTTATGATTAGCCAATTCCTCTACAATCTCTCCCATGGCTCTATTTCGTGTGACTCACAATGATTTCTATTATAATATACAGATTATTATTATTATTATAGTCAACACTAAAATAATTACTATTCTTTACACCAAAATAATTTAATTCAGACTCCAAAGCAGTCATGTATTAGTGATATTTTCTGGTTATTAATTTTAAAATATTTTCCGGATTGAAAATAAAAACTAGAAAATTTGGAAAAAAAAAATTTTTCTACGTTGTAATTGGCAAATTCTCCTATAATCACTCCCGTGGCTCTATTCCGTGGGATCCACAAACATTTCTATTATAATATATAGATCATATGCAAGACCAAAATAATTATTATTATTTGACCAAAATAATTTAATTCTTAGTCCAAAGTAGTCAAGGATTAGCAATACTATCTGGTTTTAATTTTAAAATAAAATCCGGATAGAAAATAAGAAAATTAAAAATAGAAACAAAATATTATTTTCTACGTTGTAATTGGCCAAATCATTTACAATCACTTCCATGGCTCTATTTCGTGCGAACCACAATGATTTCTATTATAATATATAGATTATTATTATTATTATTATTATTATTAGATTAGTTAACACTAAAATAATTACGGTTATTTGTGCCAAAATAATTTAATTTAGATTCTAAAGCAATGAATAATTAGTGACACTTTCTGGTTTTTTTAGTTTTAAAATAAAATCTCGAGTGAAAATAAAAAATAGAAAATAGAAAAAAAAAAAATTTTCTGCGTTATGATTGACCAATTCTCCTACTATCACTTCCGTGATTCTATTTCGTGGGACCCACAATGATTTCTATTATAATATATAGATTATAGGCAATACCAAAATAATTATTGTTATTTGTACCAAAATATTTATTGTTATTTGTATCAAAATAATTTAATTCAGACTCCTAAGCAGTCAAGTATTAGTGATATTTTCTGGTTTTTAATTTTAAAATATTTTCCGGATTGAAAATAAAAACTAGAAAATTTGGAAAAAAAAATAATTTTCTACGTTGTAATTGGCAAATTCTCCTTAATCACTCCCGTGGCTCTATTCCGTGGGATCCACAAACATTTCTATTATAATATATAGATCATATGCAAGACCAAAATAATTATTGTTATTTGTTTCAAAATAATTTAATTCTTAGTCCAAAGTAATCAAGGATTAGTAATACTATCTGGTTTTTAATTTTAAAATAAAATCCGGATAGAAAATAAGAAAATTAAAAATAGAAACAAAATATTATTTTCTACGTTGTAATTGGCCAAATCATCTACAATCACTTCCATGGCTCTATTTCCTGCGAACCACAATGATTTCTATTATAATATATAGATTATTATTATTATTATTATTATTATTATTAGATTAGTTTACACTAAAATAATTACGGTTATTTTTGCCAAAATAATTTAATTTAGATTCTAAAGCAGTGAAGAATTAGTGACACTTTCTGGTTTTTTGTTTTAAAATAAAATCTCGATTGAAAATAAAAAATAGAAAATAGAAAAAAAAATAATTTTCTGCGTTATGATTGACCAATTCTCCTACAATTATTTCCGTGATTCTATTTCGTGGGACCCACAATGATATCTATTATAATATATCTATTATAGGCAATACCAAAATAATTATTGTTATTTGTACCAAAATAATTATTGTTATTTGTACCAAAATAATTTAATTCAGAGTCCAAAGCAGTCAAGGATTAGTGATACTATCTGGTTTTTTAATTTTCTACGTTGTAATTGACCAGTTTCCATATAATCACTTCCGTGGCTCTATTTCGTGGGACCCACAATAATTTCTATTATAATATATAGATTATTATTTTTATTATTATTATTATTATTTTTAATATTATTATAGTCAACACTAAAACAATTACTGTTATTTGCACCAAAATAAATTTATTTAGACTCCAAAGCAGTGAAGAATTAGTGATACTTTCTGGTTTTTTTAGTTTTTAAATAAAATCTCGATTGAAAATAAAAAATAGAAAATAGAAAAAAAATAATTTTCTACGTTATGTTTGACCAATTCCCCTACAATCATTCTCGTGACTCTATTTCGTGGGACTCACAATGATTTCTATTACAATATATAGATTATAGGAAATATCAAAAAATTATTGTTATTTGTACCAATATAATTATTGTTATTTGTATTAAAATAATTTAATTCAGAGTCCAAAGCAGTCAAAGATTAGTGATACTATCTGGTTTTTAATTTTAAAATAAAATCCGGATAGAAAATAAAAAAATTAAAAATAGAAAAAAAATATAATTTTCTACATTGTGATTGACCAGTCTCGCTATAATCACTCCCATGACTCTATTTCGTGGGACCCACAATAATTTCTATTATAATATATAGATTATTATTATTATTATTATTATTATTATTATTATTATTATTATTATAGTCAACACTAAAATAATTACTGTTATTTGCACCAAAATACTTTAATTTAGAGTCCAAAGCAGTCAAGTATTAGTGATACTTTCTGGTTTTATGTTTTAAAATAAAATTCGGATGAAAAATAAAAAAATACGAAATAGAAAAAAATAATATTTTTCTGCGTTATGATTAGCCAATTCCTCTACAATCTCTCCCATGGCTCTATTTCGTGTGACTCACAATGATTTCTATTATAATATACAGATTATTATTATTATTATTATTATAGTCAACACTAAAATAATTACTATTATTTACACCAAAATAATTTAATTCAGACTCCAAAGCAGTCATGTATTAGTGATATTTTCTGGTTATTAATTTTAAAATATTTTCCGGATTGAAAATAAAAACTAGAAAATTTGGAAAAAAAAATAATTTTCTACGTTGTAATTGGCAAATTCTCCTATAATCACTTTCTGGTTTTTTTAGTTTTAAAATAAACTCTCGATTGAAAATAAAAAATAGAAAATAGAAAAAAAATAATTTTTGCGTTATGATTGACCAATTCTCCTACTATCACTTCCGTGATTCTATTTCGTGGGACCCACAATTATTTATATTATAATATATAGATTATAGGCAATACCAAAATAATTATTGTTATTTGTACCAAAATAATATTGTTATTTGTACCAAAATAATTTAATTCAGACTCCAAAGCAGTCAAGTATTAGTGATATTTTCTGGTTTTTAATTTTAAAATATTTTCCGGATTGAAAATAAAAACTAGAAAATTTGGAAAAAAAAAATTTTCTACGTTGTAATTGGCAAATTCTCCTTAGTCACTCCCGTGGCTCTATTCCGTGGGATCCACAATCATTTCTATTATAATATATAGATCATATGCAAGACCAAAATAATTATTCTTATTTGTTCCAAAATAATTTAATTCTTAGTCCAAAGTAGTCAAGGATTAGTAATACTATCTGGTTTTTAATATTAAAATAAAATCCGGATAAAAAATAAGAAAATTAAAAATAGAAACAAAATATTATTTTCTACGTTGTAATTGGCCAAATCATCTACAATCACTTCCATGGCTCTATTTCCTGCGAACCACAATGATTTCTATTATAATATATAGATTATTATTATTATTATTATTATTATTAGATTAGTTTACACTAAAATAATTACGGTTATTTTTGCCAAAATAATTTAATTTAGATTCTAAAGCAGTGAAGAATTAGTGACACTTTCTGGTTTTTTGTTTTAAAATAAAATCTCGATTGAAAATAAAAATAGAAAATAGAAAAAAAATAATTTTCTGCGTTATGATTGACCAATTCTCCTACAATTACTTAGTGATTCTATTTCATTGGGACCCACAATGATATCTATTATAATATATCGATTATAGGCAATACCAAAATAATTATTGTTATTTGTACCAAAATAATTATTGTTATTTGTACCAAAATAATTTAATTCAGAGTCCAAAGCAGTTAAGGATTAGTGATACTATCTGGTTTTTTAATTTTCTACGTTGTAATTGACCAGTTTCCATATAATCACTTCCGTGGCTCTATTTCGTGGGACCCACAATAATTTCTATTATAATATATAGATTATTATTTTTATTATTATTATTATTATTTTTAATATTATTATAGTCAACACTAAAACAATTACTGTTATTTGCACCAAAATAAATTTATTTAGACTCCAAAGCAGTGAAGAATTAGTGATACTTTCTGGTTTTTTTAGTTTTTAAATAAAATCTCGATTGAAAATAAAAAATAGAAAATAGAAAAAAAATAATTTTCTACGTTATGTTTGACCAATTCCCCTACAATCATTCTCGTGACTCTATTTCGTGGGACCCACAATGATTTCTATTATAATATATAGATTATAGGAAATATCAAATAATTATTGTTATTTGTACCAAAATAATTATTGTTATTTGTATTAAAATAATTTAATTCAGAGTCCAAAGCAGTCAAAGATTAGTGATACTATCTGGTTTTAATTTTAAAATAAAATCCGGATAGAAAATAAAAAAATTAAAAATAGAAAAAAATATAATTTTCTACATTGTGATTGACCAGTCTCGCTATAATCACTCCCGTGACTCTATTTCGTGGGACCCACAATAATTTCTATTATAATATATAGATTATTATTATTATTATTATTATTATAGTCAACACTAAAATAATTACTGTTATTTGCACCAAAATACTTTAATTTAGAGTCCAAAACAGTCAAGTATTAGTGATACTTTCTGGTTTTATGTTTTCAAATAAAATTCGGATGAAAAATAAAAAAATCGAAAATAGAAAAAAATATATTTTTCTGCGTTATGATTAGCCAATTCCTCTATAATCTCTCCCGTGGCTCTATTTCGTGGGACTCACAATGATTTCTATTATAATATATAGATTATTATTATTATTATTATAGTCAACACTAAAATAATTACTATTATTTGCACCGAAATAATTTAATTAAGACTTCAAAGCAGTTAAGGATTAGTGATATTTTATGATTTTAACTTTAAAATATTGTCCGGATTGAAAATAAAAAAGAGAAAATTTGGAAAAAAAATATAATTTTCTACGTTGTAATTGGCAAATTCTCCTACAATCACTCCCGTGGCTCTATTTCGTTTGATCCACAAACATTTCTATTATAATATATAGATTATACGCAAGACCAAAATAATTATTATTATTTGTACCAAAATAATTTAATTCAGAGTCCAAAGTAGTCAAGGATTAGTAATATTATCTGGTTTTTAATTTTAAAATAAAATCCGGATAGAAAATAAAAAAATTAAAAATAGGAAAAAAATATAATTTTCTACGTGGTAATTGGCCAAATCATCTACAATCACTCCCGTAGCTTTATTTCGTGGGACCCACAATGATTTCTAGTATAATATATAGATTATTATTGTTATTATTTATTATTATTATTATTATTATTATTATTATTATAGTCAACACTAAAATAAATACTGTTATTTGCACCAAAATAATTTAATTTAGAGTCCAAAGTAGTTAAGTATTAGTAATACTTTCTGGTTTTTATGTTTTAAAATAAAATTCGGATGAAAAATAAAAAAATACGAAATAGAAAAAAATAATATTTTTCTGCGTTATGATTAGCCAATTCCTCTACAATCTCTCCCATGGCTCTATTTCGTGGGACTCACAATGATTTCTATTATAATATACAGATTATTATTATTATTATAGTCAACACTAAAATAATTACTATTATTTACACCAAAATAATTTAATTCAGACTCCAAAGCAGTCAAGTATTAGTGATATTTTCTGGTTTTTAATTTTAAAATATTTTCCGGATTGAAAATAAAAACTAGAAAATTTGGAAAAAAAATAATTTTCTACGTTGTAATTGGCAAATTCTCCTATAATCACTCCCGTGGCTCTATTCCATGGGATCCACAAACATTTCTATTATAATATATAGATCATATGCAAGACCAAAATAATTATTATTATTTGACCAAAATAATTTAATTCTTAGTCCAAAGTAGTCAAGGATTAGTAATACTATCTGGTTTTAATTTTAAAATAAAATCCGGATAGAAAATAAGAAAATTAAAAATAGAAACAAAATATTATTTTCTACGTTGTAATTGGCCAAATCATCTACAATCACTTCCATGGCTCTATTTCGTGAGAACCACAATGATTTCTATTATAATATATAGATTATTATTATTATTATTATTATTATTATTAGATTAGTTAACACTAAAATAATTACGGTTATTTGTGCCAAAATAATTTAATTTAGATTCTAAAGGAATGAATAATTAGTGACACTTTCTGGTTTTTTTAGTTTTAAAATAAAATCTCGATTGAAAATAAAAAATAGAAAATAGAAAAAAAAAAATAATTTTCTGCGTTATGATTGACCAATTCTCCTACTATCACTTCCGTGATTCTATTTCGTGGGACCCACAATGATTTCTATTATAATATATAGATTATAGGCAATACCAAAATAATTATTGTTATATGTACCAAAATAATATTGTTATTTGTACCAAAATAATTTAATTCAGACTCCAAAGCAGTCAAATATTAGTGATATTTTCTGGTTTTTAATTTTAAAATATTTTCCGGATTGAAAATAAAAACTAGAAAATTTGGAAAAAAAAAATAATTTTCTACGTTGTAATTGGCAAATTCTCCTTAATCACTCCCGTGGCTCTATTCCGTGGGATCCACAAACATTTCTATTATAATATATAGATCATATGCAAGACCAAAATAATTATTGTTATTTGTTCCAAAATAATTTAATTCTTAGTCCAAAGTAGTCAAGGATTAGTAATACTATCTGGTTTTTAATATTAAAATAAAATCCGGATAGAAAATAAGAAAATTAAAAATAGAAACAAAATATTATTTTCTACGTTGTAATTGGCCAAATCATCTACAATCACTTCTATGGCTCTATTTCCTGCGAACCACAATGATTTCTGTTATAATATATAGATTATTATTATTATTATTATTAGATTAGTTTACACTAAAATAATTACGGTTATTTTTGCCAAAATAATTTAATTTAGATTCTAAAGCAGTGAAGAATTAGTGACACTTTCTGGTTTTTTGTTTAAAAATAAAATCTCGATTGAAAATAAAAAATAGAAAATAGAAAAAAAATAATTTTCTGCGTTATGATTGACCAATTCTCCTACAATTACTTCCGTGATTCGATTTCGTGGGACCCATAATGATATCTATTATAATATATAGATTATAGGCAATATCAAAATAATTATTGTTATAGTCAACACTAAAATAATTATTGTTATTTGTACCAAAATAATTTAATTCAGACTCCAAAGCAGTCAAGTATTAGTGATATTTTCTGGTTTTTAATTTTAAAATATTTTCCGGATTGAAAATAAAAACTAGAAAATTGGGAAAAAAAATAATTTTCTACGTTGTAATTGGCAAATTCTCCTTAATCACTCCCGTGGCTCTATTCCGTGGGATCCACAAACATTTCTATTATAATATATAGATCATATGCAAGACCAAAATAATTATTGTTATTTGTTCCAAAATAATTTAATTCTTAGTCCAAAGTAGTCAAGGATTAGTAATACTATCTGGTTTTTAATATTAAAATAAAATCCAGATAGAAAATAAGAAAATTAAAAATAGAAACAAAATATTATTTTCTAGGTTGTAATTGGCCAAATCATCTACAATCACTTCTATGGCTCTATTTCCTGCGAACCACAATGATTTCTGTTATAATATATAGATTATTATTATTATTATTATTATTATTATTAGATTAGTTTACACTAAAATAATTACGGTTATTTTTGCCAAAATAATTTAATTTAGATTCTAAAGCAGTGAAGAATTAGTGACACTTTCTGGTTTTTTGTTTAAAAATAAAATCTCGATTGAAAATAAAAAATAGAAAATCGAAAAAAAATAATTTTCTGCGTTAAGATTGACCAATTCTCCTACAATTACTTCCGTGATTCGATTTCGTGGGACCCACAATGATATCTATTATAATATATAGATTATAGGCAATACCAAAATAATTATTGTTATTTGTACCAAAATAATTATTGTTATTTGTACCAAAATAATTTAATTCAGAGTCCAAAGCAGTCAAGGATTAGTGATACTATCTGGTTTTTTAATTTTCTACGTTGTAATTGACCAGTTTCCATATAATCACTTCCGTGGCTCTATTTCGTGGGACCCACAATAATTTCTATTATAATATATAGATTATTATTATTATTATTATTATTATTATTATTTTTAATATTATTATAGTCAACACTAAAACAATTACTAATATTTGCACCAAAATAAATTTATTTAGACTCCAAAGCAGTGAAGAATTAGTGATACTTTCTTGTTTTTTTAGTTTTTAAATAAAATCTCGATTGAAAATAAAAAATAGAAAATAGAAAAAAAATAATTTTCTACGTTATGTTTGACCAATTCCCCTACAAACATTCTCGTGACTCTATTTCGTGGGACTCACAATGATTTCTATTATAATATATAGATTATAGGAAATATCAAATAATTATTGTTATTTGTACCAAAATAATTATTGTTATTTGTATTAAAATAATTTAATTCAGAGTCCAAAGCAGTCAAAGATTAGTGATACTATCTGGTTTTTAATTTTAAAATAAAATCCGGATAGAAAATAAAAAAATTAAAAATAGAAAAAAAATATAATTTTCTACATTGTGATTGACCAGTCTCACTATAATCACTCCCGTGACTCTATTTCGTGAGACCCACAATAATTTCTATTATAATATATAGATTATTATTATTATTATTATTATTATTATTATTATTATTATTATTATTATTATTATAGTCAACACTAAAATAATTACTGTTATTTGCACCAAAATACTTTAATTTAGAGTCCAAAGCAGTCAAGTATTAAAGATACTTTCTGGTTTTATGTTTTCAAATAAAATTCGGATGAAAAATAAAAAAATCGAAAATAGAAAAAAATATATTTTTCTGCGTTATGATTAGCCAATTCCTCTATAATCTCTCCCGTGGCTCTATTTCGTGGGACTCACAATGATTTCTATTATAATATATAGATTATTATTATTATTATAGTCAACACTAAAATAATTACTATTATTTGCACCGAAATAATTTAATTAAGACTTCAAAGCAGTTAAGGATTAGTGATATTTTATGATTTTAACTTTAAAATATTGTCCGGATTGAAAATAAAAAAGAGAAAATTTGGAAAAAAAATATAATTTTCTACGTTGTAATTGGCAAATTCTCCTACAATCACTCCCGTGGCTCTATTTCGTTTGATCCACAAACATTTCTATTATAATATATAGATTATACGCAAGACCAAAATAATTATTGTTATTTGTACCAAAATAATTTAATTCAGAGTCCAAAGTAGTCAAGGATTAGTAATATTATCTGGTTTTTAATTTTAAAATAAAATCCGGATAGAAAATAAAAAAATTAAAAATAGGAAAAAAATATAATTTTCTACGTGGTAATTGGCCAAATCATCTACAATCACTCCCGTAGCTTTATTTCGTGGGACCCACAATGATTTCTAGTATAATATATAGATTATTATTGTTATTATTTATTATTATTATTATTATTATTATTATTATAGTCAACACTAAAATAATTACTGTTATTTGCACCAAAATAATTTAATTTAGAGTCCAAAGTAGTTAAGTATTAGTAATACTTTCTGGTTTTTATGTTTTAAAATAAAATTCGGATGAAAAATAAAAAAATACGAAATAGAAAAAAATAATATTTTTCTGCGTTATGATTAGCCAATTCCTCTACAATCTCTCCCATGGCTCTATTTCGTGGGACTCACAATGATTTCTATTATAATATACAGATTATTATTATTATTATAGTCAACACTAAAATAATTACTATTATTTACACCAAAATAATTTAATTCAGACTCCAGCGATCAAGTATTAGTGATATTTTCTGGTTTTAATTTTAAAATATTTTCGGATTGAAAATAAAAACTAGAAAATTTGGAAAAAATAATTTTCTACGTTGTAATTGCAAATTCTCCTATAATCACTCCCGTGGCTCTATTCCATGGGATCCACAAACATTTCTATTATAATATATAGATCATATGCAAGACCAAAATAATTATTATTATTTGACCAAAATAATTTAATTCTTAGTCCAAAGTAGTCAAGGATTAGTAATACTATCTGGTTTTAATTTTAAAATAAAATCCGGATAGAAAATAAGAAAATTAAAAATAGAAACAAAATATTATTTTCTACGTTGTAATTGGCCAAATCATCTACAATCACTTCCATGGCTCTATTTCGTGAGAACCACAATGATTTCTATTATAATATATAGATTATTATTATTATTATTATTATTATTATTATTATTATTAGATTAGTTAACACTAAAATAATTACGGTTATTTGTGCCAAAATAATTTAATTTAGATTCTAAAGGAATGAATAATTAGTGACACTTTCTGGTTTTTTTAGTTTTAAAATAAAATCTCGATTGAAAATAAAAAATAGAAAATAGAAAAAAAAAATAATTTTCTGCGTTATGATTGACCAATTCTCCTACTATCACTTCCGTGATTCTATTTCGTGGGACCCACAATGATTTCTATTATAATATATAGATTATAGGCAATACCAAAATAATTATTGTTATATGTACCAAAATAATATTGTTATTTGTACCAAAATAATTTAATTCAGACTCCAAAGCAGTCAAATATTAGTGATATTTTCTGGTTTTTAATTTTAAAATATTTTCCGGATTGAAAATAAAAACTAGAAAATTTGGAAAAAAAAAATAATTTTCTACGTTGTAATTGGCAAATTCTCCTTAATCACTCCCGTGGCTCTATTCCGTGGGATCCACAAACATTTCTATTATAATATATAGATCATATGCAAGACCAAAATAATTATTGTTATTTGTTCCAAAATAATTTAATTCTTAGTCCAAAGTAGTCAAGGATTAGTAATACTATCTGGTTTTTAATATTAAAATAAAATCCGGATAGAAAATAAGAAAATTAAAAATAGAAACAAAATATTATTTTCTACGTTGTAATTGGCCAAATCATCTACAATCACTTCTATGGCTCTATTTCCTGCGAACCACAATGATTTCTGTTATAATATATAGATTATTATTATTATTATTATTATTATTATTATTATTATTAGATTAGTTTACACTAAAATAATTACGGTTATTTTTGCCAAAATAATTTAATTTAGATTCTAAAGCAGTGAAGAATTAGTGACACTTTCTGGTTTTTTGTTTAAAAATAAAATCTCGATTGAAAATAAAAAATAGAAAATAGAAAAAAAATAATTTTCTGCGTTATGATTGACCAATTCTCCTACAATTACTTCCGTGATTCGATTTCGTGGGACCCACAATGATATCTATTATAATATATAGATTATAGGCAATATCAAAATAATTATTGTTATAGTCAACACTAAAATAATTATTGTTATTTGTACCAAAATAATTTAATTCAGACTCCAAAGCAGTCAAGTATTAGTGATATTTTCTGGTTTTTAATTTTAAAATATTTTCCGGATTGAAAATAAAAACTAGAAAATTGGGAAAAAAAATAATTTTCTACGTTGTAATTGGCAAATTCTCCTTAATCACTCCCGTGGCTCTATTCCGTGGGATCCACAAACATTTCTATTATAATATATAGATCATATGCAAGACCAAAATAATTATTGTTATTTGTTCCAAAATAATTTAATTCTTAGTCCAAAGTAGTCAAGGATTAGTAATACTATCTGGTTTTTAATATTAAAATAAAATCCAGATAGAAAATAAGAAAATTAAAAATAGAAACAAAATATTATTTTCTACGTTGTAATTGGCCAAATCATCTACAATCACTTCTATGGCTCTATTTCCTGCGAACCACAATGATTTCTGTTATAATATATAGATTATTATTATTATTATTATTATTATTATTAGATTAGTTTACACTAAAATAATTACGGTTATTTTTGCCAAAATAATTTAATTTAGATTCTAAAGCAGTGAAGAATTATTGACACTTTCTGGTTTTTTTTTAAAAATAAAATCTCGATTGAAAATAAAAAATAGAAAATAGAAACAAAAATAATTTTCTGCGTTATGATTGACCAATTCTCCTACAATTACTTCCGTGATTCGATTTCGTGGGACCCACAATGATATCTATTATAATATATAGATTATAGGCAATACCAAAATAATTATTGTTATTTGTACCAAAATAATTATTGTTATTTGTACCAAAATAATTTAATTCAGAGTCCAAAGCAGTCAAGGATTAGTGATACTATCTGGTTTTTTAATTTTCTACGTTGTAATTGACCAGTTTCCATATAATCACTTCCGTGGCTCTATTTTGTGGGACCCACAATAATTTCTATTATAATATATAGATTATTATTATTATTATTATTATTATTATTTTTAATATTATTATAGTCAACACTAAAACAATTACTAATATTTGCACCAAAATAAATTTATTTAGACTCCAAAGCAGTGAAGAATTAGTGATACTTTCTTGTTTTTTTAGTTTTTAAATAAAATCTCGATTGAAAATAAAAAATAGAAAATAGAAAAAAAATAATTTTCTACGTTATGTTTGACCAATTCCCCTACAATCATTCTCGTGACTCTATTTCGTGGGACTCACAATGATTTCTATTATAATATATAGATTATAGGAAATATCAAATAATTATTGTTATTTGTACCAAAATAATTATTGTTATTTGTATTAAAATAATTTAATTCAGAGTCCAAAGCAGTCAAAGATTAGTGATACTATCTGGTTTTTAATTTTAAAATAAAATCCGGATAGAAAATAAAAAAATTAAAAATAGAAAAAAAATATAATTTTCTACATTGTGATTGACCAGTCTCACTATAATCACTCCCGTGACTCTATTTCGTGAGACCCACAATAATTTCTATTATAATATATAGATTATTATTATTATTATTATTATTATTATTATTATTATTATTATTATTATTATAGTCAACACTAAAATAATTACTGTTATTTGCACCAAAATAATTTAATTTAGAGTCCAAAGCAGTCAAGTATTAGTCATACTTTCTGGTTTTTTATGTTTTAAAATAAAATTCAGATGAAAAATAAAAAAAATAAGAAATAGAAAAAAATAATATTTTTCTGCGTTATGATTAGCCAATTCCTCTATAATCTCTCCCGTGGCTCTATTTCGTGGGACTCACAATGATTTCTATTATAATATATAGATTATTATTATTATTATTATAGTCAACACTAAAATAATTACTATTATTTGCACCAAAATAATTTAATTCAGACTCCAAAGCAGTCAAGTATTAGTGATATTTTTTGGTTTTTAATTATAAAATATTGTCCGGGTTGAAAATAAAAACTAGAAAATTTGGAAAATAATATAATTTTCTACGTTGTAATTGGCAAATTCTCCTACAATCACTCCCGTGGCTCTATTCTGTGGGACCCACAAACATTTCTATTATAATATATAGATTATATGCAAGACCAAAATTGTAAAACCCCGAAAAAAATCCAACGATGTTGACCGTGACGTTGTTAATACAATTGGTTGACTTCGTGTTTTATTATTGTTCGTAATGTGTTTATTTATGCTAACGCTTGAGCTCGTAGGACCGTTGAGGGGCTAACAAGGGTAGAATAGTAATTTCCGCTGGTTAATATTATTATGTGAATAATTACGTGAATATTATTTGTTATGTGATTATATGATTATTAAAATTAATATTATTACTACTATTATTAGAATTATTAGGTTTTTAGAAAAATCAGTTTTTAATTGTTTAAATGGGTTGGGTTTGGATTAGATTGGGTTAATTTGGGCCTAAATGTGTTTAATATAAAACCCTTAAACCCTCCTCTCAAAAACCCTAATATCCCTCTCAATACCAAACCCTAACCTACAACTCCTCTCCTCTCCCCTCTCTCTCTGTGACTGACGGCCACCAGCCACCAGACGACCACCGCCTCCCGCCGGTAACCACCGCTTCTCCTTCTTTCTTCTTCTTTCTCTGTTTCTCTCTTTTTCCTCTCACTCTCGCGTCTCCCCTGTGCACCACCCCGTTGTCGCCGCCTGCACCTCCAGACGACCGCCGCGACCACCATCACCCCACCGCCACCTTGTCGCCGTCACCGCACGCACCAGCCGGAAGAAAAACACCCCTCGACGATCGCTGCTCGAACCTAGACGTCCCCCACCATCTCCTCGACAACACCGATCACCGCCGCGACACCAACCACCGGAACCACCTCCGACCACCCGACACCGTCTTCGCCTCGCCGTCACCGCCCTGTTCGCCGGAGATAGTCAGCAGCCCTAACCCTACATAAACCCTAACCACCCTAAACCCTAACTGTGTTATTATATGTTCTTATCCTTTTCTTTTTCCTTTTTCTTTGCTTATTTTTAATTTCAAAAATCTGATTGTTTTTTTTTTTAAATTGATTGTATTATTTTTCTGGTTAGTTTGTAATTAGGGAAAATTGTTTGTAATTATTTGTTCTTGTTTGTAATTATGTGTAACTTGTTAATTATTATGTGTAATTTGTAATTATAATTAGATTAGGTTGTAATAGTTGGTTATTAGGTTTAAAAATTTATCTTTATAGTTCTTATATCTTTATGAATCATGTAGACCACAATATTATTATTGTATGCACGAATTCGATAACTAAATTACCTAGGTTAATTCTTGAATAGCTAGTTTAATAATTTCATGTTCTTTATTTTCTTTAAAGGTCAATCTTGATAGATTTGTTAGATAAATTAGGTAACCTAATGAAAGTTCGATTCTTGTTAATAAAATCACGAATCTTGTTTTAGTTAATAAAAGAATTAGTTACTAGGGTTCTTGATTAGAAGTTACATCTATGTTGTCTTTATGTTTTCCTAAGTCTTTCTTGAATTTGATTAAAATAATTTCTTGTTAAGATTAAATGTTATGACTAAGTTTATGATTCGTTTAATATTAAAGGATGATGTTGGACCTTAGTTGACTTAGACCTTGGACCTTGATCACTGTTTTAAATCCAAACTAGAACCCCAGGATCGAATGGTAGAAGTTAGAACCTAAATAACGAATTAAATAAAGACCGGGATCGGGACAGTTTTGTGAGGGTTTAAATATCGGGTTGCCACGATTAGTATAGTTGTCTTTTGACCAAGCCCTTTTAACTGGAGGTTCCCTTAGATGTTAGGAACCATACGAATTTTACGGATCGGACGTTTGAATTGTATAGCCCGAGTTATAACCGTTTTACTAGAACCTGTCAGAACTGGACCAATTGGGAAGATGGGTATTTTTAGAGTCCTTCGGGGCTGATATGGGTTTAGTTGTCAACATAAGAGTTTTAGTAGACATCCCGAGGTTTCCGAAAAGTCTAGAACCAGACCCATAGGATGTCGGGAAGTCAAGTTTTGACCCGTTTTATGTGAACGTTATAATCCGTCCTCTGTTTGCTTTTATGTATAATAAATTGTTGAGTGAAATTAATGTGTGATCCTGTTATGTGTTCTCTTGAATGTGTTAAGTGTAATTTTATAAATGATAGGAACCTAAGTGTTCCTAGGGGAAGGGTTAGATAGTTGGTAGTTAATACTAACTTCGTTAGAACGCGTTTTGATTAGATAATTATTCTTATTCTAGGCCCGAGTTAGTGCGTGACGTTAGTGAGCTCAAGTGTGCTCTTCTATTTACTGTGCTGTGAAGTATATCAGGTAATTTTCTATGCTCTAATCCCCATCGGGATGCTCTTTAAATGTGTTTTGATGTTTTATAATCTATTTTGAGAATTGCATCCCGAAAGGGGACTTTTGTGGAAATACGACCATCTGTTTTGATAATCTTTGATTCGATTGTGATCTTGGTTTATTTGAGTTGAGAAATTGGATGGTCTTTTATTCGAAGTTTTGTTAATGGTTTTGATAACTTGGGATGGTTTGACTTGAGAGTTGTGAGTCGAGTTTGAATACTGAATTAATAATTCAAGTGGAAACATTAAGCGGGTTTCGGGGGATAACCTGTTGTGCAGGCGTAACAACCTGCAGGGTTATGGACCAGGAGATCGGGGCTTCCTTCCCTGATATAGAATAGTAATTTTAAAGCCTTTGGTGGGCGAATGTTATCATGCCTTTGGTGGGCGAATGTTTCGATATGCCTTTGGTGGGCGAATGTCATAATGCCTTTGGTGGGCGATTGTTTGATGCCTTTGGTGGGCAAATGTTACTTTAAGGGATTTGGTATCCCGCCCGCAAATTAAAATATGGATTGGATGGGTTGAGGAAACAGTATGGGAGTAAAGATTTCTAAAACGTTTGATTCGATCCCTCTCCCCAAAATGAATTGAAATGAACTTAAACTGTTTTAAACGTTAGGGGTAGACATTATTGAGATTTCCCCCTCATTTTCTGAAATGTTTTGATTTCAGGTGAAGATCTAAATGCTGGGGACGGGAATTAGAAGTGAGGACGACGAGTTTAGAAGTCCTTGAACCTTTTATATTGTTTTGGTTATGAATTCTTAAAGTTTGTTGAGTTGTTAGTAGTTGCCGTTAGCAGACAGTTGTGTTTTCCTTTCTCGCCTTGTATTCCTTCGAGGATACGGCAGTAACGCCCAAACTAAATTTGAAGTCTTCCGCTAAGTTTTGTCTGTTAACGTTAGTTTGACTTTGACTTTTCTATAATTGAATTTTCGGGGCGTTACAAAAATAATTATTGTTATTTGTACCAAAGTAATTTAATTCATAGTCCAAAGTAGTCAAGGATTAGTAATACTATCTGGTTTTTACTTTTAAAATAAAATTCGGATAGAAAAAAAATATATATAATTTTCTACGTTGTGATTGACCAGTTTCCATATAATCTCTCCCGTGGCTCTATTTCGTGGGACCCACAATAATTTCTATTATAATATATAGATTATTATTATTATTATTATTATTATTATTATTATTATTATATTATTATTATTATTATTATTATTATTATTATTATTATTATTATAGTCAACACTTAAACAATTACTGTTATTTGCACCAAAATAATTTAATTTAGACTCCAAAGCAGTGAAGAATTAGTGATACTTTCTGATTTTTTTAGTTTTAAAATAAATTCTCGATTGAAAATAAAAAATAGAAAATAGAAAAAAAATATTTTTCTCGTTATGATTAACCAATTCCCCTACAATCACTCTCGTGACTCTATTTCGTGGGACTCACAATGATTTCTATTATAATATATAGATTATAGGCAATATCAAATAATTATTGTTATTTGCACCAAAATAATTATTGTTATTTTTATTAAAATAATATAATTCAGAGTCCAAAGCAGTGAAACATTAGTGATACTATCTGGATTTTAATTTTAAAATAAAATCCGGATAGAAAATAAAAAATAAGAAATAGAAAAAAATATAATTTTCTACATTGTGATTGACCAGTCTCTCTATAATCACTCCCGTGACTCTATTTCATGGGACCCACAATAATTTCTATTATAATATATAGATTATTATTATTATTATTATTATTATTATTATTATTATTATTATTATTATAGTCAACACTAAAATAATTATTGTTATTTGTACCAAAATAATTTAATTCAGACTCCAAAGCAGTCAAGTATTAGTGATATTTTCTGGTTTTTAATTTTAAATTATTTTCCGGATTGAAAATAAAAACTAGAAAATTTGGAAAAAAAAATAATTTTCTACGTTATAATTGGCAAATTCTCCTTAATCACTCCCGTTGCTCTATTCCGTGAGATCCACAAACATTTCTATTATAATATATAGATCATATGCAAGACAAAAATAATTATTGTTATTTGTTCCAAAATAATTTAATTCTTAGTCCAAAGTAGTCAAGGATTAGTAATACTATCTGTTTTTAATTTTAAAATAAAATCCGGATAGAAAATAAGAAAATTAAAAATAGAAACAAAATATTATTTTCTACGTTGTAATTGGCCAAATCATCTACAATCACTTCCATGGCTCTATTTCGTGCGAACCACAATGATTTCTATTACAATATATAGATTATTATTATTATTATAATTATTATTATTATTATTATTAGATTAGTTTACACTAAAATAATTACGGTTATTTTTGCCAAAATAATTTAATTTAGATTCTAAAGCAGTGAAGAATTAGTGACACTTTCTGGTTTTTTGTTTTAAAATAAAATCTCGATTGAAAATAAAAAATAGAAAATAGAAAAAAAAATAATTTTCTGCGTTATGATTGACCAATTCTCCTACTATCACTTCCGTGATTCTATTTCGTGGGACCCACAATGATTTCTATTATAATATATAGATTATAGGCAATACCAAAATAATTATTGTTATTTGTACCAAAATAATTTAATTCAGACTCCAAAGCAGTCAAGTATTAGTGATATTTTCTGGTTTTTAATTTTAAAATATTTTCCGGATTGAAAATAAAAACTAGAAAATTTGGAAAAAAAAAATTTTCTACGTTGTAATTGGCAAATTCTCCTTAATCACTCCCGTGGCTCTATTCCGTGGGATCCACAAACATTTCTATTATAATATATAGATCATATGCAAGACCAAAATAATTATTGTTATTTGTTCCAAAATAATTTAATTCTTAGTCCAAAGTAGTCAAGGATTAGTAATACTATCTGGTTTTTAATATTAAAATAAAATCCGGATAAAAAATAAGAAAATTAAAAATAGAAACAAAATATTATTTTCTACGTTGTAATTGGCCAAATCATCTACAATCACTTCCATGGCTCTATTTCCTGCGAACCACAATGATTTCTATTATAATATATAGATTATTATTATTATTATTATTATTATTATTATTATTAGATTAGTTTACACTAAAATAATTACGGTTATTTTTGCCAAAATAATTTAATTTAGATTCTAAAGCAGTGAAGAATTAGTGACACTTTCTGGTTTTTTGTTTTAAAATAAAATCTCGATTGAAAATAAAAAATAGAAAATAGAAAAAAAAATAATTTTCTGCGTTATGATTGACCAATTCTCCTACTATCACTTCCGTGATTCTATTTCGTGTGACCCACAATGATTTCTATTATAATATATAGATTATAGGCAATACCAAAATAATTATTGTTATTTGTACCAAAATAATTATTGTTATTTGTACCAAAATAATTTAATTCAGACTCCAAAGCAGTCAAGTATTAGTGATATTTTCTGGTTTTTAATTTTAAAATATTTTCCGGATTGAAAATAAAAACTAGAAAATTGGGAAAAAAAATAATTTTCTACGTTGTAATTGGCAAATTCTCCTTAATCACTCCCGTGGCTCTATTCCGTGGGATCCACAAACATTTCTATTATAATATATAGATCATATGCAAGACCAAAATAATTATTGTTATTTGTTCCAAAATAATTTAATTCTTAGTCCAAAGTAATCAAGGATTAGTAATACTATCTGGTTTTTAATTTTAAAATAAAATCCGGATAGAAAATAAGAAAATTAAAAATAGAAACAAAATATTATTTTCTACGTTGTAATTGGCCAAATCATCTACAATCACTTCCATGGCTCTATTTCCTGCGAACCACAATGATTTCTGTTGTAATATATAGATTATTATTATTATTATTATTATTATTATTATTAGATTAGTTTACACTAAAATAATTACGGTTATTTTTGCCAAAATAATTTAATTTAGATTCTAAAGCAGTGAAGAATTAGTGACACTTTCTGGTTTTTTTTTAAAAAATAAAATCTCGATTGAAAATAAAAAATAGAAAATAGAAAAAAAAATAATTTTCTGCGTTATGATTGACCAATTCTCCTACAATTACTTCCGTGATTCTATTTCGTGGGACCCACAATGATATCTATTATAATATATAGATTATAGGCAATACCAAAATAATTATTGTTATTTGTACCAAAATAATTATTGTTATTTGTACAAAAATAATTATTGATATTTGTACCAAAATAATTTAATTCAGAGTTCAAAGTAGTCAAGGATTAGTGATACTATCTGGTTTTTTAATTTTCTACGTTGTAATTGACCAGTTTCCATATAATCACTCCCGTGGCTCTATTTTGTGGGACCCACAATAATTTCTATTATAATATATAGATTATTATTTTTATTATTATTATTATTATTATTAATATTATTATAGTCAACAATAAAACAATTACTGTTATTTGCACCAAAATAAATTAATTTAGACTCCAAAGCAGTGAAGAATTAGTGATACTTTCTGGTTTTTTTAGTTTTTAAATAAAATCTCGATTCAAAATAAAAAATAGAAAATAGAAAAAAAATAATTTTCTACGTTATGATTGACCAATTCCCCTACAATCATTCTCGTGACTCTATTTCGTGGGACTTACAATGATTTCTATTATAATATATAGATTATAGGCAATATCAAATAATTATTGTTATTTGTACCAAAATAATTATTGTTATTTGTATTAAAATAATTTAATTCAGAGTCCAAAGTAGTCAAGGATTAGTAATATTATCTGGTTTTTAATTTTAAAATAAAATCCGGATAGAAAATAAAAAAATTAAAAATAGGAAAAAAATATAATTTTCTACGTGGTAATTGGCCAAATCATCTACAATCACTCCCGTGGCTTTATTTCGTGTGACCCACAATGATTTCTATTATAATATATAGATTATTATTATTATTATTATTATTATTATTATTATTATTATTATTATTATTATAGTCAACACAAAAATAATTACTGTTATTTGCACCAAAATAATTTAATTTAGAGTCCAAAGTAGTTAAGTATTAGTGACACTTTTTGGTTTTTATGTTTTAAAATAAAATTCGGATGAAAAATAAAAAAATAAGAAATAGAAAAAAATAATATTTTTCTGCGTTATGATTAGCCAATTCTTCTACAATCTCTCCCATAGCTCTATTTCGTGGGACTCACACTGATTTCTATTATAATATACAGATTATTATTATTATTATAGTCAACACTAAAATAATTACTATTATTTACACCAAAATAATTTAATTCAGACTCCAAAGCAGTCAAGTATTAGTGATATTTTCTGGTTTTTAATTTTAAAATATTTTCCGGATTGAAAATAAAAACTAGAAAATTTGGAAAAATAAATAATTTTCTACGTTGTAATTGTCAAATTCTCCTATAATCACTCCCGTGGCTCTATTCCGTGGGATCCACAAACATTTCTATTATAATATATAGATCATATGCAAGACCAAAATAATTTAATTCTTAGTCCAAAGTAGTCAAGGATTAGTAATACTATCTGGTTTTTAATATTAAAATAAAATCCGGATAGAAAATAAGAAAATTAAAAATAGAAACAAAATATTATTTTCTACGTTGTAATTGGCCCAATCATCTACAATCACTTCCATGGCTCTATTTCCTGCGAACCACAATGATTTCTATTATAATATATAGATTATTATTATTATTATTATTATTATTAGATTAGTTTACACTAAAATAATTACGGTTATTTTTGCCAAAATAATTTAATTTAGATTCTAAAGCAGTGAAGAATTAGTGATACTATCTGGTTTTTTAATTTTCTACGTTGTAATTGACCAGTTTCCATATAATCACTCCCGTGGCTCTATTTTGTGGGACCCACAATAATTTCTATTATAATATATAGATTATTATTTTTATTATTATTATTATTATTATTAATATTATTATAGTCAACAATTAAACAATTACTGTTATTTGCACCAAAATAAATTAATTTAGACTCCAAAGCAGTGAAGAATTAGTCATACTTTCTGGTTTTTTTAGTTTTTAAATAAAATCTCGATTCAAAATAAAAAATAGAAAATAGAAAAAAAATAATTTTCTACGTTATGATTGACCAATTCCCCTACAATCATTCTCGTGACTCTATTTCGTGGGACTCACAATGATTTCTATTATAATATATAGATTATAGGCAATATCAAATAATTATTGTTATTTGTACCAAAATAATTATTGTTCTTTGTATTAAAATAATTTAATTCAGAGTCCAAAGCAGTCAAAGATTAGTGATACTATCTGGTTTTTAATTTTAAAATAAAATCCGGATAGAAAATAAAAAAATTAAAAATAGAAAAAAAAATAATTTTCTACATTGTGATTGACCAGTCTCAATATAATCACTCCCGTGACTCTATTTCGTGGGACCCACAATAATTTCTATTATAATATATAGATTATTATTATTATTATTATTATTATTATTATTATTATTATTATTATTATTATTATTATTATTATTATTATTATTATAGTCAACACTAAATTAATTACTGTTATTTGCACCAAAATACTTTAATTTAGAGTCCAAAGCAGTCAAGTATTAGTGATACTTTCTGGTTTTATGTTTTCAAATAAAATTCGGATGAAAAATAAAAAAATCGAAAATAGAAAAAAATATATTTTTCTGCGTTATGATTAGCCAATTCCTCTATAATCTCTCCCGTGGCTCTATTTCGTGGGACTCACAATGATTTCTATTATAATATATAGATTATTATTATTATTATTATAGTCAACACTAAAATAATTACTATTATTTGCACCGAAATAATTTAATTAAGACTTCAAAGCAGTTAAGGATTAGTGATATTTTACGATTTTAACTTTAAAATATTGTCCGGATTGAAAATAAAAAAGAGAAAATTTGGAAAAAAAATATGATTTTCTACGTTGTAATTGGCAAATTCTCCTACAATCACTCCCGTGGCTCTATTTCGTGGGATCCACAAACATTTCTATTATAATATATAGATTATATGCAAGATCAAAATAATTATTGTTATTTGTACCAAAATAATTTAATTCAGAGTCCAAAGTAGTCAAGGATTAGTAATATTATCTGGTTTTTAATTTTAAAATAAAATCTGGATAGAAAATAAAAAAATTAAAAATAGGAAAAAAATATAATTTTCTACGTGGTAATTGGCCAAATCATCTACAATCACTCCCGTGGCTTTATTTCGTGGGACCCACAATGATTTCTATTATAATATATAGATTATTATTATTATTATTTATTATTATTATTATTATTATTATTATTATTATTATTATTATTATTATTATAGTCAACACTAAAATAATTACTGTTATTTGCACCAAAATAATTTAATTTAGAGTCCAAAGTAGTTAAGTATTAGTGATACTTTCTGGTTTTTATGTTTTAAAATAAAATTCGGATGAAAAATAAAAAAATAAGAAATAGAAAAAAATAATATTTTTCTGCGTTATGATTAGCCAATTCTTCTACAATCTCTCCCATGGCTCTATTTCGTGGGACTCACCCTGATTTCTATTATAATATACAGATTATTATTATTATTATAGTCAACACTAAAATAATTACTATTATTTACACCAAAATAATTTAATTCAGACTCCAAAGCAGTCAAGTATTAGTGATATTTTCTGGTTTTTAATTTTAAAATATTTTCCGGATTTAAAATAAAAACTAGAAAATTTGGAAAAAAAAATAATTTTCTACGTTGTAATTGGCAAATTCTCCTATAATCACTCCCGTGGCTCTATTCCGTGGGATCCACAAACATTTCTATTATAATATATAGATCATATGCAAGACCAAAATAACTATTATTATTTGACCAAAATAATTTAATTCTTAGTCTAAAGTAGTCAAGGATTAGTAATACTATCTGGTTTTAATTTTAAAATAAAATCCGTATAGAAAATAAGAAAATTAAAAATAGAAACAAAATATTATTTTCTACGTTGTAATTGGCCCAATCATCTACAATCACTTCCATGGCTCTATTTCGTGCGAACCACAATGATTTCTATTATAATATATAGATTATTATTATTATTATTATTATTAGATTAGTTAACACTAAAATAATTACGGTTATTTGTGCCAAATTAATTTAATTTAGATTCTAAAGCAATGAATAATTAGTGACACTTTCTGGTTTTTTTAGTTTTAAAATAAACTCTCGATTGAAAATAAAAAATAGAAAATAGAAAAAAAATAATTTTTGCGTTATGATTGACCAATTCTCCTACTATCACTTCCGTGATTCTATTTCGTGGGACCCACAATTATTTATATTATAAGATATAGATTATAGGCAATACCAAAATAATTATTGTTATTTGTACCAAAATAATATTGTTATTTGTACCAAAATAATTTAATTCAGACTCCAAAGCAGTCAAGTATTAGTGATATTTTCTGGTTTTTAATTTTAAAATATTTTCCGGATTGAAAATAAAAACTAGAAAATTTGGAAAAAAAAAATTTTCTACGTTGTAATTGGCAAATTCTCCTTAATCACTCCCGTGGCTCTATTCCGTGGGATCCACAAACATTTCTATTATAATATATAGATCATATGCAAGACCAAAATAATTATTCTTATTTGTTCCAAAATAATTTAATTCTTAGTCCAAAGTAGTCAAGGATTAGTAATACTATCTGGTTTTTAATATTAAAATAAAATCCGGATAAAAAATAAGAAAATTAAAAATAGAAACAAAATATTATTTTCTACGTTGTAATTGGCCAAATCATCTACAATCACTTCCATGGCTCTATTTCCTGCGAACCACAATGATTTCTATTATAATATATAGATTATTATTATTATTATTATTATTATTATTATTATTAGATTAGTTTACACTAAAATAATTACGGTTATTTTTGCCAAAATAATTTAATTTAGATTCTAAAGCAGTGAAGAATTAGTGACACTTCTGGTTTTTGTTTTAAAATAAAATCTCGATTGAAAATAAAAATAGAAAATAGAAAAAAATAATTTTCTGCGTTATGATTGACCAATTCTCCTACTATCACTTAGTGATTCTATTTCGTGGGACCCACAATGATTTCTATTATAATATATAGATTATAGGCAATACCAAAATAATTATTGTTATTTGTACCAAAATAATTATTGTTATTTGTACCAAAATAATTTAATTCAGACTCCAAAGCAGTCAAGTATTAGTGATATTTTCTGGTTTTTAATTTTAAAATATTTTCCGGATTGAAAATAAAAACTAGAAAATTTGGAAAAAAAATAATTTTCTACGTTGTAATTGGCAAATTCTCCTTAATCACTCCCGTGGCTCTATTCCGTGGGATCCACAAACATTTCTATTATAATATATAGATCATATGCAAGACCAAAATAATTATTGTTATTTGTTCCAAAATAATTTAATTCTTAGTACAAAGTAGTCAAGGATTAGTAATACTATCTGGTTTTTAATTTTAAAATAAAATACGGATAGAAAATAAGAAAATTAAAAATAGAAACAAAATATTATTTTCTACGTTGTAATTGGCCAAATCATCTACAATCACTTCCATGGCTCTATTTCCTGCGAACGACAATGATTTCTATTATAATATATAGATTATTATTATTATTATTATTATTATTATTATTAGATTAGTTTACACTTAAATAATTACGGTTATTTTTGCCAAAATAATTTAATTTAGATTCTAAAGCAGTGAAGAATTAGTGACACTTTCTGGTTTTTTGTTTTAAAATAAAATCTCGATTGAAAATAAAAAATAGAAAATAGAAAAAAAAAATAATTTTCTGCGTTATAATTGACCAATTCTCCTACAATTACTTCCGTGATTCTATTTCGTGGGACCCACAATGATATCTATTATAATATATAGATTATAGGCAATGCCAAAATAATTATTGTTATTTGTACCAAAATAATTATTGTTATTTGTACTAAAATAGTTATTGTTATTTGTACCAAAATAATTTAATTCAGAGTCCAAAGTAGTCAAGGATTAGTGATACTATCTGGTTTTTTAATTTTCTACGTTGTAATTGACCAGTTTCCATATAATCACTCCCGTGGCTCTATTTTGTGGGACCCACAATAATTTCTATTATAATATATAGATTATTATTTTTATTATTATTATTATTATTATTATTATTATTATTATTATTATTATAGTCAACAATAAAACAATTACTGTTATTTGCACCAAAATAAATTAATTTAGACTCCAAAGCAGTGAAGAATTAGTCATACTTTCTGGTTTTTTTAGTTTTTAAATAAAATCTCGATTCAAAATAAAAAATAGAAAATAGAAAAAAAATAATTTTCTACGTTATGATTGACCAATTCCCCTACAATCATTCTCGTGACTCTATTTTGTGGGACTCACAATGATTTCTATTATAATATATAGATTATAGGCAATATCAAATAATTATTGTTATTTGTACCAAAATAATTATTGTTATTTGTATTAAAATAATTTAATTCAGAGTCCAAAGCAGTCAAAGATTAGTGATACTATCTGGTTTTTAATATTAAAATAAAATCCGGATAGAAAATAAAAAAATTAAAAATAGAAAAAAAAATAATTTTCTACATTGTGATTGACCAGTCTCTCTATAATCACTCCCGTGACTTTATTTCGTGGGACCCACAATAATTTCTATTATAATATATAGATTATTATTATTATTATTATTATTATTATAGTCAACACTAAAATAATTACTGTTATTTGCACCAAAATACTTTAATTTAGAGTCCAAAGCAGTCAAGTATTAGTGATACTTTCTGGTTTTATGTTTTCAAATAAAATTCGGATGAAAAATAAAAAAAACGAAAATAGAAAAAAATATATTTTTCTGCGTTATGATTAGCCAATTCCTCTATAATCTCTCCCGTGGCTCTATTTCGTGGGACTCACAATGATTTCTATTATAATATATAGATTATTATTATTATTATTATAGTCAACACTAAAATAATTACTATTATTTGCACCGAAATAATTTAATTAAGACTTCAAAGCAGTTAAGGATTAGTGATATTTTATGATTTTAACTTTAAAATATTGTCCGGATTGAAAATAAAAAAGAGAAAATTTGGAAAAAAAATATGATTTTCTACGTTGTAATTGGCAAATTCTCCTACAATCACTCCCGTGGCTCTATTTCGTGGGATCCACAAACATTTCTATTATAATATATAGATTATATGCAAGATCAAAATAATTATTGTTATTTGTACCAAAATAATTTAATTCAGAGTTCAAAGTAGTCAAGGATTAGTAATATTATCTGGTTTTTAATTTTAAAATAAAATCCGGATAGAAAATAAAAAAATTAAAAATAGGAAAAAAATATAATTTTCTACGTGGTAATTGGCCAAATCATCTACAATCACTCCCGTGGCTTTATTTCGTGGGACCCACAATGATTTCTATTATAATATATAGATTATTATTATTATTATTTATTATTATTATTATTATTATTATTATTATTATTATTATTATAGTCAACACTAAAATAATTACTGTTATTTGCACCAAAATAATTTAATTTAGAGTCCAAAGTAGTTAAGTATTAGTGATACTTTCTGGTTTTATGTTTTAAAATAAAATTCGGATGAAAAATAAAAAAATAAGAAATAGAAAAAAATAATATTTTTCTGCGTTATGATTAGCCAATTCTTCTACAATCTCTCCCATGGCTCTATTTCGTGGGACTCACACTGATTTCTATTATAATATACAGATTATTATTATTGTTATAGTCAACACTAAAATAATTACTATTATCTACACCAAAATAATTTAATTCAGACTCCAAGGCAGTCAAGTATTAGTGATATTTTCTGGTTTTTAATTTTAAAATATTTTCCGGATTGAAAATAAAAACTAGAAAATTTGGAAAAAAAAATAATTTTCTACGTTGTAATTGGCAAATTCTCTTATAATCACTCCCGTGCCTCTATTCTGTGGGATCCACAAACATTTCTATTATAATATATAGATCATATGCAAGACCAAAATAATTATTATTATTTGACCAAAATAATTTAATTCTTAGTCCAAAGTAGTCAAGGATTAGTAATACTATCTGGTTTTAATTTTAAAATAAAATCCGGATAGAAAATAAGAAAATTAAAAATAGAAACAAAATATTATTTTCTACGTTGTAATTGGCCCAATCATCTACAATCACTTCCATGGCTCTATTTCGTGCGAACCACAATGATTTCTATTATAATATATAGATTATTATTATTATTATTATTATTAGATTAGTTAACACTAAAATAATTACGGTTATTTGTGCCAAATTAATTTAATTTAGATTCTAAAGCAATGAATAATTAGTGACACTTTCTGATTTTTTAGTTTTAAAATAAAATCTCGATGGAAAATAAAAAATAGAAAATAGAAAAAAAAATAATTTTTGCGTTATGATTGACCAATTCTCCTACTATCACTTCCGTGATTCTATTTCGTAGAACCCACAATTATTTATATTATAATATATAGATTATAGGCAATACCAAAATAATTATTGTTATTTGTACCAAAATAATATTGTTATTTGTACCAAAATAATTTAATTCAGACTCCAAAGCAGTCAAGTATTAGTGATATTTTCTGGTTTTTAATTTTAAAATATTTTCCGGATTGAAAATAAAAACTAGAAAATTTGGAAATAAAAAAATTTTCTACGTTGTAATTGGCAAATTCTCCTTAATCACTCCCGTGGCTCTATTCCGTGGGATCCACAAACATTTCTATTATAATATATAGATCATATGCAAGACCAAAATAATTATTGTTATTTGTTCCAAAATAATTTAATTCTTAGTCCAAAGTAGTCAAGGATTAGTAATACTATCTGGTTTTTAATATTAAAACAAAATCCGGATAAAAAATAAGAAAATTAAAAATAGAAACAAAATATTATTTTCTACGTTGTAATTGGCCAAATCATCTACAATCACTTCCATGGCTCTATTTCCTGCGAACCACAATGATTTCTATTATAATATATAGATTATTATTATTATTATTTTTATTATTATTATTATTATTATTATTATTAGATTAGTTTACACTAAAATAATTACGGTTATTTTTGCCAAAATAATTTAATTTAGATTCTAAAGCAGTGAAGAATTAGTGACACTTTCTGGTTTTTTGTTTTAAAATAAAATCTCGATTGAAAATAAAAAATAGAAAATAGAAAAAAAATAATTTTCTCAAGTTATGATTGACCAATTCTCCTACTATCACTTCCGTGATTCTATTTAAATGGACCCAATGATTTCTATTATAATATATAGATTATAGGCAATACCAAAATAATTATTGTTATTTGTACCAAAATAATTATTGTTATTTGTACCAAAATAATTTAATTCAGACTCCAAAGCAGTCAAGTATTAGTGATATTTTCTGGTTTTTAATTTTAAAATATTTTCCGGATTGAAAATAAAAACTAGAAAATTTGGAAAAAAAATAATTTTCTACGTTGTAATTGGCAAATTTTCCTTAATCACTCCCGTGGCTCTATTCCGTGGGATTCACAAACATTTCTATTATAATATATAGATCATATGCAAGACCAAAATAATTATTGTTATTTGTTCCAAAATAATTTAATTCTTAGTCCAAAGTAGTCAATGGATTAGTAATACTATCTGGTTTTTAATATTAAAATAAAATCCGGATAGAAAATAAGAAAATTAAAAATAGAAACAAAATATTATTTTCTACGTTGTAATTGGCCAAATCATCTACAATCACTTCCATGGCTCTATTTCCTGCGAACCACAATGATTTCTGTTGTAATATATAGATTATTATTATTATTATTATTATTATTAGTAGATTAGTTTACACTAAAATAATTACGGTTATTTTTGCCAAAATAATTTAATTTTGATTCTAAAGCAGTGAAGAATTAGTGACACTTTCTGGTTTTTTGTTTTAAAATAAAATCTCGATTGAAAATAAAAAATAGAAAATAGAAAAAAAATAATTTTCTGCGGTATGATTAACAAATTCTCCTACAATTACTTCCGTGATTCTATTTCGTGGGACCCACAATGATTTCTATTATAATATATAGATTATAGGCAATACCAAAATAATTATTGTTATTTGTACCAAAATAATTATAGTTATTTGTACCAAAATAATTTAATTCAGAGTCCAAAGCAGTCAAGGATTAGTGATACTAACTGGTTTTTTTGTTTTCTACATTGTGATTGACTAGTTTCCATATAATCACTCTCGTGGCTCTATTTCGTGGGACCCACAATAATTTCTATTATAATATATAGATTATTATTATTATTATTATTATTATTATTAATATTATAGTCAACACTAAAACAATTTCTGTTATTTGCACCAAAATAAATTAATTTAGACTCCAAAGCAGTGAAGAATTAGTGATACTTTCTGGTTTTTTTAGTTTTTAAATAAAATCTCGATTAAAAATAAAAAATAGAAAATAAAAAAAAAATAATTTTCTACGTTATGATTGACCAATTCCTCTACAATCACTCCCGTGACTCTATTTCATGGGACTCACAATGATTTCTATTATAATATATAGATTATAGGCAATATCAAATAATTATTGTTATTTAAACCAAAATAATTATTGTTATTTGTACTAAAATAATTTAATTCAGAGTCCAAAGCAGTCAAAGATTAGTGATACTATCTGGTTTTTTAATTTTAAAATAAAATCCGGATAGAAAATAAAAAAATTAAAAATAGAAAAAAATATAATTTTCTACATTGTGATTGACCTGTTTCCCTATAATCACTCTCGTGGCTCTATTTCGTGGGACTCACAATAATTTCTATTATAATATATAGATTATTATTATTATTATTATTATTATTATTATTATTATTATAGTCAACACTAAAATAATTACTGTTATTTGCACCAAAATACTTTAATTTAGAGTCGAAAGCAGTCAAGTATTAGTGATACTTTCTGGTTTTTTATGTTTTCAAATAAAATTCGAATGAAAAATAAAAAAATCGAAAATATAAAAAATTATATTTTTCTGCGTTATGATTAGCTAATTCCTATACAATCTCTCCCATGGCTCTATTTCGTGGGACTCACAATGATTTCTATTATAATATATAGATTATTATTATTATTATTATAGTCAACACTAAAATAATTACTATTATTTGCACCAAAATAATTTAATTCAGACTCCAAAGCAGTCAAGTATTAGTGATATTTTTTGGTTTTTAATTTTAAAATATTGTCCGGGTTGAAAATAAAAACTAGAAAATTTGGAAAATAATATAATTTTCTACGTTGTAATTGGCAAATTCTCCTACAATCACTCCCGTGGCTCTATTCCGTTGGACCCACAAACATTTCTATTATAATATATAGATTATATGCAAGACCAAAATAATTATTGTTATTTGTACCAAAGTAATTTAATTCAGAGTCCAAAGTAGTCAAGGATTAGTAATACTATCTGGTTTTTACTTTTAAAATAAAATCCGGATAGAAAAAAAAATATATAATTTTCTACGTTGTGATTGACCAGTTTCCATATAATCTCTCCCGTAGCTCTATTTCGTGGGACCCACAATAATTTCTATTATAATATATAGATTATTATTATTATTATTATTATTATTATTATTATTATTATTATAGTCAACACTTAAACAATTATTGTTATTTGCACCAAAATAATTTAATTTAGACTCCAAAGCAGTGAAGAATTAGTGATACTTTCTGATTTTTTAAGTTTTAAAATAAATTCTCGATTGAAAATAAAAAATAGAAAATAGAAAAAAATATTTTTCTCGTTATGATTAACCAATTCCCCTACAATCACTCTCGTGACTCTATTTCGTGGGACTCACAATGATTTCTATTATAATATATAGATTATAGGCAATATCAAATAATTATTGTTATTTGTACCAAAATAATTATTGTTATTTGTATTAAAATAATTTAATTCAGAGTCCAAAGCAGTCAAACATTAGTGATACTATCTGGTTTTTAATTTTAAAATAAAATCCGGATAGAAAATAAAAAAATAAAAATTAGAAAAAAAAATAATTTTCTACATTGTGATTGACCAGTCTCTCTATAATCACTCACGTGACTCTATTTCGTGGGACCCACAATAATTTCTATTATAATATATAGATTATTATTATTATTATTATTATTATTATTATTATAGTCAACACTAAAATAATTACTGTTATTTGCCCCAAAATACTTTAATTTAGAGTCCAAAGCAGTCAAGTATTAGTGATACTTTCTGGTTTTATGTTTTCAAATAAAATTCGGATGAAAAATAAAAAATAGAAAAAAATATTTTTTTCTGCGTTATGATTAGCCAATTCCTCAATAATCTCTCCCGTGGCTCTATTTCGTGGGACTCACAATGATTTCTATTATAATATATAGATTATTATTATTATTATTACAGTCAACACTAAAATAATTACTATTATTTGCACCGAAATAATTTAATTAAGATTTCAAAGCAGTTAAGGATTAGTGATATTTTATGATTTTAACTTTAAAATATTGTCCGGATTGAAAATAAAAAAGAGAAAATTTGGAAAAATATATATAATTTTCTACGTTGTAATTGGCAAATTCTCCTACAATCACTTCCGTGGCTCTATTTCGTGGGATCCACAAACATTTCTATTATAATATATAGATTGTATGCAAGACCAAAATAATTATTGTTATTTGTACCAAAATAATTTAATTCAGAGTCCAAAGTAGTCAAGGATTAGTAATATTATCTGGTTTTTAATTTTAAAATAAAATTCGGATAGAAAATAAAAAAATTAAAAATTGAAAAAAAATATAATTTTCTACGTTGTAATTGACCCAAATTATCTACAATCACTTCCATGGCTCTATTTCGTGCGAACCACAATGCTTTTTATTATAATATATAGATTATTATTATTATTATTACTATTATTATTATTATTATTATTATTATTATTATTATTATAGTCAGCACTAAAAAAATTACTGTTATTTGCACCAAAATAATTTAATTTAGAGTCCAAAGCAGTGAAGAATTGGTGACACTTTCTGGTTTTTTTCGTTTTAAAATAAAATCTCGATTGAAAATAAAAAATAGAAAATAGAAAAAAAATAATTTTCTGCGTTATGATTGACCAATTCCCCTACAATCACTTCCGTGACTCTATTTCGTGGGACTCACAATGGTTTCTATTATAATATATAGATTATAGGCAATACCAAAATAACTATTGTTATTTGTACCAAAATAATTATTGTTATTTGTACCAAAATAATTTAATTCAGAGTCTAAAGCAGTTAAGGATTAGTGATACTATCTGGTTTTTTTATTTTAAAATAAAATCCGGATAGAAAATAAAAAAATTAAAAATAGAAAAAAATATAATTTTCTACGTTGTGATTGACCAGTTTTCCTATAATCACTCCCGTGGCTCTATTTCGTGGGACCCACAATAATTTCTATCATAATATATTGATTATTATTATTATTATTATTATTATTATTATTATTATCATAGTGAACACTAAAATAATTACTGTTATTTGCACCAAAATAATTTAATTTAGAGTCCAAAGCAGTCAAGTATTATTGATACTTTCTGGTTTTTTATGTTTTAAAATAAAATTCGGATGAAAAATAAAAAAATCGAAAATAGAAAAAAATATTTTTCTGCGTTATGATTAGCCAATTCCTCTACAATCTCTCCCGTGGCTCTATCTCGTGGGACTCACAATGATTTCTATTATAATATATAGATTGTTATTATTATAGTCAACACTAAAATAATTACTATAATTTGCACCAAAATAATTTAATTCAGACTCCAAAGCAGTCAAGGATTAGTGATATTTTCTGGTTTTAATTTCAAAATATTGTCCGGATTGAAAATTAAAAATAGAAAATTTGGAAAAAATATAATTTTCTACGTTGTAATTAGCAAATTCTCATACAATCACTCCCGTGGCTCTATTTCGCGGGACCCACAAACATTTCTATTATAATATATAGATTATATGCAAGACCAAAACAATTATTGTTATTTGTACCAAAATAATTTAATTTAGAGTCCAAAGTAGTCAAGGATTAGTAATACTATCTGGTTTTTAGTTTTAAAATAAAATCCGGATAGAAAATAAGAAAATTAAAAATAGAAACAAAATATAATTTTCTACGTTGTAATTGGCCAAATCATCTACAATCATTCCCATGACTCTATTTCGTGGGACCCACAATGATTTCTATTATAATATATAGATTATTATTATTATTATTATTATTATTATTATTATTATTATTATTATTATTATATTAGTTAACACTAAAATAATTACTGTTATTTGTGCCAAAATAATTTAATTTAGATTCTAAATCAGTGAAGAATTAGTGATACTTTATGGGTTTTTTAGTTTCAAAATAAAATCTGGATTGAAAATAAAAAATAGAAAATAGAAGAAAATATAATTTTCTGCGTTATGATTGACCAATTCCCTTATAATCTCTCCCGTGTCTCTATTTCGTGGGATCCACAATTATTTCTTTTATAATATATAGATAGGCAACACCAAAATAATTACTGTTATTTGCACCAAAATAATTTAATACAGAGTACAAAGCAGTCAATGATTAGTGATACTGTCTAGTTTTTTAAATTTTAAAATAAAATTCGGATTGAAAATTTTAAAAAATTGAAAATAGAAAAAAAATAATTTTTTACATCGTGATTGACCAATTCACCTACAGTCACTCTCGTGACTCTATTTCGTGGGACCTACAATGATTTCTATTATAATATATAGATTATTATTATTATTATTATTATTATTATTATTATTATTATTGTTATTATCATTATTGTAACCCCCCGAAAATTCAAATGTAGAAAAGTTAAAGTCAAACTAACGTTAACAGACAAAATTAGCGGAAGACTCAAACTCTTATTGGGCGTCACTGCCGTATCCCCGAAGGAATACAAGGCGAGAAGGAAACTACAACTGTCTGTTAACGGTAAACCAAACTAACAAACTGAAACTTAGAAATAAATCTCAAAACTAACTTCAAGTTCCTCATAAAAGAAAAACAACATAGTTAACGACTTCTAAATATGTCGTCCTCACTTCTAATTCCCGTCCCCATCATATATATCTTCACCTGAAAACAAAACATTTCAAAAATGAGGGGGAAATCTCAATAATGTCTACCCCTAACGTTAAAAACATGTTAAGTTTATTTCAATTCATTTGAGGGAGAGGGAACAAGTCAAACCATTTCACAAACCTTTAATCCCTTAACTGTTTTCCTCAACCCAACCAATCCATATTTTATTATGAGGGCGGGATATCAAATCCCATAAAGTAACAAATATCAAACCGGATGCCAGATCCCTTGCCTACCACAGGCTACGACCAGAATTATCAAGAGTTCACATTTCCGCCTACCACAGGCTACGACCAGGGTCCCGGACCCTTTGCCTACCACAGGCTACGACCAGGATCCCAGATCCTTTGCCTACCACAGGCTACGACCAGAATATCGAGAGTTCACATTTCCGCCTACCACAAAGCTACGACCGTGGTCCTGCACTTTGCCTACCACAAACACCGACTGAATATCAAGAGTTCACATTTCCGCCTACCACAAAGTTACGACTGTGGTCCTGCACTTTGCCTACCACAGGCTACGACCAAATAAACCCGCTTAAAGTTTCACTTGAATTATTAGTATCTTATGCAAATCTCAGGTCACAGCTCTCAAGTCAAACCCAACCCAGGTTAGCAAAACCAATACTAAAACGACTAATAAAAGACCATCTCAATTTCTCAACTCAATAAATCAAAGTATAATAATTACAAACAATTATCCAAAATAGATGGTCACATTTCAACAAAAAGTCCCCTTTCGGGATGCAATTCTCAAAACAGATTAGAAAACATTAAAACAGATTTAAAGAGCATCACAGTGGGGATTAGAGCATAGACATTACCTGGAGGTCTTCTCTTCACTTCAGTACACACACTTGAGCTCACTAAATGAGTCAAATTAACCCAAACCCAAAAACAAGAGGAGGGGGACCGAGGCGGATGACTGGTGGCGGTGGCGGCGGCGACGGCTCCGGGACGGTGGTGAGGTGGTGTGGTGGTCGGCGGTGTTGATGGAATCACGCACACAGTAGCGGCAGCGGGAACGACAATACTTGCAGCAACAACAGGGTAACAAGCCTACTTCGGGGGCTCCTCAAGCCGTGATGGTGGTTCCGGTGGCCCGAGTGATGGGCGACAATCGAAGGTTGGACTGCAAGGAGTCCCCGGGTGGAGTTGGTGGTTTCCGACGACGTCCGAAGAAGGGTTGGGAGGTGGCCGAATAGGGGCAGCAACACCGCGAGACAACAGGGCAGCCTCTACCAGGAGCCTCCCACCGCTGCTCCAGTGGTGAGCGGCTGTGGTTGGTGGCTGGCGGTCGTCGAGGGTGGTGCATGTAGGCTGCTGGTGGTGGTTAGGTGGCCTAGAAGCTGGTGGTTGTCGGTGGAGAAAAGGAAGAAGAGAGGGTGGAGGAGGGGTTTGAAAGAGAAACGAGATGGGGTCGGGCTCGGGACTTTGCTAGGTGCGTGGGCGTGAAGTATGAACGGCGGCAAGGAGTATTTTATGTATTAGACTAGGGTTTTATATAATAGGGGTATTTATAACCATAATTAATTATAAGAAGAAAAAATCAGAAAAATAGAAATTTAATACAACTGAAAGTAATTAATTATTTATAATACTAGATTTTCCAAAATCTTTAAAATATCATATATTTAAAAAGAAAAATACCCACATAAATAATAGTAGTATTAACACTTAAGGTCATCCATATAAAATTACCAAAACACCCACACTTCCATGCAACCTTCTCATGCATAAAATTACTATTCTACCCTTCGTTAGCTACTACGCGGTCCTACGAGCTCAAGTGTTAACCGATAAATTTCACAAAAATACGTACGATATAAAGTTACACATTAACGACGTAACGGTAAACACATTCTAAATTTTCGGGGTTTTACAATTATTATTATTATTATTATTATTATTATTACTATTATTATTATTATTATTATTACTATTATTATTATTATTATTATTATTATTATTATTAGGGTTTAGGGTTTATCTCTCCCGTTGTAATTGGCCAAATCTTCTACAATCTCTCCCGTGGCTCTATTTCGTGCGAACCACAATGATTTCTATTATAATATATAGATTATTATTATTATTATTATTATTATTATTATTATTATTATTATTATTATTATTATTATTATAGTCAACACTAAAATAATTACTGTTATTTGCAACAAAATAATTTAATTTAGAGTCCAAAGCAGTGAAGAATTAGTGATACTTTCTGGTTTTTTTAGTTTTAAAATAAAATCTCGATTAATAATAAAAAATAGAAAAAAAATAATTTTCTGCGTTATGATTGACCAATTCCCCTACACTCACTCCCGTGACTCTATTTCGTAGGATCCACAATGATTTCTATTATAATATATAGATAGGCAACACCAAAATAATTACTGTTATTTACACCAAAATAATTTAATACAGAGTCCATAGCAGTCAAGGATTAGTGATACTTTCTAGTTTTTAAATTTTAAAATAAAATTCGGATTGAAAATTAAAAAAAATTGAAAATAGAAAAAAAATAATTTTTTACGTCGTGATTGACCAATTCACCTACAGTACTCTCGTGGCTCTATTTCGTGGGACCTACAATGATTTCTATTATAATATATAGATTATTATTATTATTTTTATTGTTATTATTATTATTATTATTATTATTATTATTATTATTATTATTCTATGCAACTCCCAAAATAATTACTGTTATTTGCACCAATATAACTTAATTCAGAGTCCAAAGCATTCAAGGATTAGTGATACTGTCACGCCCCGAACCAAGTGGTGACAGATGCCGCACACTTGTAGGACAAGGCCCCACAAGCATGCAAGGCTCACAAGATCGAACAAACCCAAGATACAGAAATATACTTAACTTCGAAAGGCGTACTTGATTGAATAACCAACTAAAAACGATACTTAACTATACAGCGAAGCTACAACAAAAGATATTTAAATCTTCCAACTCACAAAGCAACTAAAATAACAAAAACCTTATCCCACTCAACCTCTTGGCCCATTACGCTTCACTGCTAAACTCTGATACCATAAAGAATCTGAGCACTACCAAGAAGCGAAGAATCATAACCTGAAAAAAATTAGAAGATGAAAGGATGAGCTTGAGAGCCCAGCAAGTAGCGTAACACTCCTTTAGCTGGGTTGGACATGCGGGTAAACATAGGCTAGGTTAGAGTTCACAAATAAATACATAACAAAATATGACTGGGTTTTTACAAACATTTTACTCATCTCAAAACTTACAAAGAGACCAAAATATTGTTCAAACGATTTCTGTCAAAGTAACATAGAGTATATCAAAGCATAACAATCAAAACCACAAAACACAATTTGGGGCTAAGGCCACTAGTAGCCCAGTGGCATGGGCAACAGAAACCACTATTGACCCAGTGGCGGGGCAACGAAAACCACTATTGACTCAGTGGCGGGGCAAAAAAGAATTGGGCCCAACGGAACACAGATACACATATCAGAATACACAATAGCGCGCATACAAGTCGATCGACAGGTCCAGTGCATACCTTAACTGGCTAAGGCAGAAGACATAGCCCAAAAACAAAACCAATAACTTGAGTATTAAAACGCACAAACAGTACCCAGTCAAGTAATTTGGAATAACAATAAACTAAATCAACAAAATCACTTAGAGGCGGAAGGTTCAAATAATTCAAATACTAAGACTATTATTTGAAACGGCTAATTTGCAATAATTTAGTTAAATTGTCACAAAACGTCACTCGGTATATAAAGGCAAAATATAATCAAATAAAATAACTACAACTTATAAAATTACCGTTAAAGGGGTAGTTTTCCAAACGCATAAATCAATAGGTCAAAAGTACGAAAATAACTTAGTAACACATACTTGCAAAGATTAAATAAATTCATTACCAAGGGTTCCAATATTAATTATATTTCGAAATACGAACTTAACTTATAAAATCGACGTCGGAAGGTTCACTTTATAAACATATAACTCAATACGGAGTCGAACAAATATTTCGGACATAAATATAACCAAATATAATATACTTAAACAATAGCATGCCAACCCGATTTAACAAAAGTAAACTTACGAAAAAAGGAGATTACAAAATAATATTTTTGGTACGAAAAGGACTAAAAAAGTATCACACCACTTACCTCGACCATCATGCCAAAGATTTTACTCCAATAGACCACGATCACCTATAATAAATCCAATCCTATTAATTAATGTATACCAATACTAATCAGAATTTGTCCGAAAAACATCAACATATAGCTAGTAGTAATACCCAAATTATTAATCTACATATTGTAGTCGCTTGGTTCACTTCCTATTGTTCCACATCTAGTCACTCTTCACTGTATTACTAACTAAATCCAAAAGGCATCGCCATTAAAATACATAAGTCCAAGTTAACCTAGGGTTGGGTTGGGTTGGCCCTTTCTAAAGTTTCCTATCCTAATTTCCAACGCCCTTATTCAAATCATCATCATCATTCTCATTATAAGTTCGATCATCAATTCCATCATCATGATGTATATAAGCTCACCGATGCACTGATTCTAGCAAGCTCATAACATCACAAGGACACCAACAATTCGAGACAGCAAGTAATCACAACAATAGGATGCAATAAGTATCAAGGAGCGAAAAACAAATGAATGGAAAGATAGGATCAAGTATTATCTCACTTGTTACAGAAACACCTTCAAGTGAAACGATACTCGGGCAAGCTTGAATGACCTCGTTTGGTTACAGAAACACCTTCCAAATAGATTAAATCAAGTTCTACACAACACCACTAAATTGCCAATCTAGATACTGGAGTAGAAATGAGAGTTTGAGAAACTCACAAACGAAGAACCTCTCGGTTTCTTAGGGTTTTTGTATTTCATATGATATGAAGTGAAGTTGCCAATACAAGGGATACATATACTCGGCTGAAACAAGAGTAAAGACAGCCAAGCAAGCAAGCAAGTAGCTCAAACTAATTAGAGTGAGGTTTCCTAATGACGAAGAAACCTCCTAAATGTGGTTAATTAAGCTAATTACAAATGATTAAAGCTAATACATTTCTTCTCCATGAAGTACTCGACCAATATTGGACCAACAAAGGACAATCACAGCCCTCCACTTAGCACTTCCTCATTGGTCGATCTTCATTCACTTAGACTCCAATCCATGCAAGACAAGTGAAGAAACACAAGTGGTTTTGTTCCAAATTGGCGGGAACTCAACAAGGACCTCCAATACTATTAGGGAAAACCGGACCTCATGAGAAAAGACCAAAATTCCCTTGAAAGAACGCCAAAATATCAAGGCTGTCCAAATAAAGGACCTTATCGCACGTCAGAAACAAAACGGCTGCGCATGATCCAAATGACCTTCAAGGCTTGCAAGCATAGACATTATGGAAGGTCCTTTGAGCCCTCTACAGAAGACTCCTAGGCAAAGGATGGAGGTGAGACCTCAATGTTGAGATATTGAGACAATCAGTGAGGACATCGCATGGGATGAATGCCCTTGACCTCCCTCTACATCAATGCCCTTCTTGATTGCTCCCACCAAATGATAGCACTCTTGGATCAACTGGACTTGTGGAGGCTGATTCCCATCATCCCCCCCAAGTTGAGAAGAGTTTGCCCTCAAACTTGGAAGCTCTTCTCCTTCAGCATAATAAGGCTTCAAATCAGAAACATTGAACGTAGCGTTTCCTCCATAATCATTGGAGAGTTCCAGCTTGTAGGCATTGTCTCCCACCTTCTCTAACACTTCAAAAGGACCATCTGCCCTGGGAACCAACTTGCCCTTTCTCCTAGATGGAAAACGATCCTTCCTGAGATGGATCCACACGAGATCCCCAGGTTGGAAAACCACCTTTCTCCTACTCTTGTTAGCCATATTTGAAGCTTTCTCATTGAACTTGGCTATCTTTTCTCGAACATGTTGGTGCAACTCCTGAATCTCCTTGGCTCTCACACTAGCATCATGGCTGAACCTGGTTGAGGTGATTATGGGAGCCAAATCCATAGGGGTGATTGGATTCCTCTCATACACTACTTGAAATGGGGACAGACCAGTAGCCTTGCTAGGAGCTCTATTGAAAGCAAACTCGACATGAGGAAGCAAAGTATCCAATCCCTTCTTGTCTTTGTTCACCAAGGACCTTAGCAGTGTACCAAGAGTCCTATTGGTGACCTCGGTTTGGCCATCAGTTTGGGGATGACATGCCGTGCTGAACTTGAGTTTGGTACCAAGCTTCTTCCATAATGTCACCCAGAAGTGACTTAAGAACTTTGCATCTCGATCAGAAACCATGGATTTAAGAACTCCATGTAGCTTTACAACCTCCTGGAAGTACAACTCAGCAACTCTCACAACATCATAAGTAGTATGGCATGGAATAAAGTGAGTCATCTTTGAAAAATGATCAACAACCACCAAAATAGAATCTTTACCTCTTTGGGTTCTTGGTAACCCAACAATCAAGTCCAAACTGATATCTTCCCAAGGAGCTTGAGGTATAGGCAGTGGGGTATAAAGACCTTGTGGTAGGCTGTGACTCTTTGAGAGTTTACATAATGAACACCTTTTGACCAAGTGCTCAACGTCCTTCTGCATCCTTGGCTAGTAGTAATGCTCCTTCACCATCAAAGTAGTTTTCTCGATCCCAAAGTGACCTGCCAAACTACCTCCATGAACCTCCAAGATGAGAAGCTCACGTAGGCTAGTCTTTGGGATGCACAACTTGTTTCCCTTAAAGAGAAACCCATGCTCAATGTGGAATAAATCTTGGGGCTGCTGCTGACATGCTTCATAAATCTCCTTGAAATCTTCATCTTCCGGATACAAGGCCTTGAGGTGCTCAAAACCAAGCACTCTTGAATCAAGGACGTGTAACAAAAAGAACTTCCTTGAGAGGGCATCAGCTCCTTTGTTCAAATGACCGACCTTGTGGTGGATCATGAAATGATAGGCTTGCATATACTCAACCCATTTGGCATGGCGAGGGTTTAGTTTATGCTGGCCTTGAATGAACTTGAGGGCCTCATGATCACTATGCAAAATGAACTCATTACCAATAAGGTAATGCCTCCAATGCTCGAATGTTTGCATAAAACTCCTTATCATACACATTGTACTTCTTCGTGGCATCATTCAACTTCTCACTAAAATAAGCAATAGGCCTGCCTTCTTGAGATAAGACAGCTCCTATGCCCAACCCAGACGCATCACACTCAACTTCAAATACCTTTGAGAAACTAGGCAAGGCTAACACAGGGGCAGTGGTTAACCTTTCCTTGATAGTTTCAAAGGACTTCTATGCTGATGGAGTCCAAGAGAAACCTTTAGCCTTCACTAACTCAGTCATGAGGGCTAGGATGGTGCTAAAGTTCCTCACAAACCTCCTATAGAAGGAAGCCAAACCATGGAAACTCCTCACTTGCTGGATGGTGGTGGGGACTGGCCAATCTCTTATATCTTGAATCTTCTCTTCATCCACCTGAATGCCCTCGGCAGAGATCACATAGCCAATGAACATAACCTTGTTGGTGAAGAATTGGCATTTCCCTAAGTTTCCGTAAAGCTTCTTCTAGGACAGTATCTCTATCACAGCTTGCAAATGCTTGACATGATCCTCCTCATAGTGGCTATAAACAAGTATGTCATCAAAGTAGACAACAACACACTTGCCTATAAGGGCCTTCAGAACCTGATTCATCAACCTCATAAAAGTAGATGGGACATTAGTTAAACCAAAAGGCATAACCAACCACTCATACAAACCTTCTTTAGTCTTGAATGCCATTTTCCACTCATTCCCTTCAAAGATTCTGATTTGGTAGTAGCCACTTCTCAAATCAATCTTCGAGAACACTTGAGCCCCATGAAGCTCATCCAGAAGGTCCTCAAGCCTAGGTATAGGATACATATACTTGATGGTGAACTTGTTGATAGCACGACAATCAATGCACATTCTTTGACTCCCATCTTTCTTTGGCACTAAGAGAGTTGGTACAACACAAGGACTTAAGCTCTCCCTGATCATCCCCTTTGCAAGAAGGTCATCAACCTGCCTTTGAATCTCCTGAGTATCACTGGGGTTCATTCGGTAAGCTGGTTTATTTGGGAGTATTGACCCAGGCACGAGGTCAATTTTGTGCTGAATGTCCCTCTTGGGAGGCAAACCATGGGGCATCTCTTCAGGAAACACAAAAGAATAGTGTTCCAAAAGAGGGGCAAGAAGGGGGTGGTTGTTTGAGGGGCTTGCTCGGTGTTTAGGTCTAGGAGAATAAGGTCCTTATGATCATGAAACTCATGGTGTTCAGCAACCAAGAGTGTGATCAAACTTGGTTCAGTGACCAAATTCTCCTTGGGTTTTGGGAGCAGGGTAGGCTTAAGGGGTACAAGAGTTATCTTTTTGTGGTTAAAGAGAACGGTATAAGTGTTTGCCCTCCCATCATGACTCACGGATCTATAAAAAAGCCAAGGCCTGCCAAGCAACACATGACAAGCATCCATAGGTAAAATATCACACCAAAGAGAGTCTTGGTACGTTTTACCTATTGAGAAGTTCAACAAACATCTCTGATTCATGTGAATGCTCTTGCCTTGATTGAGCCACTGGATGGTGTAAGGGGCCGGATGAGGACTGGTTTGCAACCTTAGCTTGCTCACCATAGATTGTGAGGCAGCATTGGTGCAACTTCCTCCATCGATGATCAAAGAGCACACCTTGCCATTGATAGTGCACCGAGAATGAAAAATATTCTTCCGTTGCTCCTGTCCTTCCTTCACAGAAGAGCTACTAAGAACTCTCCTTACCACCAACATCTCCCCTTCATCTGGTCCCTCAACCACCTCATCATAAACAGGATCACCTAGGGGTTCATTTTCAAGCTCCTCTTCCTCTCCTAGTTCTGATGCAACAAACAAGGCTGTTTGGTACTCAGCGAGAGATACCACTCGTTTGTTAGGACATTCGGACGCAATGTGTCCAAGTACTTGGCACCGAAAACATCTCCTTTTATCAATGGATTTAAGTTCAGTAGGGGTAGGCCTTTGTGGAGTATAGGGCTGAGGGTTTGGGTTTGGTTTAGTGGGGGTGTATTTGGGCTGGAAAGGTTGTTTTTGTGGGGTAAAGGATGGTTTAGGGAATGTGTTTGGACGTGTTTGGGGCTGGTTTCTGCTAGGAACCTCCTTCCCTCTACTCCTACTTTGCAACTCCACCTTGTGAGCCAAAGAGCTCAACTCATCAAGGGAAGTGTAAGGGTGCAACCCAACAACATTCCTCACTCTTTCATCCAAACCAAAAAGATACCTCACAAGTGTTTGAGGTTCATTTTCCTTAAGATCACACCTCCAAAGCAAGTGCTCGAACTCCTTGGTATATTCCTCTACTGTTTTGCCTCCTTGAACCAACTGTTGAAGCTTCAAATAGTTATCCTTAAGATAACTGGCTGGAAGGAACTTGGCTTGTAACTTCTCCTTCATTTTCTTCCATGAACGCACCTTATCCTTCCCAATAGAAACTCTCTTCTTCTGCAAATTAGTCCACCATATAGATGCATGCTTTCTCAATTTCAGAAGCTACAAATTTTACCTTCTTGTCATCGAGAACGTCCTTTAGATCAAAGACCCGTTCTAACGTTTGCATCCAATCCAAGAAAACCTCTGGATCAAGGTTTTCCTCGAATTTGGGTATATCCACCTTGAAATCAAGCCTTTCCTCCTTAGGTGAACGTCTCCCTTGCACGCTTGTAGCCTCCATTTCATCATCTCCAAACATATTCCCTAAATCAGAATCACCTCCATCCGAACCCTTAAGCGCTTGGTTCCTCAAGTACATATAGTGCTTAAGTTGAGTTGTAAGGAATTGAACTCGTTTCTCCAACTCTTCTTTCTCCCTTAGAACCTCTTCTTGGCTTTGAGGTTGAACTTGGCTGGTAGACATAGCTTCGGTTTCTTCTTACTTCTCACCAAATGAATCAAAACAAACTCACCGAGATGGTAAGCTGACTCTGATACCAATTATGATGTATATAAGCTCACCAATGCACTGATTCTAGCAAGCTCATAACATCACAAGGACACCAACAACTCGAGACAGCAAGTAATCACAACAATAGGATGCAATAAGCATCAAGGAGCGAAAAACAAATGAATGGAAAGATAGGATCAAGTATTATCTCACTTGTTACAGAAACACCTTCAAGTGAAACGACACTCGGGCAAGCTTGAATGACCTCGTTTGGTTACAGAAACACCTTCCAAATAGATCAAATAAAGTTCTACACAACACCACTAGATTGCCAATCTAGATACTGAAGTAGAAATGAGAGTTTGAGAAACTCACAAACGAAGAACCTCTCGGTTTTGTTGGGGTTTTTGTATTTCATATGATATAAAGTGAAGTTGCTAATACAAGGGATACATATACTCGGCTGAAACAAGAGTAAAGGCAGCCAAGCAAGCAAGCAAGTAGCTCAAACTAATTAGAGTGAGGTTTCCTAATGACGAAGAAACCTCCTAAATGTGGTTAATTAAGCTAATTACAAATGATTAAAGCTAATACATTTCTTCTCCATGAAGTACTCGACCAGTATTGGACCAACAAAGGACAATCACAGCCCTCCACTTGGCACTTCCTCATTGGTGGATCTTCATTCACTTAGACTCCAATCCATGCAAGACAAGTGAAGAAACACAAGTGGTTTTGTTCCAAATTGGCGGGAACTCAACAAGGACCTCCAATACTATTAGGGAAAACCGGACCTCATGAGAAAAGACCAAAATGCCCTTGAAAGAACGCCAAAATATCAAGGCTGTCCAAATAAAGGACCTTATCGCACGTCAGAAACAAAACGGTTGCGCAGGATCCAAATGACCTTCAAGGCTTGCAAGCATAGACATTATGGAAGGTCCTTTGAGCCCTCTACAAAAGACTCTTAGGCAAAGGATGGAGGAGAGACCTCAATGTTGAGATATTGAGACAATCAGTGAGGACATCGCATGGGATGAATGTCCTTGACCTCCCTCTAAAAAATGCCCTTCTTGATTGCTCCCACCAAATGATAGCACTCTTGGATCAACTGGGCTTGTGGAGGCTGATTCCCATCACATTATAATTATCTTGGATGGTAAAAATTAACAAAAGGTCCAACTCTTGTGTTCTTGACTTGATGCCGTGATACTTTTCATGTTTCTCCAATCTCCACCTAACTTTCCTAATCAATTCTTTCATAATTTCATATAAATTGTTCATATAACAACCTATTAGTCATGCTATTCTACTGCTCCATCCCCAGACATGTCTCGTTTGCGGCTTACCTATTTGGACTCAAAAATTGGCAATGAGTTAATTGCTACTATCGCTTTATAGCAAAGATTTATACTCGCTGAAAATTCTAAACTGTGATTAATTTCATAAATAATGTCTGTCGATTCACTATCTATGATCCAAACAACAAACTCAAACAAAACGGGATTTAAGATACTAACCTTTAGGGTTTTTCGCTAGAAATCCTTCAGTTTTCAATCCTCTCCTTCTCTATATAATATATAGATTATTATTATTATTATAGTCAACACTAAAATAATTACTGTTATTTGCACCAAAATAATTTAATTTAGAATTCAAAATAGTCAAGGATCAGTGATACTTTCTGGTTTTTTTAGTTTTAAAATAAAATCCGGATTGAAAATAAAAATAAAATAAAATAAAAAGTATATAATTTTCTGCGTTGTGATTGACTAATTCCCCTACAATCACTCCCGTGACTCTATTTTGTGGGACGCACAATAATTTTATTATAATGTATAGATTGGGGACAGAGGAATACTGACAATTTATATCTATCCTTCATTACCTATATATAAAAGAGAATAAGAGGAGTGTTGTGATGATTTTTGTTTTGCAGGCTGCTTGCCTGTCTACTTGAGTTTATTAGTTCCACTCATTTGAATATCTTTAAACTATGTGGACAGATGTTTGCCTAGAATTCTCTATACTCCATGTGGCTTCCTTTGTTTTCTTACAAGTACAGGAAACTTCTCACTCTTCACTCTTCCCTCTTCACGCTTCACTCTGCATGAAAATTAATTCCAGCATTCAGGCAGATCATTCAATTAACCTTCAGGTACTAATTTTCTTTCCTTCTTTTCAAATTTTTTCTTCACTATACTTATATTTCAGATCTTTCGATTAATGTAAAGGTTTTTGAAGTTCATGCTCCACTTCACAGCCTGATTAAAAATAATCAAATTTTCTAATTTGTGCATTTTGCTGGTAAGTTTGATTTTCCCATCTAGGTTTGGTTGAATTCATCATTTTGCAATACTTTTTTGCATTTTTGTCAAAAAAAAAAATACATTTGGAGACATAATTTTCACAAATTTTGATTTACTGTGCATATTTCCTCTGGATTCATGTCGATTGTACCTTGGCTTCGATTTGCAGTTCTACCGAACATCTAAAGAATTTAATCGCGTTGTACAATGGCGATGTTGTAATTTCACTGCAATTTTACAACTTAACCAGGCAAATTTCAGGTATTTCAATTCAATAATTCTGGACTCTTTTGCTCTGATTCATGCTTTAAATTCTTAATTTCTGAATCTTATCATGAATAAGTTACTTATGATTCTCTTGTTCCTGATATGTGTGTTGTGTTTGTCTGATTGACCTATTTATTTGTTTTGCTGCTTCGGAGGCTTCTTCATCAGTTAGGTTGCATGTCTTCCAAGTTTCAATGGAGGCCTCTTTATGTTCTACAGTTCCACGTTGCCCATCTCTACCTTTTTAGACCCTTTACTGGTTGGGCTGGTCAGTATCCATTTCTCTCGATCTCTCTCACCATTTTTGTTGCTTTCAAACTAGCCATGTTCTTATATCGGCTCCACCGTCATGAGCAACACAATCGTGAGACTAATTCATTTGAATTTGGATTTTAGGGTTTCAGGATGACCTTTGTCTTCATTTAAAATTCAAATTTCATCATAATTCCATATATTGTCATATTTTTTTTAATCATGACAATTGTGCGTTTTGCTTGCAACATCTATAGTAATAGTTCCCCTCAAGGCCAATTCAACAACAAATCCTCATTTGTGTCATGTTGGTGGATTGAATGTTTTTCAGCTTAACAGCTCCAGATTCTGTTCATAGGTATAATTTTTCGGTTGGGCATTTACTTTAGTTCCGTTTGTGCTAAATCTTGTTGTTCAAAGTTTTCAATTTTGAAGAATTTATTTGAGTTTGATCACCAATTGACCATCATATCATCCTAATTTTTGTTGCCATTTTATGTGGTTAAGTACATCCAGTTTTCTCAAGTACTTGGGAATGATTTTTTTCTTTAGTATAAGAAGATTAATTATATAAGGTTTGTATGTCCAAATTAATGAATTGACAAGCTATATTGGCTTGGATTAGCACAAATATTCACCATTAGAGATACCTACTTCACCATGAACTTAAAAGTGTACCTCGAATATTGCTAATGATAGCTCTTCTGTGACGTAATTTAGCGATCATGGTTTGACATTTCTTATATGCTGGTGAGTTGATCGACTCAAGAGGGTGACGGTCCATACTTGTGTATTCCCTCCTCATGATTGCGGTGTATCTCCGAACCCAAGCCACATGTATATGTCATGGAATACAGTTTTCCCCTGTTCTTCCTTTTAAAGTTATGTTCTTTTAGATTTTGTTTCCAGAAGGCTATTGCTAAACTATGTTATGAAGTACCCATGTTTTGTTCATCAGATCAGTGTAGATTATTTTACGATTCTGTTTGGCCCCTCAATTTGTCCTAGAACAACTGACTTATACCTGGCTTATTCGGTTGTTGAGTAATACCTTAATTAGAATATATGAAATGGAGCAATGCCTGTATTTTTCTAACTTAGTTATCAGTGAATCTGATAGGTATAAGCCTAGACATAATAGCTTTGGTGTGTTCCTATATGTATAACCCTTCTACTATTGCTTAGTTTATAATATTTAGGATTCAGATGCCATATAACATAATAATGATGAATTGTTTAGGGCCCATTTTGAGGTCCCCTTTAGATAATTTCTGGAAATATACTTCTAATGAACATGAGCATCTGTTTATTTTTGTGCAAGTTGTTGGAATTTGATGATTAGTTCATTACTAATAAGTTTAACATTCTTATATCCTTTATACTTTATGTGCAGTTGAGTCCAAAAGACACCTTCTGCTTGCTTTCTCATATATACAATTGGGAAAGGGCATGTTAAATGAAATGTCAAAGAAAATGATACCGGATAAGCTCCAGCTGAAAGAAATGACAACATCAAAAGTACTTCCACGAAGAAATCCTTCCCAATACATTCATGAACTTGGCGTACTATAGTTTACCGAAGGTTGGTGTCCCTTTGTTCTTATTTTTGATGTCACCACTATTGGAATAATTGATATTCTTTCTCAAAAAATCTACTTATGTCAGTCAATTTTAGTACTTGGTGTTTAACTGGGTTGGACTTGCTGATATGGTTGTTTGGTTATAAAAAGAACTTCGTTGTAAATGGTCATAAATGTTGATTTTTGGATATCAAATGCCTAATATGCTTGCTAATATACTTGCACTGATAAAATTAGTAAACTGCAAGTTTAGATTATTTTAGATAGAGTACAAATTGGTAAACTGTAAGTTTAATTTGTTTTAGATAGAGTTGTATTCCTAAGTAATTCTTGAGGTTCGGCGTGGGTTCGAGTAAATTGGACTTTGAAAACCTGACTTGGGTGTATTTCAAGTAATAAGGTTGGGTATGTTTTAAGTTCGGGTTAATATGTATTAAATATTATTGATAGTAAAAACTTCTTTTGAGAGGGCAAATGAAATTAGCTCTATACAAATATTTTTTGATGCAGTTATTGATTGTATAATGAAAATGTTAGTCGTAGCATACAATAATTTTGAAAACATTATATGTTAGTGTGAAAACTAAGTTATTAGTTGTATTTGAAAAATAAATATAATTCTACATAAGAATGATAGGGTTTTTGGCATCAAATAATCCCTACTTTTGGTGACTTGACTGGAAATAATTGAAATTAATTTTTCGACCACTAATGGTTTAAACTTTTGAATTATTTCTATGACTAAATTTTTTTACTATTTTTAGCAGTCAAAAGTGCAGTTGATTGCATCTTTTTGACCACCATCACTCCCAGCTGTTTGCATGATAATTATAAGGTTTTTGGCATCTTCACACTTTTCATAATAATGACAATGAAATAATATTGTGTTTAAGTTATACTTCAATATTGTATTTTTGTTGTATTTAAGTTATACTTCAATATTGTATTTTTGTTGTATTTAAGTTATACTTCAATATTGTATTTTTGTTGTATTTAAGTTATACTTCAATATGGTGCTTTCTTTTGATTATATATTTTCTACAAGTTTATGGATGGATCACCTGATTGCTTAAGCTGATTTTTCACCATGTATTACATTTGCAGTAATATATTCAGTTCCCATACTAGAGTTTGCAGCTTCAAATTCTCATGCTTTTTGGTTCCTGAGCCAAAGTTGCACCAATCAAGACCATTTAACTCTCATGCATAGTAGGAAGTTGAGAAGCAAGGGCATATGACTTATGCCATGGTCCCATCCATAAGAGTACATTAGGCATTGTTGCACACGCAACTAGAGTGGTTTATTTGAAAAGCAATGCCTTGGTTAAGAGCACAAGCTAGATACCACAATTTCACTGGACAATTGAGACTGTTTTCTATTGTGTAAGTGGGAATTTTGAATGTTTTTCATTCCCTGAAAAGAGGAGGGAGGGAGGGCGGAGGGGGCTTAATAATCACATACTCCATCTAGCCTAGCAATAGCAATTATTTACAAAATTGTCGCTACATATCTAAGCATTGTATGTCACAACCTGGCCTTAGTTTCTACTTCCTTATCATCGCAGATCTAACCATTGTGTGTTGTGACTGTCATTGCTCTCTTCAATAACAATTATTGATGAAATTGTCCGTTGATGCCCGTGCCTTGCACCTTGCACGGGCTTTTGCTTCTAGTGTAAGGAAAAAGGGATTAAAACTCCCCTCTCTATCTTGGTGTTTTGACGGCAAAACAAGAAGAAGGGGCCCAAGTCCCCTTATGCTACTGGAACAAAAACGCGCGGAGAGAGAGAGAGAAGACATCAGCGGTGGAAGCGGTGCCGCCTAGGTGCCCGTCGCTGGCTGCCGATGCGCAAGGAAGAGACGGGGTCGGGTGGCCTCTTCTTCACCCCGTCGAGCAACACACACATATATAGATAGAAGAGATGGTTCAATGGTGTCACGATGGTGGCTCAATCGATGGAGGCGGCGTGTACTGGGTGTCGGAGAATCGCTTGACAACTAGGGACCCCGGGCGGCAGTGGTGGAGGTCGCGGTGGCCTGACGCGAAGCAGAGGAAGGGCATGAGGTGGTTTGGGTTAGGTCTTGGAGCGGTTTTCCGGGCTAAGTCCAACACATTTGGGTGCTTCCAATGCCTTCTCAGCCAACTCCAGCCCAAATTGAAACCCTAAGTTACAAAGTGGGAATCAAAGTGGGTAATCTCTGTTCCCTCTCACAACTATTAAGTTTCAGGTTTAGTTAACAGAGTTCGAATACTTAATTTATGTTTGGAGTTATTAATTTCGTTTCAATGGTTAGATTGGTATATGGAACCGAGTTGGAAGTTAGTCGGTATTTGGGTTGAATATTGAGCGTCGAGGTTCATTTGGGACGGTGTAGGTGAGGAGGGAGCTCGGGTTGAATTGTGAAAACATAATACTTTGGGTCAATTGATGAAAATAATGGATTATAGATTGGTTATGTTAAGTATTATCCTTATTATGTGAATTGTGTGGGAATGAAGCTAATTATGAATTGAAAGAGTTTATTATATATGCGAATAAGTGGTTAGTATACTCAAAGGTTTGATTTAAGTTAGAATGATATTGATTGGATAAGTATAGTATGCATACATAAATCATGGATGAGTTATCTATAATTAAAGAATGAGATTATGAGCTTATGGTTAGATGGTTGGGTATCTAGTCCTATATAAAAAAGGAGAGTTTGCTGCCAACAATTGTTATCACTGTGAAGCTTGGCTGCCTGCTTGGCGATGAGTCAGTACGAGTAACAGCTGTCTTCTTTTCACTCTTCCTCATCTGCTCTCATGTTCTTTCTTTTTTCTCCCCAGTATCCTCTATTCACATCTCCATCTTTCGGTTTCATTCACTGGTTCCTCAATTTTGTTGTCATTGTGAAACTTTACCTGCTTGCCCTGCTCTATTCACATCTCCGTCTTCTTCGTCGCCTGCTCCAGCAAATCGCAGCCAACATAGGCCTTCCTCATCGTCCCGCTATTTTACCCTACCATCTCAGGTACTAATAAATTGTGGTTGTGCTTTAGATTTCTTATCAATTCTATCAATTCTACGACTCTACTTTTTAATAAAACTGTTGACATAGGTTTGATTGCTGTCCTTTTGCAGTTGGGTTGATCTCTTGTTCAACTAAGTGTTAACTGGCATGGGGTTCATCTTTTTTACATAATCTTCAGGTATTTCTTATTCTCCTTTCTAATTTTGCAGTTGTGTTCTTTTCATCATCCAACTTCATTCATTTCTCTGTAAAATCTTCACTCCTTATTACCGAGATATTTGATACTTGGATGATGCATACTATGTGTTCGATGAAATTCCAGAAAGAATAATGGCTCTAATATTTGATACTTGGATGATGCACACTATGTGTTTGATGAAATTCCAGAAAGAATATTGGCTCTAATATTTGATACTTAGATCAATGAGCTTGTTTTGCGTTGTGCTGGGTGATTTCAAATGTGGGTCAAGCTATTCTGCTTTAGGTTGAAAGTGGATTTTCCGTATTGCCGTTGCAGCCTTCTGGTTGGCTTTCCATGTCAGTTCAACTTTTAGCAAATGTTTTTCCTGCTTATTTGGATACTGTATATTTGCTAGCTTGTAGCTAAATTATGAAGGAATTAGGGGAATGGTGAAGGTAGAGAAACATAGAAGCCAGTTACAATTCACTTAGAGCAGAGTTTTGATAAGTGTGGATGGACTATAGTAAATTAAGCGAGTAGCCTAGGATTCAAAATCAGTTGTGGTTTCTTTTGAGCTCGTAATTTGATGATTTGAAACCAAACAATGAAGTTGAACTAAACCAAACAATGGTGGTACAGAGAAGTTTTTTTGGATTAGATGCTTTTTCAGATACAAAATGTTTCGAGTTCTTTTTTTTTTTTTTCTTCCTGAAGTGTTGTTCAGCTTATTATTGTCATTGGGACTCTTATGGAACTATTTTTAGGGTCTAATTTTATTGCTGTAGCAAAGTAGTTGCAACCGTAAATAAAATTTGAGTTCTCAGAAATATAACATCCTCTTTGTTGGTTAACTGATCAAAGAGTCCATGAATGCAAAATAATTATACGAATTGTAAAGATACCCTCCTCATATCAAATTTGTGTTAACCGACATTATTTCTCTGCTAAAAAGAGAAAGATGTCAAATTATAAAATAATGATGAACAATTCTTTGACTTAGAAGGATGTCTGTTGTTTAGTTATCTGATCATTTTCCTCTTTGTAAAGAATTTGAACAGAGAAGGTTACTTTCTTTTCGACAACTAAGTTCCTTCCAGACAGGTTAGCTTGTTAGTGTTTCTTCTTGGAAATTCTTTTAAAATGTAACCTATGAAGATTATTACTAAACTCGGTGGAGTTGAATGTGGGTACTTATATAGAGTTCGTCTTTCTCTATTGTCGACTATAAATTGATTGTTATTTTAGCATTGCTTGGTTTGTCATTTCTTGACTGTAGCTAGATACTAATAAACTTTTTTTTCTCACTTCAATTTGAATATATCATGCTTTTGGCACGTTGTCATTTAGGTTAAGTTTATTACTGTGGTAGATCATTTTGCACTCTACTTAGCTTTCTTTGTTCCTTGATTGGAGACGGGGAAAAAAAAAGGGAAGAATTTTTGAGTAATCGTAGGAACTTAACTATGATGATTTACTTTGCTAATAAGTTTTGTCTCTTCGTGTTCTTTAGGAATCTTTGTCAAAACTGTCATAAATTTAGGACATCTTAGGGGACATAAGGTTGTGATCTCAATACTCTCATTTTTTTTCTTAATGACAATGAAACTCTTGATTGAAAAGAAGTTTGTGCACACAGTTGGTTCTGGTGACCTTAGAAGCTACTGTGAATCTAGAACTACTGCTTTACTATCATCAAGTAGATCCTGCCAAAGCATGGTTTGGAAAGGTTTAATTGAAAGTAATCTTGGTACAAGTAGTTTTTTTTTTTTTTTTTTTTTTTTTTTTTTTAAAAAAAAAGGAACAAAATTTGCAGTGTCAGCTGCAGTGACATTGATGTTTAGGACAAATACTACAATGAACGACTATAAATGATAGGGAATATGTATTTAGTGAAGAGAATATGTATCAAAGTGTTGGAGTTGAAATATCGTTTTAGACATTATGTGGAGTTGCGATAATCGATTGTTCAACATGTTAGCCATCAACTTTCATCACTGCAAATAGTAGCCAGATTTTTTCATCATACTTTCTTTACTATTGCATAATGGGATGTAGCTACGGTGGTAACAGATATTACAAGTCTGGCACTGAGCAATTCATGCCTGAGGTTAACAAGTGAATTTTTAATGATAGAGGTCGTCTCAAGGCATGTCAGAACTTCCTAATAGTCAGGTGTCCCATTCCTTTGTTTGAGTTTCTGCAAACATTAAAGCATTTCTCTGCAGGCTGTAAATATGATACGGGGCATCACAAGATTGGATAAACAAATAAACCATCCATGTACAGAGCAGAGATGAGTTGGTTTTCCTTTTTTCCTTCTTTAATTTTCTTTATTAGTCTATTTGAAGTAAATGAAACCAAATAACTTATTTCATTATTCATCACTTAAATTTGTTTACAAGAATAAGAATGGCCCAGAACAAGATAGGAGCCATATATGGATGACAATGTTCAAGTGCGGTCCAGCCGAATACCTTCCTTACACAATATTATCTTTAACAAAATAGGTACCTCTCTTTTAACTGCCTTCTATTAACTGTCTTCTATGGAGAACACATATGATATGATTGTTATTCTTTTTTAAGTGGGTATCTTCTAGAGAATTTAGGAGTGTTTAGTTCTTAAGACTATCTTAAGCACCCATACTTAAGTTGATTAAGTTGAAGATTTAGTTTATTGGGGGTCTTTAGTTTTTAGATATCCATTTCACAAAGAAATGCGCTGAATTTAGGGACAGAATGCATTCTAACCAGCTTTTGCAAACTCAAAATCTCTATGGATTATGTTGTACCAAATCAGCTTCTTTAGATCTTCTTTAGATACGATTGACTGATATTTGTGTTTCTAATCGATTACCGACAAAATACAAATTGATTAAATGAATTTTTTTGTTCTGCTTTTTGTGACAGTACACTAATGAAAAGTAGCTGCTGAAGTAATTCTCGCAGCATGTGGAAATCGTATTGCATTTACTAACAATCAGTTTATATTTTTGGCCCTGTTGGGCAAGACCGAGAGCCTGTGTTTCTCATAAAACTTCAATTGATAGGCTGGATGTAGGATATGAGTATATATATGGCTTCCTAATGAGCATGCGGCTCATTTGGTCTCTGTTGTGTTGTACCATGCATTCTAACAAGCAATTCTTGGGCAACATATTTTACTTTTATTGGATCAATTCTTGGGGAAGGTAGGATGTTGCTCCTTCTAAAAGGTAGGATATTAACAGAAGTGTGTACGTTGCTTGGTTAGTTTTGTTGCAAGTTCTTTATAACCGCAATTTCTATTAGCTATTGTGTTGGCGACTTGGCGTATAACAACTTATTTTGTCAACTTTGGCACTGCCTATGCAAGTCCAACTCACCCGTGCAAGGCACGGGCATTTCCACTAGTAACCTTATAAAAGCAAGGATAACAATACTGTAGCAATCTACAGTTTCTGAAGGGGTAGAATTGTACATTTGGCAGCTTCTCTTTTTCTTCCCTTTGTCAGCTTCTCGAGCCCTTCAATTTGGCAGCCCACACCTCAGTTACTCATCTCCTGATTCTCCTCCTCCTCACTCTTGATTCTCCTCCTTCTCACTCTTCTTTCCCTAATTTCAATTATGGATCAAAAAATCAAAATTGGTCTCTGGTTCATGGACAAGCGCTTGCAAGAATGACGGTCGAAGATTCTAGAAAGTTGCTCCTGGCTCGTCTTCTCGCACTATCAAAAGGTTCGTTCTGTGAACTTTCGTTCTGTTTGGTAATGTGAGTGCGAAACGACGACGTTTCTGATTTGTCGGTGTGGATCTTCAGTTGGATTGGCTCAATGCTCATCTTACCAAGATTTGGCCATTTGTTGATGAGGTATTTTCTAATTTCATTCCCTTTTTTTTGAAAAAAAATTGCCCAAATGTCTATTTTTGTTTGTTTACAGAATTAAAGTTGTAATTTTTATTTTGTGTTGGGAATTTTAGGCTGCTTCGGAGTTAATAAGGGAGTCTGTGGAACCAGTGCTGGAGCAGTATAGGCCAATTATTTTGTCATCGTTGAAATTTTCCAAGTTTACTCTTGGTACTGTTGCTCCTCAATTTACAGGTACCCTTTGTTTATTTATATAGATTTCTTTTGGGAAATTGGGTTAAATTAGTTGATTGTATTTTAAATTGAGCATTCCATATGTGAAATCTATTATGATGTACATGTACTTGTCATTTTGATGGCTTCCTTCCTTAGTTACCGTCATCTTGGACACTGAGGCTTTTAGGACCACCTTAAATATGGAATTTCATTGAAATCAAAATTTGATTTTTTGTGGTTTGATTTTGATTTTTTTGATCTGAGTTGGTCTCAATTTTTCATTTTTTGATATGAATTTTAGTGCATGTTTTTACTTCGGCAATTAAATTTTGATTTTTTTGATCTGAGTTGGTCTCAATTTTTCATTTTTTGATATGAATTTTAGTGCATGTTTTTACTTCGACAATCAAATTTTGATTTTTTGTGGTTTGATTTTGATTTTTTTTAATCTGAGTTGGTCTCAATTTTTCATTTTTTGATATGAATTTAGTGCATGTTTTTACTTCGGCGACCGAATTTTGATTTATTGTGGTTTGATTTTATTTTTTTACCAGAGTTGGTCTCAATTTTTCATTTTTTGATATGAATTTAGTGCATGTTTTTACTTTGAACCAAATTTTGATTTTTTTTGGTTTGATTTTGATTTTTTGATCTATGATGGGCTGGTTGCCAAGGTTCCTGTGACATGAAGGCACTCAAAACTCGAAACCTGAAGGTATGATATATTTTGCATCGCATATTATGAACCGTTATTACTTTGTGTTTCTCCCGATTGTACATATATCAAATCTGACTGCAAGATATTAGGGTTTTGAAAGAGATTAATTTGAGTTTTTTTGTTGAAAATGCTGCCATGGGGCGGATTCAATTGTTGTTTGAGTGCTGCCGCACTTTACCTTCTTGGAAGAAGCAGTGGGAGTTTTGATCAATTCTATTTTGATGTTCTGTATTGTTTTTCAGTTTATTTTAGCGATTGGGTTGTGTAATTTTATTTGATTTATGATTGATTTCAGGGATGCCGATGCTCTAAAATCTGTTGCTCGAGTTAATCAGTTGAAAGATTTGGGTGAGTGAATTAATTTTCTTTTCCCCAATTGTACTTAGCTTGTTTATTTTGTGATGATGAATTGATACTAGCAACCAGTGTGGGGTTGTTAAGTGTTTAATGAGGATGACAACAGAGCGGCAGCATTTTGTGAATTGCATTGTTTTTGCATTAACATTACTAGATCACCTTCTAAATTAGTGTTGCATTGAGCCTACATTTGCAAGTTGCAATCATGGGTTGATGTTTTTCTTGTTGATGGTGGCCAACTTTCTGCTTTCATGTTCTTTCTTGTTTTAATGGTTTCTGTATTGGTATCCAAGGCTAACCAGCTTGTAATCTTCTCTTTCATGTTTGTCTAGCACAACTGCTAGATACTGCATGCAAGCTTATACCTTTGGTGGTTTCGGTTTCTAGACGAGTTGGGTCCGAGACCCCAATAAAGTGTGAATATACTCCCTCCTTCCCAAATTATCTGTCACTTTAACTAAGTTTCTTTTTTCCCATAATATCTGTCATCTTACGATTCCAATAACACATTAATTACTAATTTATCAAATTAACATTATTAAATACATCTTTTTCTTCAACTTTTCTCTTTTATTCACTATTTTTCTTTATTATTCACCATTTTATTCACATTTTTCTCATTTCCAACAATGTAAATTAATGTAAATTGGAAGTTTTCTTAGTTTTGTAAATTATGTCTTAAGAGACAAATAATATGGGAATGAGGGAGTAGTGGTTTAAGAGGTGTCATTATGGAAGAAACGGTATGTTACTGAATTATCCTTTCGAACACCATAGTTTCAATAGAATCAAAATTTCCTGTATATCTCCCATTTTTGTCTACTGTTGTGAAAATCTTTGTTGTTTCCTTGAAAGGCAGTTTTTAGAGAATAAATTTGTATACCATAAAAATTTAGAAACAAGGTTTATTTTAGACAGTGATAAGAAATGTGCTGTTAGCTTTCTTTTCCAAGACAAATGCACTTAAATTTTGATAGATGTCATTTTCCGGTTTGTGTCAGGCTGAGCAACACTTCTTGAAGCACAATGATGCTGGTTCATGGGTGCAGGATTCTGCTTTAATGCTTTCCTTGAGTAAGGAAGTGCCATGGTGCCTGGTAATATCTTGATGTCCAGGTAGGTGGATGGAGGAAGATTTCAAATTCAGGTGGCTTTCAACATGTCTCAGCAGTCAGCATAATACTGCAAACTAGAGATATTTCTAAAATAATTAAGGCTCTAATTTAAATAGCATGCATTTACCAGTATATATATTAAAAAATCTATTCGTTTATGATAAAGTAATGTCTGATTCAAATTGTTTGATGATTTGAATTTGGGGTTGTTCTTCCTACCCCTCTTTTGGACGAGTTTCACATTTGGGTTACAGGATTTTGTTGCTTTGTTTTTCTTTCCGACTCCTTTTTTCACTATTTTTGTGACCAAGTCTTTGTGAGTTCTGGTTTGTTTTTTTAGGACTTTCCCCCCTGATGTCTGAGCCTTGCCCTGTCTTGCTTGCTTCTGTTATGAACTCATATTGCTTGCCGCATGTTTTACATTTATAGTACTTTGGTTCCATATTTGTTTGGTGGTGGCTATATTTGATGTCTATTATTATTTTTGTCTTGTAATGGTTGCCTTTAGAGGGGGTAACTTCATTTCTACTTATACTATACCCAGATCTTTCTTTGATCTGGGTATTTCTCTTAAGTTGTGGTTGATATGGAACCTTCTGAAGCTTGATTGATTTGTGTAGTTGTCTTTCTGTCAATTATTTAGTGTTATGCTAATGCAGTTTGATTTGCTTTTTATATTTGCTGATTTGGTTTTGTTTTGACATAACCCTTTCGATCCCTACCTTCCCGTCTTGTGCTGTCAAAATATAGTAGTTTGGACTGATTTTCACCTTTTCGTGTTGGATTATGCATTTATTCTTGCTAATAAACTAAAGTTGTTGGTAATCTTCTTTTACCTCTTTTGATCTGCATTCCATCCCATGACATTACCTCATTGTCTTGTTTCTACATTTTGCTGGTGTGTGCCTTTTAATTACTGAGCCTTTTGGTAAGTAATAGTGGCTAATCAACTGCTAAGCTGTCAAAAATACCAGTGCAGAATTGTGCAAATCTACCCCCTCCCCCACGCTACCAGCCTACCAACAACCTTTTTTCAGTAGACAAGTTGAATGTTCAACTTTAGTGAGATTTCTTACTTAACTCTTCCAAGCTCTTAGCACTCCACCAAGGGTTATGTGTGGAAATTGTGCGGTTGATGGAGCAAGCTTGTCATGGTTAGTGATAATTAATTACCGCATTACTTGGCCTTTGGAATTTGTTAGTGGTTACCATGGAGATAAAGACCCACTAGGGTGGTCAACTTACCCTTCTAAAGATTGCTCTGTGAAGATAGGTTCCAGTGATTAGTAGCATCCATGCTGATAATATACATTATGTTCTATAGTTCAAGATTACATGTTTGAAATTCAATGTTTACAGAAGTGAAGATAAGCAAAAAGGGCCAAAGGGTATAAGGTCCAATATATGATGGTGTAGTACTATGTTTGTGTAGGATTATATTGGTGCAGAAGCTTATTTAACCCAAATTGACCTAATTGTTAAAACATTATGTTCTGCAAGTCTTCATACCTATTTGGCTATTTGCTTTATCTACTTTGGATTAGGCTTAAGGTTAAGCTTTTGCATTTGTGTGAGAAATTAGGCTTCTCATATTGTTCAATTGATGCTTGGATTTATTCTTTGTTCACGTTGTGGTCTATTAGAAAGGTATGTGGTAATTTTAATGATCCTTGGTGTAGTGTCTTTGGTGTTTTTTCTATGAATGTTATTAGGTCTAGATTCGTATGCTAATTTCCTTTCTTTAGTTCTTTGGGATGAGGGATTTCTTGTTGAATGGTTGGTGGTCATATTGTGAACTGTGGCTGGTCTTGTGTTTACCCATGTTTGTCGCTGAATCTGTTGAACCAAGCAGCAAGGATTTAATGAAGGCACTATTTGTCGAGATGGGTGTTGGATATGACCAACATGGGCCATCTTGTTTTTTTTTTTTTTTTAAAGTTTCATAAGTGTCTTCAATTTTTTTCCTTTATTTTTCATTTGAACTTTAGTGGGTGTAAGACGTGAAGATGAATTATTATTCCAACTGTGTTCTAACAGGTAGGATGTGACGGCTGCTGTCAAGATGCTATTTCTTCAATTCAATCTATGCCTTCCGAAGAGGTAATTTAAATAATTGGGCCCATTTCTTTGCTTTTTGTATAAGAATAATGTTTGATAGATCATTGATGTATCTTTTTGTTGTGAGTTTTCTTTTTCATGGAAGTGAGCCCATTTTTTAGGATCTTTTTGTTGATATACACTCAATGCCTTTGGTGTCTAAGATGTATCATTGTGCCTGTGTGGCTTTTCTGATTACATTGATGTATCTTTTTTGTTGTGAGTTTTTTTATTTTTTATTTTTGTGGAAGTCAGTCCATTTTTTGGGATCTTTTTGTTGATATACACTCAATGCCTTTGTTGTCTAAGATGCATCATTGTGCCTATGTGAGTTTTGGCTTTTCTGGTTATTGTAGGGAAACTGACGAGACTCCTTTTACCCACCAAACTCAAGCTTGGCTTTCAAACCCATTTTCTACGGCAACTTTGATAACTCATTTATAGAAATTTTGTACATAAGATGCAAACATTTAGAAGTCATGCATTTGCCTACACAAATTAGTGAGCGAAAAGGACTAGATGGTAGTTTTCCATTCATTTTTCTTCACCATATGCAATTTCATCCATGTAATTGCAACGAATCTACAACGCTTGATTGATGAAACTATTAGTATAAGTTTTCTTCGAGTTAATTACATTTACCCTACCTGACATATGCGGTAATAATTTTTGCACACCCGACATTTGGCAAATAATTTTTACCCTACCTGACATTTAGTGAAAGTGATTTTTAGTGTTAGAATCCGGTAACTTGTCATCGGAAATTGAAAAATACAATAATACCCCTATATCACTATGTGAAATTACGATGCTGCCCTTTAATTTGAGAAGGAAAAGACTATGTTGGAGAGTAGAAGACAGACATGATGGTTTGGGAAGGGTTAGGTTTTCATTTTCCGTTTGGGGGGGGGGGGGGGCGGGGAGAGGAATCAGTGGAGTTGAGTTTTAAAATGCCATAACAATTGATGCTAAGGGTACAAAAGTCATTTCACATTTAATTGAAAGTCAAAGGAAATAATAACAAGGGTATAAAAGTCACTTCATATTTATTTTTTTTATAGTTCATCGGAAAAGTCAATCAAAAATCAATTATAACATACTTGAGGGGCTTTAAATTTATGACTACTTAAATGTCAAGTAGGGTAAAAATTATTTCTCAAATGTCGTGTGTGCAAAAATTATTACGATATAAGTAGGTAGAGTAAATGTAATTAACTTAATTTTCTTCCTATGTTCGCGAGGAATTGTAGAGCCATGAGATGATAGTGGTGTGTTGTAAGCTGCGACAATTACCTATGGGTATAGTAGTTGAGTGTAATACTTGGAGCAAACGATTGTGATTAATGGAAGACCATCACTACCTCAGAGCACTCTCTTTGTTTGCTATAATGTCAATTTAGAATTAGTAGTAAGGAAGAAGCAGCATGTTATCTCTTGCCTTGTGAATACTTTGGTTGGATAGAGGCACATGATTACTGGAATTCAGGTGCATAAAACAATGGAATGATGAGAAAATGGTTTGATGCTTACAATTTGACAGAGAAATCTAAACAATACGAGGGCTTCCATTTTATTTGTTTAAGTTTTAAGCATTTCTTTCATGAGTAATTGACTTCTAACCAACTTAAACATAAAGTTTATTGTCTTCTAACATTCTTTTCATCACTTTAGGATGACAATTGATACAATGATATCATTGGGCCTTATCGTTGTAGGATGACAATTGATACAGTGATATCATTGGAGACATTTCTATGTAAACATTTATGCATATCGTACTATTTAAGATTTTATAACTTTGACCCTTAAATGTCTTGTAGTTGTTATAATGATAGATGTCATATAATTTGTTATTCAATTTTGTATACCTCGATTGAGTTCTATTGTCATCTTCCAATATGTCATGGGCATCCAATCTTATATTTTGATGTACATTTCAACACTTTTTGTAATATATTGTATGTTCCCTAGGGAGAATTCAAGATCTCTAGATAAATTGTTATTGATTTACTGTATACATCTTTATGCAGCTTGTTAATGAATATTGTTTGTAATCCTTGAGTTATATTGTCGTTTTCCAAGGACTCCTGGAGGAGCACATGTCCCATGTTTTGACATACATTTCAGTATTATTTGTAATGATGTTCTTTCTGAAATCGGTCAAAGGGCATTCAGATTTGTAAATAAGACTCTAACCTACCACTAAAGTAGAAGAGGTTTGAATATAAAAGCCATTTGATGTGTATTTTTCCGATCATAATATGCGCAAAGATTTTTTGACGAAGGAGAAATAGGAGGATTCTGCTGCCACTTGGAATTTAGGAGGATGAAAGTTGTATTCATTTACCTTCTAGAATGTCAATAAATTTCTTGACTTTAGACTAGATACTCTTTATTTTGTTATCATCTTTGTGTAAGAGAACTTAAGATTGTAAACTTGACGATGGGCCAGTTAAACTTTATCTACCAACACATTTACAATTATTTAAACCAAACCCCACTACAACTTTCCACAACCCACCACAACCCACCACAACTCACCACAACCCACCACAATCCACCACAATTCCTCCAAACAATACCGCGTCACACTGCAGCCAGTCGTATAAAAGAACGGGGTCTAAAATTTGCTAACTCTACTTCATGAACATACTCTATTAGACTTAAGTTCGGGTCCACTGCGCGCATCGCGCGCATCTTATGGCTAGTTATAATAGAAGTCACAACATATAATAACATATTCACACATATTCTGTAATAGGATGATATATTCACACACGTTTTCTTTATAGGATAAATGTAGGTCGAATAATGTGTAACGGGAACATTTATTATATATTTTATAAAATCTATAAAAAAAAATTCACATTTTCTTAACAATCAAAATTGAGCAATATTTTTCTAACTTGCCTCACCCTCTAAAAGAACACACCATGATATAATTCTACTAGGTTGGATGACAATTTTACTAAAAGTTTACCAATACTCCTTTGCATAAATATAAATTCAAATTTATGTAATTCAATTCTTTTTTCTTATTTACAATTAACTCATTCTAAGATTGAATTGGTGAGATTTGAACCATATTTTGAAAACATTTATTTATTATTAATAGATGGTGAAGTACTACTGGTGACTTTAAATTTAATAAAGCTGAATTAGATTCCCATTTCCTCTAATTTTCAATATTACTTTTTACAAAGTAGCAATCTCCACCAACTTGCAAATGAAGCAGCATGGATAAACTTCAACGAAAAACTCCTATATTTGGCAACTAATTGGTACGAGGTTAATCTCATTTTAGTAAGAAATATTTAGTTAAACCCCCTGTATTAATTTTGGGAATATTCTATTCTAAATATAATTAAATCATGTTTAGAGCCCATAATACCTAGTGAATGCACGTGCATGACCAACAGTGTCACGTGCAAGTCCACCTCCCTAGCTAGCTAGTGTTATTGTTGAAATCAATTGAAAAGAAACATTACATTAATCATTGAGCTTATGTATATAGTGCTTGGAGCATATTGTTCCCTTTGATTAATACCTTAACATTGGAAGTGCCTTCTTCTTTTTAACAATGTCCATTTTTTGTCATGGTTTTTGTTAACAACTTAAGACAATAAAAATATCACACAATTCTTATAGTACAATTAGAGATTAAAGTTGACTCTCATGTTTAGAGCCCATAATTGAGATTGTTTTATGTAGATTTTTATGAATGTATATATACTTTTTTACATGTTAATGCCTCGACCTCTTTTGGGTCGTGGACATTATTGATAACTGCTTAAGGGATCGATGACTGACCCACAAATCACCATAAGTCATTTCAACGTGCTTTGTCCTCGTTTACATGTTGTTTGGGAAAACTTCCCAGGAGACCATTCGTCTTGAGACTATTCCCAACCAATTTAGCACTCTTACCCAGAGAGTTTTTAACGGATGACGTGTCTCAAAAGAAGGTGCACCTTGGTATAATATAAGTATATAATTGCTTACATTTGAAGCTCATACACCACACTCCAACGTGTTTTCTTAGAAAATTAGAAAAATTTTTTTTGTTCAATTGCCACAATTATTTCTACTTTAACTATATACATGATTATTTGCACTTTGTTTCAAATGGATTGTCCTTAAAGGTGGTTATATGGTTAAAGGACACTTTGCAATTTATTTTTTTTTTTTTTTGGCTAAAAAGATAATTTTAGACCAAATTAGGTACTTGACTTTGATGGGATGCCCAAGCAATGATCCACTATCTTCACATCTCCAAATAAAGGCATCCTTTTCCTAAGAGTATATCCAAAGTATCTCAATCTAATCTTTCTTAATTTATTGTTCATTGGTTCTATCCCTAATTTACTATAACAAGTCACATTTCTGTTCTTATAATTCAAATCAGGTTATGTAAATTCACCGAACCATCCTCATTTTTCGCCCCACTCAGCCTCAGACAATGTTGTCTTCATGGTTGCCCAACACTCTGCGCTATATAGCATAGTTAGTCTAACTACCGTGTGATATACCTTGCTCTTAACATAAGAGGAATTCTACTATCAAACAACACTCAAGAAGCCACTTTCCACTTTTGCAACTGACCTTAATCCGATGTGTAATATCCTCACCGATCTCCCCATAACCTAGAAATCTAAACTTCTCCACCCGTGGAATGACCATGCCTCCAATGGTACGTAATTCCTTGACCATGGTTCTCATTCTCGGTTTCACCACAATGACATCATGTATGTTTTCAAATTAGCTTTTTGATAATTAATCTTTTCACTTAATTAATAAAATTATCATATACTACTAATTTCACTTAATATGTGTTTTTGGAAACAATTAACACCATTTATTAAGTCAAATAGATAGTGAAACATTTCTTTATTTCAACTTTATCTATCACCTCATTTTTTTTAATTCAAGGCTACATTTTAAAAAGTTTTATTATTAATTTTTTTTCATGAAAACATAATCCATCAATTTCACAATTTCTGTTTAGCTAGAAATTTGTGTTTCCACCAAGACTTAAACTTTAAGAAGGTTGAATGCGGGGATGATTGTCATTTGGCTACCACCTTTTTAATATCATTAATTTTTCAATTTGTGCAATAATCTATTGTGTAAAAGTACCATCATTAAATTTTTAACAAAATACACTGTTGTAAGAATATAATGTTATATTTTTTTGTAAACATTTAAGTGACTAAAAAACATATTGAAAATCATAAAAGTTTAATAATTGACAGTTAAAATAGATCGAAAGGTTAGAATAATTAGCCAAGAATTAACAATTAGCATTTGATAAGATCGTCTAATAAATCATAAATACTCCCTCTGTTTTTTATTAATCGTTACTTTAAATTTCGCGTTAGTCAAATTTTAAAACTTTGACCATTAATATTTTAACATGTATAATGTTTTATTATGTGAAAAATACTAGGCCCCGTTTTTTATATGGTAGATTGCGGTCCGTACCGCAACTCTTCAATTTTTATCACACTTTACCACACCACACTACAATCATTACTAATATATCCATTCATTTTTATCTTTTCTCACTTTTTTCTTCTACTTTTCACATTCTCTCTTCTCATTTACCCCACTCACCATAATTCTCACCACACTTTTTCGAATTCCACCGTATCGTATCGTACCGCACCATTACCACACCGCAACCAACCGTATAAAAGAACGGGGCCTAAATTCATAACGAAAAATACTATTAAAGAAGCATAATTTCCTAATATTTTGACAAATATGATACGAAAAATTTTCAATTAAAGAAAAATATTGAATATCACATTATATTTATTAAACGACCCTTACTGTGAGATTGAGGGAATAATTACTGAACAGAAGTCATCCAATTCGTTAAAAAACAAATAGCAACATGTTGACTATAGCTTTCATCGACATAAAATTAAAGAAGATTCAGATGTGTATATTAGTGTAATACTGCTTCCTTTGTAGACACTTTGACTAAATTTTTATTATTAATTATTTATAAATTATAATAAATTATAATATGAAATTATCTCAATTGTAATTTATAGTAAAGTATCTTTCTAAAGATAATAATTTTATATTGTAACATATTGTAATTTATAAGTAATTAAGGTCTGTCAAATTCATGGATAACCCTAATTTACCAATATTTACCAGTTTTTGTGTAAATTTACCAAAAATTACCAAAAATTACCAAAGTTAAAACAACAAAAAATTTAATTTTGATATATTAGCATAAATTTGTGTTGAGTTGTCCCACATCGGCCTTTGACACCCATATTGTGGTGTTTATAATGTCTTGGGTGTCTCAACCTCCTAAGCTAGCTTTTGGGGTTGAATTGGGCTCAAATCCATTATTTCACATGGTATCAGACGTAGTCATTGATGGCATACTGAGGCTGGCGCGTGTTGAATTGTCCCACATCGACTTTGACACCCATATTGTGGTGTTTATAATGGGCTTAGGTCTTCAACCTCTCCTAGCTTTTGGGGTTGAATTGGGCTCAAGTCCATTATTTCACATGGTATCAGAGCCAGGGTCATTGATGTTGGGGTCGCGCCCGCAGTTGTTTGCGCCTCGTGGTGAAGGGGACGTGTTGAGTTGTCTCACATCTGCCTTTGACACCCATATTGTGGTGTTTATAATGTATTGAGTGTCTCAACCTCCTAAGCTAGCTTTTGGGGTTGAATTGGGTTCAAGTCCATTATTTCACAATTTGTTAAAAGTTATCAAAATTTAACTTTTACCCAACTGTTTTCCCATAGATCTGACAGATCTTTAATGATTAAAATTTAGTCAAAATACCAATTAATACGGAATGGTGGAAGTATTTCGAGAGATTGAGATAAAAAATAGGCAAGTATTTGAAGTTGGAACCCTAGGTGGGGTCAAGAGAACAGGAATACACTTGGCGCACACACTAAGTTACCACTACATGCGTAACATTTGTCAACCCCCAATGAAGAAAGAGAAACTTCACAAACAATTGCAAAAATTAAATACCACTAATTTATTTATTGAACAAATTGTTTATTCCAATTTCTTCCTTTATTAATTTAAGAAAATCTGACTAGACAAAAAGGAACTTCTTATCTATTATTAAATATATTAAAACAAAACTCAAATCAATATGGTGTTGCCATGTGTCACTCACTAATATAAAGTTATTTTAAAAATAAAATTTTATTCAAATCATTAAATGTTACTTTGACTAATCAACAAAACTAACAAAACAACACAAAAAAAATCAAAAATTAGTAAACTAGCCCATCAATATATTTTCTAAAAGAAAACCTTATCTACCTTGAAATATTATCCAAATATTGGTAACTCTTTTTTTCCATAATGTGAAGTACAATGGCAATAGAGGCAAAAAATTATAAAAAGATAAAATTATAGTTAAAGTTATACTTATTGCAATCTATAGAAAACAACATCACATTCAATCGAATAATGAATAAGAAAATGGAATCAAACTTGCAAAAAAATAAAAAAATGACAAATAAGACAAATTAACCGGTGCAGCACACGGGTACAAACACTATTATGTGTTCAAAACAAAATTATAATACATATTTCTTGATTTTTTTATCATATTAATAATAATATTTAATTCACTAAATTGAAAAATAAATTATTTAACAAATATTTTCTAATATATCTATATATACGAAAAATAAATATTTCAATTTTGATTAGCTTAACAGACATATTCTTATCAAAAAAATTTAATACATAAGTCACAATAATTCAATAATTAACAATCTTACCGTGCATCGCACAGGATATATAGCGCTAGTTACCATACAAATAAAAGCAAACATAGGGTATGGAAACCCCTATAATTTACAGTACGATGGAATAAAATAATCACATAATAAAACATAATAGTAGGTAAATAAATGATATATAAAATTAGGGACTTTTTCCCTTTATTTTTTTTACTATAGTACGTTTCTTTAGGGGAATCAAATATCAATGGGTAGCCACTAAAAACCATCACAATCACACTTTTTTTTAAAAAATTATTTTCCCCCTGCCCGTCTCCAAATATTTGTATGAGATGCCTATTTCTTGACCTATTTCACCCTAAGAATTAAACAATAAGTTTACAAAAAGTTTGGTAGAAAATGAAAAGTATTTAATAAAATCTGAATACAGCACATTGATATAAAATATTTATAAAATTAGTTTGGTACATATATATATATATTATGTCTAATTTTATTATTTGTTTTTATTATATGAATATGATTTAGGAGCTTCCTAAAAAACTTAAGACTATATCCTATGTTTAAGTGGATGTTGTGGCTAAGCTGGCCATAGTAAAATTACATTATGAGGATTTGGTTATAATGACTTCAAAAAAAAAAAAAAAAAAAAAAGAAGAAGAAGAAGAAGAAAAGAAAAGAAAAAAAAAAAGGAATTGGTTCCAAAAATTTTAATTTATAAGTTAGGTCCATCTTCAAGTATTTTAAGACTCTTACCATTTCCAAATTAATTTTTTGTTTCTCAAGTAGTGATGAACTTATTGTTAATCAAAGGTTTATTATTTGTGTTTTTCTTTCTCCTAATCCTCTTAGTATATATTATTCATATATAATTGATTTTGTTAAACAATTTATTTTATGATACTTATAAATTTGATTTATATTCATCTACAACCCTCATTATTTTCTTTATCAACTTCACATATTAGTTTTGTACATATGAAATATTTGGGAGGAGTCAAATATCAACCATCTTAAAAAAAAATACAGATAATGACTAGTTTTATTAGTTTTTTTTTTTATAATTCCACAATAAAGATTGACCCGTATACAATCAAGTTATAATTTATAAAAGAAATTTAACCAAATAATTGCCACACGGTATTTGGACCTGTTTGCCCCCATATCATTGACTTGAATGTCAATACTCAATGAACAATTTTTTTGCCACCTCTAAAACATGCCATACATGGATAATCAATAGTCCAAATCAAAGACCCCAACCTCATAAAATATGTAGACGGTTTTATTTTATTTTATTTTCAAAAAGTGGTATAAATAGTTGCATTATTATATATACAACAAGGTGCAAATAAAACCTTTAAATTCATTTTTATATTACGAATTCATGGGTGATTCTCTATACTTAATTAATTGACCAAAATAGTACAATAAGAGATGTGTTTAAATTCCATAATTAATACAAAATCCATCATTTTGTAATTGAAAAACACAAACATTTAAGTTTAAGTTAAAATTTCCTTTAATATATGTCATTTTGTAATACTAATATATGTCATTTTAACAGTTAGGGAAATATCGCATTAATAATTCATCCTATTTTACTAAATTCTTCGATATAAAATATTAATAAATTAAATGGAATCATGTCATCTTAACTTTCATCATGTCATCTTAACTTTCATCATTGACATAAGATTATAATTCTAAAATAAAAAATATGTCTAAAATATATAAAACTTTAAATCCAAATTTAAATTTCATGAAAATACTATATGTATATTTTCTTGTTTGCCCAAAAATTTCATTGGTAATTAGATTATTAAGTTTTAAAATCCACAACTTTGGAACTTCTTTAAGAAAATATTCCGAACTATGCATTTGACATAAATATCCCGAATTTTGAGTATCATATTTGTCAGCAATCCAATATTAAATTAACATCAACTGAACTGGGGGTTTTATATAATGCAGTGATTTTGTTTTTTATTTAGACACATTTTCATTTAGCTTATCACCTCAAAAAATACCGTTACATTAAAAAAAAGAACCTTAGTTTAATTAATGTTAATTCAGTGTTGGGTTGCTAACAATTACCATCCTCCAAAGTTACGTTTGGGATACTCATGTAAAAATGAAATTCGAGATATTCCGACAAATAATCCTTAAAGTTAAGGATTTTTTTTTGTAAAATTAAAGTTAAAGATTTTAAAATCTAATAATCCGTGAATAATTCATTTTTATTAAATTGATCCATATAAAATAATCTCTAGCGTAGCCACTAATGCAGGGCCCTTGGAATATTAATGTAAACCGTCTTTCTCATGCACAATATGCGCACCATTCACATGAAATAATTTAGGTATGTTTTTTTATACGATGCAATGTGGTATCACAACTTACTATACTACTCAATATTTTTCCACACTTCACCACAATTTATCAAAATAATTACCGTCATCTTTCTGTCTACTTACTTTTTTCTTCTGCTTTTTACATTCTCTCTTCACACTTACCACATTAACTACACTTTTTACAAAAGATTTTTGGATGCTAATATACTGAATTTTTGGGATATTGGACAATAATGCACTGAACTTTGACCTTGGACAATAATACGTTGAACTTTGAGGGGTGTTGGACAATAATGCACCCGAAACAATTTCAATGGTGACGATCTTACGGGGCGGGCTAAGAAGATAAATTGGGTAAATAATATATAAATTTATGACATGTCAGCTAATCTACACAAGGAAAGGTGGTTTTATACAACTACAACAACAATCTCTCAACGAAAACACGTTTAAACAAATGTGATTTTATGATTTTTTTACTCTTATCAAAGTTTATTCCATTTGCTTATGTGTGGATTAGCTTACATGCCATAAATTTAAATATTTTTGGGCAAATTCATCTCCTCCGCTAAGCAGGATTCCCACCAAGTTAGCCACTGCCAAAATCGTTTTGGTTGCATTGTTGTTCAACACCCCAAAAGTACAATGTATTATTGTCCAAGGTTAAAGTTCAGTGTATTATTGTCCAACACCCCAAAAGTTCAATATATTAGCATCCAAAAACCCTTTTACAAATTAAATTTTACTATACTAATTTTCCACACCTTATTGTACTTTCTACAACCAAACCACATCATTTGTAATCTTGCCAACCGCACAAAAGAATATACTCATATTAAATTGGGAGTTTATAATTTCTATAATTAACTCAAAATTGTTATTTTACAGCAGAAAATATTAATTTTTTCAAAAAAAAAATTAGAGTTTGATTAATTTTTAAATATATGGGTTGTCAGATCTGATCGTGCGGCGTCACACTTAGTTAGAATTACAGTCTTTTTCTCTCTCCTCCCGAAAACACTTTGTTTTCTCACTCGACACTCACAACCTTCTCTTCTCTTCTCTTCTCCTCTTCTCTTTCCCTTCTCTTTGCCTAGATATTGAATAGGGTTATTGGATTATAATAATACGAACTTTGGGCCATATAAGACTTAATAATACGAACTTTCGATTTGATTCTTAATAATACGAACTTTGACCCCCTGTTGGATACAGTAACACGCCACCGAGTTAAGATTTACTTGACTCGGTGGCGGGATGACGTGGCGGCGGAGATATGTCCCAGTCAGCTCTATTTTGTCCAGATCAGCCTCTTTCTCTCTCCTCTCTCTCCCTCTCTCTCTCTCTTTCTCTCTCCTCTCTTTCTATCTCTTCCTCTTCGTCATTCCCAGAAATCTTTCTCCCTCCCTCCCTCTTCCTCCTTCTTCTTCTTCTTCAACTTCAACTTCAAAGTGGAATTCAAATGTAATAAAATTTGACCAATGATAGGTCCACCACGAATCAAACTTTCTGCCCCAATTTAACAAATCCTTCAAAAATCACAACAAACAAATGAAGAAAACCACAAGAAAGAGGCATACGAAGAAGAAGAAGAAGAAGAAGAAGAAGAAGAAGAAGAAGAAGAAGAGAAACGAGAAGAACATCAACAAGAGGAGGAAGCATCTGACGACGATGAAGATGATGAAGAACAAGAGCAACAGACGAAGAAAATCCATAAGAGAATCAAACTCTTCCGAAATCCCCTCCAAATTCTAAGAAAACCCTACAGCCCGAACCCGAATCGGACTCAGAATTCGATTCTTAGAAATCTCTCAGAGCCTCTGACTTCACATCAAGCCCAATAAGAATGCCAAAGATGATAAATCCGACACCCCCATTTCGAAACCCTCTGCGAAACGTCGGGCAGAGAACAACGCGAAGAACCCTAAATCCAAAAAGGCCAAGACGGAGGGAGATGTACTTGTCCAACCAAACTCTTTTGAGCACCTCTTCTTTCTCATCTGGGCTCATCCTCTCCCATGATTTTTGTGATTCTGGGAGATGCAATTTGTTGGGCAGAGAACAAGGGGAAAGCAATCCGCCATTGTTGTTCTCTCTCTCTCTCTCTCTCTCTCTCTCTCTCTCTCAATATCTTCTGCTCCCTTTTTCTGTGATTCTGGGAGATGGGTATATCCTAATTGAGAAAGGATTGAATTTTTCTGATGATTAGTCAAGTTTGTTGGGTTTATTGTTCAACAGTACTCGATTTATGAGGTAATGGGGGAAAATATTGTGGCAGCCATTGAAGGGGGGAGGGGGCTAGCTTGAAATCGAGATAGAGAGAGACAGAGGAGAGAGAAAGAGGGAGGGAGATGAAGAAGAGGGCTGACATGACATATTTTTAGGGTCAAATGATGAGTTGGCTAGGTCAAACAAGGAAGAACACATGCCTTGCCTGCCAACTCATCTTTCCGGCGAGTCAAATAATCACTAACTCGGTGGCGTTTTACTGTATCCAACAAGGGGTCAAAGTTCGTATTATTAAAAATCAAATCGAAAGTTCATATTATTAAGTCTTATATGGCCCAAAGTTCGTATTATTAGAATCCAATTACCCTATTGAATATCAAATAAATAAATCAAAGCGAAAAAAATGATATCTTTTTCTTCTTTTCTTCTCTTTTCCCCCTTTGTCTTCTTCCCCTTCTGGGTATTTTTTTAAGTATTCATCTTCTACAATCTTTGATTTCCCAGCACCCATTTAGCTAATTTCACTCAACTCTCCATCTTTTCTTCCCCCTTCAGAATGTAAGTTTTCGTCCTTTTTTCCATTTTTTCCCCCATCTGGGTTTCATCAATTATTTCGATTTTGTGCTAGATTTCCTCTGGGTTTTGCAGCACGATTTCTGGGTCATTTCCATTTTTTATAATTTCTCTCTGTACTGTTGTTTGATTTCCCTTTTTTCTTTTTTCTACACAGCTAGTATTACTACAAAGTTGCACTAAGACGGTAGCAATTTATGTTAAAAAAATGCAGCTCGTTTTTCTGAATTTTGGTTAGGTACTATGTTGACATCTTCATCAACAACCATTTGTTGGAGCCACCAACTGCGGAACTCCTGTGTTGTCTGCACCCGTAATAGTTTTCTTTTGCAGTTTGCTTGAAGTGATTACCCCCTTTAGAAGCGACAACACAGAACCAATGAATTGAAGCACCTAAACAACAATTCATTGTCTTCTTACTTTTAGTTATTTATTTATTTATTTATTTATTTATTTATGACACACTAAAAATTAAAGCACAATGCTAAGCATGCCTTTGAGTTAGCTAGTATCTATCATTGAAATAGTCTGGTAATGTCAAACACGCTTTGAATGCACTCAATATAAAACAAACAAACAAACAAATTCCCTTTGAATTGAGTCAATATAAAATCCCACTTCCTGGTCATGTCTAAGACAGCTTAAGCTTCTAAATCATCAGCACCCTAGACAACATTTACTTACTCAAGGGAAAAACAGTAAATGGGATCGTTGGATCGATCAAAGAAGAGGGTTCATCTATGGAAAAAGGCAGTAGTTCATTTGTTGGTGTGCTTTGTAATGGGGTTGTTGACGGGTTTTGGTCCATCAAAACCTGGTATATTATTGAAATCAGAAGTTGGTCCAGCTAGTAATAATGTGGGAAATTATGCAACCAACAGAAGCCTTAAGGGGGAAGGTGGTGAATCAAAGTTGACACCGAGGAGGCAAGTGATTGTTATAACACCTACAAATGATAGAGATCCTCTAAGGGGAGTTTTGTTGAGGAGAATGGCAAACACTCTCAAGTTGGTGCCTCCCCCGTTGCTGTGGATTGTGGTGGACTCACATTTAGAGTCTTCTAATGTCTCTGTCTCACACATACTCAGCCGCACTGGTGTTATGTATAGGCATCTCCTTTTTAACTATAATAATAATAATTTCCCTCATCACTCTACAAACTCTGAATTAGATGATCAGATTAATTTAGCACTCAAGCATATAGAGCATCACCGACTAAGTGGCATTCTTCATTTTGCTGCCCTCTCCAATGTCTATGATCTTAGCTTTTTCCATCACATTCGAGCTATCCAGTATGATTTCTTTAATTTCATTTCTACAACTAACTACCCGCCTATATATCTTTTTCAATTCATCTTTAATTTTCTCAACTAACTAATATGCTACTAATATCACCCATTCTATACATTTTTTTGTCAAGGGGTTTTGGTGCATGGCCTATTGCAAAGCTGTCAGGAAACAGAAACAGAAAAAGGGGAATAATAAAAATACAAGGCCCAGTATGCCAATCCTCTCAAGTTATTGGGTGGCATGTCAAGGGTTCAAAACTAGAAAAACAGGAATTAACAAATGTTAAACCTAGTATTCCAATTCCTATTTCAAGTTTTGGTTTTAACAGCTCCATCCTCTGGGATCCTGAGCGTTGGGGTCGTCTCTCTTCAACTCAAGGTGCTAAGCAGGTTAGACTTTTCTTTTTCTTTTTTTTCGATCGTAATCTACACCTACTTCATGTTTTCACCTACCAGCTGTAAGTAATTAAGAATTAAACTCCAAATTGTGCTTGCTTATTACCAGCTACATCTTTAATTATACAATCACATTATTGTTTCTTTCCTTTCAGAATTCACTCAAATTTGTCAAACAGGCAATAATAGAAGATGACACAAAACTTCAAGGTGTGCCATTCCAAGATTGCTCCAAAGTAAATATGTGGCAACTCCATATTTCCAGAAAAAGTCGAAACTAAAGCTCTTCGGACTTGAATTGAAGAGTCTCCATTTGATGGAAGCTAAGGCAAATATAACAATGACTATACAATCTTGATTTTACTTGTTATCATCTTATGTAGATACATCTCTTTCTCCTTAATTTTCATTTAGTTGCACTCTTTATAATTGTTTTAATAAAATTTTGTAACAAGTCCTCTATATGGAAAATTCTTCCTAGTTTAGTTTCAAAAAAAAAAAAAAAGAAAATTCTACCTAGTTCAAATTAAATAATCCAGTAGCTTTTGTGTGAATGCTTAGTACGTGCAAGTATTGGTTTAATACCATAGGATTGTTGCAAATTAATATGGCTTACCTTGAGGAACGCGATATATCTTCCTTAGTCTAAGGAACAAAAATTCAACCAATTTCTCTATCTTCAAAAGTTAGCAAAGAGATCGATGATGATTAATAGGCACAAAGGAAAACTGAGTAGTTAAATTAGAAATTTGAGTGTTAGATTTATTTAGCAGAGAAAAAAAAAAGTGATGATTGTTCTTGGGATTACCAAGGATGAGAACTACTTGTCAAGTCACAAATAATAGATGGCAAATTCTAGTTTTTGCCTAGAGGAATACACTAGTATTTTGCCCATGTCTGCTACGGGTTGTTGGAAAATTATATGTAAATGATACCTCTAAAAACTATTATTAATCAACTTGATAACAAACGACAATACACAGAGTGAATTAGGTTACATATAATCTACTTGTAACATCAATAGATGAAATTTATCACACAATACATAATAATATATCAATTAGAGATTACAACTCTAATACTGATATATAAATAGTATAAAGATTAGAAATAGCCTATTTGGGTCAAAGCGTGCGTGAAGCACTATCCTAGGAGGAGACATATCCCTCATACACGAGACGAGTGTGATAATTCGGCCTCCACCCATTATACAACAACCCTTGGACTCTGTCGGTGCAGCAAGAGGAGTCTCGAACCTACTACTTAACCCACAGCAAAAAAATAATAATTTTACTACTACTAATAATAATAATAGTAATGATAATATACTGTGAAACTTAATCTATTAATTATATTAAAACAAAATGTGTTTATTCCACAACTTGCCATGTAAAATTCGTATGTAATGAGTTAAATTTTTATTTTTTTTTTATCAAAACTAAACTCCCAAATTGAAGTCTCTTAAACTTCTTAGATTTATCTATATTCTATATATTATATCATATATCATATATCATCATATATCATCATATATATATATATATATATATATATATATATATATATATATATATATATATATATATATATATTTCACGGAAAAACAGGCTATATTCACAATCGGATTGGCAAAGATACAAGCTGGGTGGGAGATGACCCGGGCCCAGAGATTACATTGTTAAGACAAGATCAATAAGCTTCTTATATCTAGGCCGGTGTTTTGCCATGATGAGACACCTGGTTCGTACGTTCTCAGCAATGTGTTGGCTTGTGCTCCTCGGACTGTCATGTTTGGTCCCGTGTAGTCTCAAGTTACACTGCTTCCAAACGTGATAGCACACAGCCCCAAAGAGTGTGAATTTGAAATGGCGTGCCCATCCCGGCCCTATATATATATATATATATATATATATATATATATATATATATTTTTGGGTACAAAGGGCGATGATCGAAATTTATGTATTTTATAAGGGCATTTTTGTGAACTCATAATTGGCCTTTTATTCTTTTACTTATATATATATATATATATATATATATATATATATATATATATATATATATATATATCATATATATCATATATCATATATATATCTATATAAAATTGGGTACAAAGGGTGAGGTTGGGATTTGAATGATTTTATGAGGGTATTTTCGGAAGATTATAATTATTAAAATTTGTTTTTTTTTAAAAAAAAGGGACCTTTAATTATTCATGAATCATCATTATAGGGAGTAATAATATATATTTATTATTGTTAACATAGGTTATATTTTTAAAGGAAAAATTAATTATTGAAATATAAAAGAGGAAATGAGTTACATAGTGATTAATCATCATCAATGATAATCATAAATCTACGGTTATAATAAGTAAATTGCATACTTGCTAACAAAAAAAAAATAAAAATTGCATACTTACACACTAACTATAAGAGTATAAATAGGTGAACAACAAAGGGAGAGAATACTATGGTATGTCTCCCACCTTTTCTTTTTTTCTATTTCTTTTATTTTGAGTTAATTTTATTTGTTATTTTATTTCTATTTTTTAAATTATTGTTAGCTATATTAGATATTCTTTTTTATTAGTTGTTTTTTGTATCATTATTATATTTAACTTTTGTGTCTTCATTTTTTTGTAAAAATATGATATATATATATATATATATATTATTTTGCTCTTTCTTTTTGTATTTATTTTTACTTTTCACATTCTTCTTTAGCGGTTTATTATATAAAACTAGGTACAAAGGGTTAGTACGAGAATATATATATGTATGTCTTAAGGAGGGTGTTTTTAAAAAGTTATGATTAATCATTTTATTATTTTTTAAATACTTTTAGGTACAAAATGGTGAGAGTAGAATATTTCTGTTTTAAAGAGGACAATGTTGATAATAGTCATATACCTATATAATATATATGAAGTACAATAAATCGTAATTAAATTAATCATTTTACTCTTTTTTTTAATATACATTTTAACATGAGACAATCATACTTTTGACCACCTATCAAAGTGGCTTTTCATTGAAAATATTTTTGGTTTCTTTTTTAGAGAAAACATGTTATTTTCAGAAAATATTTAGTCATTATTTAATTTGTATTTGTATCATCAATTAATCACTTAATTGTAGAAAAATTGAAGCATTTCATTTGTTGTCATTGATTTCTCATCACATTTACAAACATAAATAAATTTTAACTGACCAAAACTCTCCGAATGGAATCATAATTTTCTGAGAGATTGTACATATTTAAGACATTTAGGAATTTGATTAAATAAAAGGGAGTAAAAGAATTTGAAGAGAAAACAACTTTACATTAGATATTCTTCTTCCTCCTCTTTTGTCTCATAATTCATTATATTCTCATGTAAATCAATGACTTCATTTGTTCTTCCTCTTATTTTCCTTTTTATTTTTGTTTTGATGTGCTTATCAGTTCAAGTTCAATTTATTTGGTTCTACAATTACAAGAAAGAAATCTGTGGCAAACAAATTTTGGTGTACTATATCCACAATTATATTTATCAAATATCAAGTTTAACCGATCTTTGACAAATATTTTGAGATGTAGGTAGTATTTGATATTCCAAAACAAATACCATGTTTTAAAAGCTAAACATATTATGATTATCAAACTTTTTTTATGATTCAATTCAACTATCTAATTTATCATTGTTTGGATTCTTCACCAATAGTACATTACACAATATTACCGTGTTATGACTTTCAAGCTTGATTATAAATTGGTATGACATATGTCTTTTGTAATTGCAAATGAGTTATAAAGAGATGAAAAAAAATCTTTTGTTGATTCAAAATGTTATCTAGCCATTTTTTATTATATTACTCTTATTAATATATTTCAATTAATGAAAATATTTGTATAGTATCAACAATTCAAGCATTACGAGTAATGTTTGTTTTTTAGATTAAGAAATCTCATCAATTTCATCCTCATCATCTTTTAACTAACAATCTCAGTGCAGGATGTTTATTCTTTGTATAGGAAAAAGATTGATGGATATAAGAGGAAGTATGTGAAATTCAACAATAAATCTAAATATAAAACAATTATATATGTATATATACAATATATTATTTTTGAGATTTATTTTCTATGTTTTTTTGATGGAAGATTTATTTTCTATGTTGGAATTTGAAATTTAATTTATCATTTATATATAAAACACATGTCGTTAATAATATTTTGAGATGAAACCACGTCAAAGATATTCCTGTAAATCAATTTTTTTTTTGTCTTCTTTCTCCTTATACAAATTGTCATCAATAAGAGTTTAGGCAAGCAAAAATCTAAGTAATGCTAGAAATTTAGAATTGATTATTAATTATTAACTATCCAATCTATTCTGTATCATGCGAAATTTATCATTTAATTTAAGATTAATATATACTTCGCAAATATTACGTACAAATATGCAAGAATTCAACTATGTTTTAAAAGGTTAATGTGTTTTTTGAAAAAGAAAAAGATCTAATAATGCACCGTGCAACGCACGGGTCAAAAATATTTCTGGGTACAAAGGGCGAGGATCAAAATTTATGTATTTTATAAGGGCATTTTTGTAAACTCATAATTGGCCTTTTATTCTTTTATTTTTTAAAAAAAATGCTCTATGCATATTAATTGTTGGACGAGTTACTAGCTACTTGCTAACAATAAATTTATAAAAATTAACTCATAAAATAAATATTCATTAAAGTGACATTCATTAACATAAAAAGAAAAGTAAAATAAAATAATACAAATATAAATAAAAGGAAAATTACATTTTATGTAGAATAAACTACTAATCAAATAAATATTCATTAAGATGATATTCTTTAACATATAAAGAAAAATATTAATAACATAAATAATAAAATAACATGCAATTATATATCAGTCACTTTGATAAAAATATCTTGCACAAAAATATCATCATTTTTATATAATCTTATTGTCCTTTTTATGAATTATAAATAATTAGTTGTCCCAACAAAATGCATGTCAATTATAAATACACAATTCAAATTTTAACTAAACAATGTATTAAATTAAAATATTGATGATAAAATTTATTTTGTAAAAAATAAAACTAAGTATTAAAACATAAATAATGAACTTAATGATGGAAGTTATAAAATAATATAATTTTTATTTTAATTTAAGACAACAATAATTTTTAAATTTTGTACACCTACGGTAATTAATCTTTGACAAATTTGATACGAACGGCATTATTTGCAAGAAAATTACATGAATTTCATTTGTAAAAAACTAATTTATTAATGATTTTTTTTTTTGTAAAAATCATTTCAAAAGAAAGCCAATATTCTTCCATAAAAAATTAAATAATGATAAAATAAATATTTTTCTACATGTAATTTAATTATTTAAAGAAGAGTTAAGAAATTCTTTTAAGTAGAGCTTCACAAAAACTAAAATAAAAATAATTTATTTACAATTAATTTTGTAACTTATCATCTTTTGTAATTATTTTTGTAACTTATCATCATTTATAATCATTTTAAAGCACTAAACCATAAGTTAATGAAAAATAATCACCACCTTTAATAGCCTTCTAATTATAAATAAGGGATGATCCCCTTCCCCCCCCCCCCCCTCCCCCTCCCCCTTTCTTTGTATGTTCACTTTGCAATCTTCTTTTTTATTTTTTCATTGTATGATCTTAGTTATTTTTTTTAGTTGTGCTAATTTGATCATATCTATATTCTACATTTCCTTTTACATTATTTAAATATTTTTTTGTGCAGGTTACACCTGAATAATATGAATGATGAACAAAAACATTGCCAAAGATTTTAATAAAGTACCAAATATTAATTTAGACAGTACGTAATCGATCAACAAATTGAAGGAAAAATGTCAGGTACTAACAATTTTATCATCTTTTCACAAGTTTTTATTGAATTATTTAAATGTTTATTATCTATTTTTTTAGAAGAATATTAGTTTTTTTTAAAATATTGCTTGATATATATGTAATATAAGAAATATAAGCTTCTTTTAATGTCTCCATTGATATTCTTATTTTAGCTCATTGCTCACTGCTAATCCCCCACACAACACAAATTAGTTAACACATAAAATGTGTTTAATTCCTCCCACTAAAACAAGCAAATCTCATGTATTGTTTTGGAACTTTAAGAGGGAAAAACTATAATCTATGGATGATCGATGTAGATGTTTTCTAAAGAGTATTTTAAAATCCCACCTAAAAATTTTAAGGAACTCTAAACTTATTATCTATTGTAATGATATTTTCATACACTATTATAAGGTAAAAAGTAAACTTATTATCTATTGTAATGATATTGTAATAATATTTACTATTGTTTTGTACTCATTCAATAACATTTAATTTGGCCCTTAAAAAAAAAAGGTAACATTTAGTTGGGCATACAAATTACAATAATGCATGCACTAAAATCTTTCTTTTCCATCAAAAGTTCTAAATTAGTTTTATGGTCATTTGTTCTAGATATTTGGTATAATACTAGTTAAGGTACCCGTGCATCGCACGGGTATAAAAGCACTGGATTTCATTATTTGTAAATTGTGCTACATACTTATCGTGGGAACGACAAAAAACTATGTACAAAAGTTTTAAACTTTAAGAGTTGATATGCAAAAGAAGACTTGTGTCTTGTATCTAGAAGGCGATTTTCAACTCCTTCGTTTCTGAAACAGCAGAGTTTGATGTTATGATTAATATCAAAGGTAGAGGAATATATGTATTAATAAAAAAAACATAAGTGACAAATTGAGGTGGTAGGAAGAAGGGAGAGGCAAACTGACCCATAGTAAGTACAATGACACATCCATAGTGCAGCGGAAAAAGGCAACACCCCATGGAAGACGATTCAGTGAAAGAAAAGGTCTTCGGTTGCCTAACGTGCCGAAAAGTCCCGTGCGAAAAAGTCAAGTCTGGGATTTTACTCTTGGGTAAGTTGCTTCACCGTGTCATCTGTTGGGTCCGCTAAGGAAAGGACTATGAACCTGAGGGTCTCTTGCCGCTGATAGGTACGATAGTTAGCTTTGACGACAAATACGTGTTTTTTGTTACTGGAATGGAGATTAAGACACTGATAAGTACCACAAGATACATAAATGAAAGAATTATGAAGTTGAACATATAATATCTACCATAAAATAATTTGACCTTTTTTTATCGGAGCCCGGTCCATCAAAAATAAAACAAACCAAGCTTTTTCCAGTGTTCATAGGGGAAAAAACATTTTGAAAAAGTAGGAACCTAATTGGTTGGGTTTTTTTTTTTTTTTTTTTTGTGGGGGGGGGGGGGGAGTGTTCAAGTTAGGTACATGACAATGATAGTTGGGAATGCAGTAATCTAATATGAAAGTATAACTAAATTATGAAGCGGGTAAACATTAGCAGCGTAACGTCTACTCTAAGTCCCACTGTGTTAGGCAACAGAGTCACAACAGTACACATCTACGGGGTTTTTAGCCTTAATAGCACAATACTCTTGTAGTATTTAAGTATGAATTTGCCCACTGAAATGTCTACCAAGCCAAAACTATTGCAAAGTCTTGGGCAGAATTTGAAGGATAGCACAAGCTTCCCTCTGCTCAGCCTTTCTTTTTCTTATAGAAAATTGGCAGATCTTTCCCAAAGTAGAGCATAAACCTTAAAAATTTTACATGCTCAACACATGATTGGAGAAAGAGTTGTATGGAATAATTTCGGGAAAATGGGAGAAAACCAAAATCTAATAAGACCATAATGCTCCTCCTAATTTTATGTCTTTGGCTATGAGGTTATATCAGTTGAGGTAAATCAGATAAAGGAAGAATTGGACATTTGATACTACAGAAGAATAGAGAGAACCAAGAAAAGAAAGCATCAATATTATATATATATAAGGAGGGTGGAAGTGGTAGGATAATAGATACCTCTTGTGTGTTTTCATGTGATTGAAGTGCAGTCACTGATAACAATGTCTCCGCAATCTTTCCGAAGGTTGTGACTTGTATTTTTCCAGATGCATCTTCTAGTTGGCATTCGATACAACATCTGTTTAGAATAAAATATAGGATACGATAGGTTAGGAATATGTACGTATTGAATTGGGTATTTTTGTTGGAGGGGATTGCAAGTATTGAAGTTATACCTGAGGATATACCTGAGGATTGCAGTAGATGGTGTGGATGCCTTTTCTGTGCAAAAATGATGAGTACTGCGATCCATGGGGGGCATTAATTGATTTCAGGCATTTGTTACAGCATGTGTATATGAACTTCTATTTGTTATTAGTAACAAATGCACAGGCTTCTCTAGTAAATATTTGTCCCTGCAGACAGATCACTGATTACGACATACATTTAGAAGTGCTTGATTTAATAATGCTTTTAAATGCGGCGAAAAAAAAACCGAAAACATGATTTAAACCAAAGTTGTTGCCCAATTAGAAATTCAGATTATGATATGTACAATGGATGATGATTGTTTGAGATAATCAAATGTGTTGTAACATAAATGACAAGTTTCATTCACAAAAAAGAATTATGGATACAAGAATTATGACACAACGACGCCTCCGTAGTGATATTTTAAGAGTTAAATGGTCCTTACCGAGGGGTTTCTTTCAGTAGCAACCTCAGCTAACTCATAATGACGTCGTTTATATGATTTTCTACTATTACCGTCATCCATGTCAATTTTGTTTCTGAAATTTGAAAACAGAATCAGAATTTTCACATACCAAAATATATATATATATATATATATATATATATATATATATATATATATATATATATTTGTAAAAATGTGAGTTGTATTAAAAAGAGAGAAGATACAAGAAAGACTATAAAAGTCTAGTTACATAACATATCAATGCAAACGGAAAACTTTGAATTGTGTTTCGTAATATAAAGATTCCTATCACGCAGATGGTGTTTGATCAAATGTGAGGTCTGTCGAGAGTCTCTGTTGATGTTCTTGAAAACCTTGTCATTCCTCGCCTGCCAAATGTTGTAGATGTAGGAAACAAAGATGGCGTAAATGATTTGCTTCCTCATTTTTGTTTCCTTGAAGTTTAGAATCCTCCTTCCCCATTGGTCCCAATGATGTGCATTGGGGAGTTTGACCCAGTCGGATAGGTGTTCTCTGGTCATATTAGCATAGGAGCAGTCAAACATCAGATGTTCTATTGTTTCATCATGGTTTCCACACATCAGACAAGTAGGGTGGACCTCCTGATTGTGCAATTTGGTTTTAACTTGAAGTCTCTGATGCAAGGTCATCCAGGCACAGAAGGAGTCTCTCGGGGTGTTATATCTGTTCTATACAATCCTTGCCCACGTCCACTTGGTATTTTCCCCTTGAAGAGCTTTATATCCCTTAGCAACTGAGTATTGAATTCTTGGGATGTTCGCCAGTTTTGTTTGCTCTTTTACTTCACAAAGCTTCTTGAAATACCAGCACGTATCCCCCTTCGGTTTGTAGTCCCACCAGTTTTGATCTTTGATGTATCTCGCATGAATCCATTTGACCCAGAGACTTTCTTTATGTTCAGAGATTTCCAAAACCTGTTTGCCGATGAGGGCCCTGTTCCACTGTTTTAGATTCTTAATGCCTAGACCCCCACATGACTTAGGTTTGCAGACAGTTGACCAGCTAATAGGAGGTGTCTTTGAATATTGACTATCCGCACTCCAAAGAAAATTTCGACAAACCTTTGTTATTTGATCAATAACATATTGTTGGATAATCATAATAGAGGCCCAGTATGTGAAAGCACCAAGAGGAACAGAGTTTATGAGGGTCACTCTACCCGCATATGAGATATTTGCTGATCTCCCAAGACTTGATCCTTGCTGTGATTTTGTCAACCAGCACTTTGCAGTCTAGTTTGCTTAACCTGCCATCTGTAATAGGTATCCCCAGGTAGCAAAACGGTAAGTCCCCTTCTTCAAAACTAGTAATGTGCAAAATCTGGTTTTTTGTGGCTTGGTTGGTGCCGCACATGATGACCTTTGATTTGTTTGCATTGGAGTTTAGACCAGAGACTTGGTGGAAGTGGTCCAGGGTATTCATGATTTGCTGGACACTATGGGGGTCTGCCGCAGAGAAAATCATCAAATCATCGGCGAAAATAAGATGTGTGATATTTAAGCTCTTACAGCGTGGGAAGTACTTGAAGTTTGCTACCTTTGTTGCTGTAGATAGGCTCCTGGAAAGATATTCCATAGTAAGAACAAATAGGAGAGGTGAGATCGGGTCTCCTTGACGTAGTCCTCTTGCCCCTTTGAAATAGCCGTGAGTACTACCATTGATCTGAACTGTATAGGATGGTGTTGTGAGACAGCTCATGACCCATGCAACAAATTGTGGAGGAAATTTGTATCCCTGCAGCATCTCTTGGATAAAGTCCCATTTCACGGTGTCGAAAGCCTTTCTCAAGTCAATTTTGAAGATGCATTTTGATTGGGAGACTTTTCTGCAGAATCCCCAGGAGAGCTCATGGCACATTAGCGCATTATGAAGGAGTTCACGACCCGGAACGAAAGCAGTTTGACTTTCATTGATCAAGTGATTTAGAACATCCTTTAGTCTCGAGGCAATTAACTTTGACACTGTCTTGTAGAAAGTGTTGCAGCAGGAGATAGGCCTGAAATCAGTTGCTGTGTCTGGGTTTTCTATCTTGGGGATGAGAGCAAGAGTTGTGGAGTTTAGAGCAGCGAACATCCGGCCTGTCTCAAAAAACTCTTTTACAGCTGCACAGAAGGTATCTTCCAGTAGTGGCCAGGCTGCTTTATAAAAACCACTTGAAAAACCATCTGGACCAGGGGATTTTGTGTTTGGGATTGAGAAGAGAGCTTCTTTGATGTCCTTCTTGTTGAACGGAGCGCATAAATTCAACTGCTGATGGTAGTTTAAAGTGGGCCCTTGTTGAATAATTGACTGCTGAATTTGCTGAGTTCGGTTAGAGTCCTTGCCCAGAAGATTTTGAAAGTAGCTAGCAAGGTGACTGCTCACTTGTTGGAAACCAGTAATGCTTTGCCCATTAAGATCAGTCAAAGTATGGACGGTTGAAGTGATTTTCCTTTACTTCATTTTGCTAAAGAAATAGGAAGAGCATGTATCTCCATGTGCATTGGCATCGATTTTGCTCTGTTGTGAGATGAGTTGCCGAGCTGAGTTTAAAATTGCTTTGTAGTACTCTTTCATATTTCTCTCCTCCATTATAAGGCTTTGATCAGTAGGGGCTGTCTCAAGAGAGGTTTGAATGGCCAGCAGCTTTTCTCTAGTCTTCTGACATTAAGTATGAATATCAGCATATTTTCTTCGATTAAGCTCCTTGAAAACTGGTTTGAGAGCTTTCTGAAGATGGTAAATTGCATGCATGGGGGATCCGGGTCTTAGCTTATTCATGGCTTGTCCAACAATTCTGAGGAAACTCGAGTCAGTGACCCACATGTCACAAAATCGAAAACAGGTCTGTGGTTTAGGACCTTCCAGTATCTCAAGAATGAGAGGTTTGTGATCTGAAAGACTTTGTGGTAGATAAACACCCTTCATATAATCATTCACAAGCAACCAATCTTGATTGTAAAATATTCGATCAATTTTTGTTTGAACATGACCATTTGACCAAGTATGTGTAGCTCCATGACAAATCAACTCAGAGAGCTGGCAGTGTTCAATACAACTATGAAAATCCTTTGTTTCAAAGTTGTGTACTGGGGTCCCATTCAGCCTGTCTCCCTCATGTAGGATGGAGTTGAAATCTCCCATGACACACCATGGGCCTGCTGTATTGTTCGATATACTCTTTAAATCATCCCAGAGACATATGCGTTCCTCCATGCGATTGCAACCATACACAAAAGTGTAATTTGCTTCTATGTTGCTGCTGTAATCAAGGATTCTACAGTGTATATACTGTGCAGCAACACTAATCACATGAACATCTACTTTATTTGTGAGCCAGGCTAGAAAGATTCTACCACCATCATGAGCATTGAAGTTATTGCAAGTAGACCAATTCTTGAACATACCTTTGGTGAGGATGGACTCTTTTTCTGGTTTCACCTTTGTTTCAATCAAACAGGTCACAGTAGCATTTGTGTTACTCAAGAAGATCATGATATCTTCTTGTTTTATTGGGTCATTTAGACCCCTCACATTCCATGAAATGATTTTCATTGAGGGTTCGTGGCAGAGCTTGAGGAGTTTTTACTCCCCTCCTCTACTTCATCCCCTGCTTCTTTTACATTTGCAACTGTGTTTCCTGCATCATTGGCCATTTGATCTGCTAGTATCTGAAACTGGTTTGTTGTTGTTGGTGCTGAAGTTTTTTGGCTTCTGTTTGAGCTTGGGTTTCTGTTTGTGCCACCTCTAGTGGAGGAGGTCGTAATGAACCCATCTTCATCCACAGACCTGTCTTTTATCTTGATTCTCCATTCCTGTTTGGATGTATTGCCCTTATCTAGCTTGGTTTCAGATGCCTTCTTTCTACACTCCTCTGTTGTGTGACCCAGCAATTGACAATATCCACAAGCTGTTGGCTTCCAGTCGTATTCTACAGGCTGTGAAACCACCACATCATGCTCATTTATGTATTTGATCTCAGATGGAAAATTGCTGTCCAGATTGACCTCTACCAGAACTCGTGCACTGATAAGATTTGTTCTGTCCTTTGTTGCTTTGTCAGTCTTAATTGGTATACCAATAAGACTAGCTAGCATGCTAAGATTTTGAATACTCCAATACTGGATATCAAGGTATGGTAATCTGATCCAAATGGGTAATGAGCTAAACTCATCCATGTTAATCGTATGTGTTGGATTCCATGGTTTAACCACAAATGGCTTTTTGTCAAAGAAATAAAAGCCTCGTTTGATTACCTCATTTTTCTCTAATTCTTTGTTGAATCTCACTAAGAATACCCCTTTTCGCACAGCTGCTATGTTGCTCAAATCATAGTGAGACCATATTCTCCTAATGAAGCCTTCAATTACTGGAAAAGGAGGGTTTGCTCCTATCACTCGACACAAGATCGATGATTTCCAGTAGTCAATTTCTTCTTGAACAACTTCCTTCTCAATCGTTGCAATTGGGGTTCCTCCAATGTCAGCAGCTTCGATAAACTGTAAATTGTTTCCCTCGTCTGGGTCGAGGAGGGAAGCAAAGGTAGTAGATCGTTGTTTCTTAGATTGTTGAGGATCAGCAATTACCTTTATCCCTTGATCTTGATCTGACTTTTGCTCAATCAGTTCGTCAGTTGCTTGAGATTTGGTTGCGGCTTGCCCAGAAAATTGTTGTCGAGTGCTCTTCTCTGAGTCAGAGTCTGCCGGAGTAGATCCATTCTTCGGCTTCTTGGCTTTTGGCTGGTGGCTAGCCTTCTTGGTCTTTGCCATGGCCAGGCCGAAGCCCAGGACACAGGGGCTGCTTTTCTTGCCGGAAATCGCCAAAGAGAGAGAAAGACTCGAGGGAAGAGAATCTTTGTGATTTATACACTTGTTCGCTATTTTATATATATATATATATATATATATATATATATATATATATAACAACTACCAAACCTCAGTTGCATTTAGTTTTTCTCTCTCTAATATATAACGTAAAATAATTGAATTAATTATTGGAAATAGGAAAGTAATAATTATTTTGAAACAAAATATTAGTTAAAATGTCAATTAATATGGACTGAGTATTTGTTACTATTACCTAACTAATATCATGCCGCCAAAGCTGGAGAAATTGGTTTGTGGCTATTTATTTGGTCAATGATTAGACTCTGAAAAAAATTCTCATAAAACATATTTCAGCAAATATTATAATATTATATTCTTATTAGAATACTTTTTTCCCATGAAGTTAATAATAGTACTTTATATAATAGTTAAAATGACTGTTAGTTAAACCTACAGAAATTGGTTTGTGCTTAATTCTTTGTTTACATAAGACATTAACATATATGAAGAAAGAAGAAGAGTTGTACTGGGATAATGTCAAAAAGTTACAAGATCACCCAGCTGAGCTTGCTACTGAAAAATGGGTGCTTTTCAGATTGTAGGTTGGAGAAATTAAAAACTTGGAGAAAGTGTAATAACTTTACCAAAGAAAGCAATCTGTTTTTATGGGAAATCCAGAAATTGAAAAGGTTATAGAAGATAAAGTAAGCTTGCTCACCACCGCACACCTCTTTTCCTAATATCCCCTTTTTTTCCATGGTGCATAATTTTTCTTACTTGAAAATAGATGGGCTGAACAAAAAAGTGGTTCATAAATAGTAGACGAAGAGAATCAAATGGAGCCCATAATTCCAAAAAAAAAACGCCTGGGCCTCAATTAGTGTAGGGGAAAAACAAACAAAAGAAGAGGAAATATAACAATGTCTTTCTGTCTGTGTCCAACAGAAAAATATGCTTATTTGCTAATTATTTTTTTTTTCTCCTTAAGTGGTCGAGTATACATCTTTATTGACAATCTACTGTAAACCAATCAGTCATCACTTTGTCATTATTAATTTTTGAAGATAATAAATCACGGCTATATTGAATTTATTCTAGAAGATAATTAGCTGAATACTATAACGCTTAATATCCTTCCACAGAAAACCAGCTTGTTTTTATACATTATTTGTATGGTACTATGCTCATCTATCTCTTTTGGTTTATAATAAAATGGTGACATCAAAAACAACTTGCAGTCATATAAACTAATGACATAATTAGCTAATCTAGAGCAGCACATGAACCCAGTATAGCTAATCTAGACTCTTCCTAAGTCCTCATCTACTGAGCTTGTCAACTTTTTTTGATGTAACAAGTAGAAAATATGTAACATAAGCTCGTAACTAAGCAAGGATTTAGTCATTTGCTTTTGTGTGTTTCTTTTTACTGTTTTGAAAAGAACGACGAAGCTAAAATGATCAAGAAACTGACAAAAATGAGCAGGGTCCCTTCTAAACCCGACTAATGATGAGAGTAGTTGGAATTAAAATATGAGCTAGAACAGTACTAATCGTAATTTTCTTTAGTGCCCATAGCAGTGTAATTTTTTTTTTTAGGTTAACATGAGTTTCAAAATAAATTATACATTTATAATTATGAAATGAAGTCAACAGTAACACTCCTATAATGCATTGTTTATCCCAGTAGGTTCCGGTTAAGTGTCTCTGAATGGCATGATTCTTTACTAATGAATGGACTCTGCTTATGACTTGTAAGCATATTTAATGATACAGAGTCAGCCAGAACCCAACATTTACAAGATCTAATATAAGGTCATCAGTTTCTCAAAAAGCATGATTCTTTACTATCACTTATGAACATGCAGAATAGACTATCAATAAGACAACCAAAACATTACACACTGGAGAAAACAGAAAGGCAAATATTACATGAACACCGGAGAAAACAGCAAACAAAACATTACTATTGGAATACTAACCTTGAACGGAGACAACATATATTAGATGATCGGAAGAACTCCAAAGAACCCCTGTCACATTTAAGTTTGATGAGTTAGGTCAATAAAAAAAAATCACTTTTTTTAATAGAGTTCAGAAATTAAGAATTACAAAGAAATGTTAACCTTGAACTTAGCCAGCAAGGGAAGAAGAAAGAAAGGTCCTCAGAAATTACAGAGCTGAAAGAAAATACGCACATAAAAGAGGTGGCATGTAGATAAGAAAAGATATTAATAAACAGAAGCAGAAATTCAGCAATGAAATAAAAAGGTATCAGACAGATGTCAATTAATGGAGTAGACAACCTATGCATCTGTTTTCTTTAGGTTGTGAAAGCTGTCATCTTGCCATGAAGGACTGAAATGAAAAACATAAACCAATAAAAAGGGGCATGGGCCGGGTTTTCTTGTGACAAAAAACAAGCGGGAGCCGGGTCTTTTTGTGAGAAAAAAATGGGCCTTAGGCCGGGTCTTGTTGGGTCATTGTATAATAATCAAAAGGTAAAATCAGCCCCAATATGATATGAATTGCAAAGGGACATTTTATCAAACACCTGGTGTGCATTCTGAAAGATGAAGAATTTCGTTGATATAAAGAAGACCCAGATACCTGACAATGTGGAGGATAATGGAGCCGCAGATGGGTTGGAGCCGCATCGTCTATTCCTAATAGTTCCAGAGGAAATCCATTATATATCGACAGTTACAAACACTTAATAATAAGAAGAAAAGACTCACCAAATACATATACTCATTGAAACTAAGGGCAAATTCACTAATAATTAAAAAAAACCAAAATTGATTGTTTATTAACAAAATTAAAGAAACCCTGATTATTGTACAATATAAATTGTTTACGAACCTAAAAGCGTTGGTTACCATTGCCGAGATCTTGCTTGTTGTCACACCATTCATCCGCAACTGTCGCTGTCACCGATGAATACACCAACTGTAGACGAAACAGAGAAAAGGAATTCTTTAGTAGCGGTAGTGGAGAGTTGCCACACGTATAAGTATATCAAGTTCCAGCGGTGGTTGGGGATTGCGTCGGCAGCAGATGGTAGTTTTGGTGTGCGATGTCGCCGGCGAGTGAGTAACGGTGACGATTTCTGTGGTTGCTCACGCATGACGCCTCGCAATCCATGGCGTTTTCAGATCTGAGTGAGAGAGAGAGAGAGAGAGAGCGAGATGGGAACTTAGGAGATATGTGATTTGTGAGGGAATAAGAGAGGAGGTCACTGATGGAGACAGAGAGAGATTGATTGAGCCGGTCTAGTGTCAACCCCAATTGTCCATTAGTGACTCATCACGGCCCGACCCATAAGGCCCAGAAGATCATCAGCCCAGCCCATCCCAGCCCAGCTTCAAACAAACTTTCGTCCCACCAAGGCAAATTAAGCCTCTTTTTATTATGTATACTAGGTTTGTGACCCGTCCTACGGACGGGTGAGGGTCCGGTTCTTTTTTAATGTGTAACAAATTTATCTTATCTATCACATTCTTAGTTACATTATTCCACCTTCTTTTCACATTATTAATTTTTTCTTACCTATTTTACATAATATTTAATTAAAAATTCATTATTTAATAAATAATGTCACTGATATGATTATCCTTACTTAGTAGTACTTACAAAACCTGAGTAAAAATTATAAACAATATATTTTAAAATTCATATGCTTAAATGATGTGACTTAGGTTCTCAATTATTATCATATTCATCCACTCTATTCCACATTTCCCACCGCCAAATATATTATAATTTTCTCATATATATATTTAGTGTGCTAATGCACATAAAATATACTACGTTCATTTTAATTATATTAAATACATTTTAGTTGACCTTAGATTTTGATAAGTATAAAAAGTTACAAAAACCAATATAAGTATTTATAATTTTATATGTAATACTACGTTCATTTTTAAAAAAAACAATGTACATTAATTTAGCTTGCATACTCGTAAAAATTATAATTGTTTAAAAATGATCATATGTTAAGACTTTTAGCATTTTCTATTGTCAAATTATATCCAACCCGCATTAATTCAATCTGAAAATATATCTTACCCCCATTGACCCGAACCGGGAATACATTTAACCCATATTTACTTGAACTCAAAATACACCTAATTCATATTTACCAGAACCCGAAATATACCAGACCCGTATTTACCTTATCTAGATATACAACCGACACGTATTTAAATCAATTTCCCGAATTGATTGGTTTGGCCGTTTGGACATAAAATTTTATTTGATAGACTCCTTATCTACTGTAGCACGGGTTAGGAATTACAGTTTTATTATATATATATTTGGTGTAATAATGCACATAAAATATATTTTATTAATCATATTTAAATTTACCTTGGATTTAAGTATGAAAAATTACAAACAACAATACAAGTATTTATAATTTTATATGTAATACTATGTTCATTTTTCGAATACAATACACACTAATTTAGTTTGCATACTCATAAAAATTATGACGCTTTAAAGATTGTCATACGTTGAGTCTTTTAACGCTTTCTATTGTTAAATAATATCCAACACGTATTTAGCCGATTTCGAAATATACACGACCCATATTGACCCGAACCAGAAATATACGTAATCATATTTACTTGAACCCGAAATATACCCAACTCGTATTTACACAAATCCGAAATATGTCGGAGGCGTATATTTAACCCACTTATATTATGTAAGGATATTTGACCCACTTATATTATTTAACCCACTTATTGTAGATATTTGAGGGCAAAAGCGTAATTTGAGTGTCATACCGCAGCACACCGCATAAAAGAACAGGGCCTAATTTAGTTTGCATACTCATAAAAGTTATGACGCTTTAAAAATTGTCATATGTTAAGAGTTTTAGCGTTTTCTATTGTCAAATAATATCCAGCCCGTATTTACCCGAACCCGGAATGCACTTTGACCCATATTTACTTGAACCCGAAATACACCAAACTCGTATTTATCTGAACTCGAAATATGTTGGAATCGTATTTACCTTATCTAGATATACATTTGACGTATTTTACCCGCTTCCCGAATTGGTTATAAAGTTTTTATTTAAAACAAAAGAATCATTCTTCTTTTGTCAAACATCATTCTCAAACAAAGAAAGTATGATACAAACTACAAGGCAAACTGCAAAATTACAAGGTTGACTATTTATTATTATATTCTAAGGCAAAAATTTTTTTTTTTATGTAAACACAAGCTACAAAGTAAAATGATGATGTTATTAAGTAGACCACTTAGGACTTGTTCTTTTATGCGGCTGACAATCTGCGGTGCCATAACCCAACAAACTTTTCCACAACCCACCACAACATATAAATCCACCACAATTCACTACAACCCACCACAAATTACTTTCTCTAATTTATTATATGTCTTTAATATAAATTTTCAATCAATACTTTTTCAACTCATTTTTTCTAATACAATACTTTTTCAACCATTTTTTTACTCGTCCAAAAACAATACAATATTTCAACGCACTTTTTCCAATTACTTTTTCACAATTGCCAATACAATATTTATATATATATACAAAAAGCCCACCACAATTTACTAATAACCCACCACAATTTCACCATACCCACCATGATTTCACTACATCATATCGTGTTATACTGCATCACACCGTATAAAAGAGCAGGGTCTTATTATAAATATATTTAATGGCAAAAAAGTAAATTATATAAATACAAACCATCACTACTCATCACGAAGCGGTCCAAGCAGCTCCTTGCCTCCTTCAAACATTTTTCGTCCACAATTAAGCCTCTTTATATATAGTAGAGATATGTACTAGTGACTTGTGTCCGTGCAAGGCACGGGCTGCTCGTCAGAAAAAACTATATAAAAAAACTTGTTACATATTTGCAAGGGAAAGTTCGGATAATATCAGCAACAATTCCCATAGTGTGAAAATACACCTCAAGTAGAAATGTTGTCAGCCCCCCCTAGAACTGTGATACTTGACATGTTGATCCAACCTCAGGGTCTATTGTTAGGCCAGTGCATGTCATTCGAATACTCATGAGTCGATGTTTTTTTTTTCGTGGAGCGTTAGGCCAAAAAGCTGTAGAAAGTTGTTACTATCACCAAAAGTTGCTGCATCAAATACTGACCCAAGAAGCAAGCAAAGTTGTTCAAAATGTTTGGAGAGACAGTAAAGCTGTGAAGAAAAGGAACACATGAAATAGCAATAGATAGTTAGGAGTAATACTAACACACACACACACACACACACACACACATATACATATATATTATATTTATATTTATTACCCCACACAAATAAAAGCCATCAGAGCCCCTAATTTCCTATTTATTTATTACCCCACACAAGTAAAAGCCATCAAAGCCCTAATTTCCAACCCAACCACCAGGACAAGTAACAGTTACTTCACACCAGTTCTCTTCCCTAAGAATTCATTTGCACACCATATATATGTAGCTATATGTGCATACTTCAAATTATAAAACCTCAAAAAAGAGATAGAGAAGGCAAAAATTTTTACCATCGCTGATGTAAAATCCTGAAAAGATCCTTTGTAAAGGCTTAACACCTATAATGTTCGATTTGGAAATATATCCATTACTTTTCGTACTGGAGCTATTGGATTGCATTTTGTTTATTGTGTTGCATAGAAGAAAACTTAAGCACATAAAATTAGGTATATGTAAAAATTAAAACTCTCCTTACTGGAAGTAATTGTTAAAAGGATAAATATTGACGATGAAGACTACATGAAAGCATTTATTCGAAATTGGAAGCTTGAAAGTGAAGAAAAAAATTACCCAGAAAAAAATGGTTAAATATAGTTGTAAACAAACTCTTTTTTGAACAGCTTCACGATGGCATATCTTCAATAGCTTTGAAACTGGAAAGAAAAGAAAGAATAGGTCTATAAATTATTATAAGCAGTGACCCGCATGATCAAATGGCATAACTTATTCAACATAAAATTGATCAAAATGAATAAATACATAATAACTTGGAAAAGAATATAAATATGAAACAAAATTAGGTTACCCCAATACTGCCCTGATTTTTAGGGAGACAATTTGGTCCGGTTGATTGGGTTGGCGTTTGTTGCGCTACAATACAGATGGTTGCCTGACGTTGATAGCAATAGACGGACACACAATCACCCAGACATGTTGCTCATCATCGTTGTGCTTGGTTGTAACAATAACCTTCTCGGCAACAAGATAAGCAGAGTAGAAACCAACACCGAATTGACTAATCATGCTCACATCGGCACCAGCAGCAGTGCTTCCATGAATTCATTGGTATCAGACCTGACAATGGTACCCAGGTGGTTCATCAAATCTGCACAAAAAAAGAACAAGATCGTGATCAATTGCTGCCAAATTACTATACCATAAAATTCAATCCAACCAAATGTGAATCATATAAATGAATGAAACATTAGTTAATAAGGAAAACTCACCAGGTTTGGTCATTCCAACATCACTGTCAAGTGTCAATGATAGACAGGGTGTTTATGGCCTTGTCAGGGACAATGCGAATGAAGAGCTCAGACCAGGCATCGAGCTTGCATTTGTTTGTCAAGTTGTCAAATATTATTTTATCCAATGCCTATACAATGGCAAATTCAAGAAACTAATTCATCAGAACAAATATTTGTCTTCCAATGCCACTTTACAGTATATTAATCAAACATATAAAACAAACTCCAACAAACCCCTTGCTATGTAAGTTTTGCCCCGGCTTGTGACATCATGTTCGTCATTTATCATTTCAAAATTAACCTCAGCTTAATCACCAAGTGCAAGAATAATCAAAACTCGGCTTATAACTTCAGCTACGAGTCCTTATTACAGGCTTAGAAACAATTGATCATGCTACCCAGAAAACCCACACATCAAGGCAACAAAATAGAAACTATCAGAAACAAGATCTCTTCAAAATATCATGATTTGTAATCCTTTCAATCAGAAGACTTTTGAATCTAGCATTAACTACTACAAGCATTTAACACATCGACAATAATTTCACTATTTCTAAAAGATCATGTTACAAATCAATCAGAGAACAATAAACAACACGTAAGGCACAAGACACAACAGTCAGCAGGATATGCTGACCAAAAGATTCAAGGAGAATCAGTCACGACTCTGTCGACTTTACTCTTGCTTTCGCTCCGCGAAAAGAGCTTCTTACCCTTCTTCTCACCCCAAGTGCAAGCTATGTCATACACACAACATATGTTTGGTAATGGGAGCTATTAAGCTTACCTTAAGATGTTCTTCCAAGGTTTAAGGGTGGGGACTTAATTGGATTCAGCTTTGTTCCTGATATGACCTTTAGATTGAGCTCCCAGCTTAGGATGCTATCTAATCAAATTGCCTTCTATTTGACCATGTCCCTGGCCTGATGCTTTCTTTAAGGGTAGTTCCTGGTCTCTAACTGTGGCATACTATTAAAATGTGATCCTGCTGAGGTGTATTGTTGTGTCCTTTTAGCTGTGAATATGTTCATATGATGCTGTCAAGACCCTGCAATGCATCCTATATGTCTTGTTCAAAGGTTTGAGCCAATGCTTGAAGTAATTCCCAAAAGAAAGGTCTTAGCATTTGTCATTGTTGCCACTAAGGTCCATTATGTACTATTTTTGCAGTTGAAAGGTGTTGGAAAATTTTGTGTTTTAGGCTTCAATGAACTAAACAGAGGATCAACACTTAGTATATGACCAACAAATCAATCTAAATCCTATTTTCTTGATTAGGAGTGCTATAATAGTACTCCTATTACTATTAAGAGAAACTAAATTCTATTTCTTTTCCCTGTTTCTCCGAAAATTATAATGTATACCATATTACAATTGTCATTTTTGGTATGTACTGCCCTTACTAATTGCCACCTCATCTGTGAAACACCACCTCCTGGACCATAAGTTTACTCCTCTATCTTCTCCCCCTTTTGTACTGTGAAAATCTTTTTTTTTTTAATCCCTGACATTAACCTTGATTAGTTTCCATTTGATTTGAGTTCTCCATGGCCATAACACATGAGTCAGTCAAAAGCAAGCAAGAGAAGGTGGGCTTTGAGTATTACTGGAAGTATGATGGGTAAAAAGATAACATAAAAGAGGGATTTTTTTAAAACAAAAAAGAAAATGTGAAATAGCAATGGCGCATCAGTCGGCATGCCAATTTCTTTCCAATCTCTTTGATTAATTAAAAGAAGATATTGAATTAGGCATATTTGATTAATTACAAAGACATATATGATGAACTCTAATTTAGAAATCTGAAAAACTACTAATTCTCTCCAATTTCTTTTGTTCAAAAATAATTACAGAGACATATATGATGAACCCTAATTTAGAAATCTAAAAAACTACTAATTCTTTCCAATTTCTTTTACTCACATATAAATCAAACCTAAATAATTAACAGAAGATATTGACAATATAATTCATACAAAACTAAACCATAACACAAAATTATTGGTACCTGAGATGTTAAAGGGAGAGAACAAAGATGATAACTGCGCAACGGGGAGGAACTGTGAGTTTCAATCTTTGGCCAAAGATTAAGGATAGCAAGTAGCAACATGATAACAATGAAGAAGGAGAAACACAGTGACAACGGTACGTGGAAGAAGACAAAGTGGACAGCTGTTATCTGTACAATTAAGGCCCAACACACTCTACCAAAAGAAAAGAAAAAAATTTAAATGAAAGCCCACAGCAGCGTGCTCCTCACGTGATGTCAAACAACAACAATGTAAACTCTCCTTTTTATTATAGGTAAGGATATATAGATTACATAAAGTAGAAATCATTTTAAATTTGAAAGTGTGTTTTTTTTTTTACTTTTCTTTTTCTTAGTTTGGCTACCATGCATCATTATTACACAATCTTCCTTTTAAAAATAGTTACAAGTATGTTTTAGTCATTAGAATATTGTTGTATCTTTTCAAAAAAAAATTGATTGACATATTTTAACGTAAGCCACGTACGTACTTTTACACATTACAATTTTCTTTGTCATTTCTATATTGTTGATAATTATTTAATGTAGTTAATTTCACTATTTTACATGTAAACTTTTTGGAAATATAATTTATAACAATTATCTTATTATTCACGGTATTTTTGTTTGATGCTTTAAATTAATTGAAAATACTTTGTAATTTATAGCTTTTTCGTGAAACTTTTAAAATCACCATTCAATTTATTTAAATATTATTACATTACATAAATAGAAACCTATGGAATTAAAAAAAAGATAGAGATTATGGGTTGGTGCAATACTATTTATCCCCAAAATAAGGGTAATGTAATTTGTATTGTTTCCCCATTTTATGTTTACTTAAAAGTTCATTTTATGCCTTTATTCTTTACCTTCATTATTCCCACTAAAATATAATTAGTTCGCTTTTTTTAACAAAATTAATTGGTTGATTAATTATTAATAGAAACTAAGAAATACATTTTTTTTAATATACACGAGTTCTCTCAGGTTTCCTAAATTTTACATCAAAGGATTATTTGTAGCACAAGTACTAGACAAAATTAAAATTACTCGATCGATCTACATCAACAACCGATTTATTAATCTTGATAGGACTTATGTTTTGAAAGGACAACCAAGTGCACGAACTTTGTAATCTTTGAAAAAATTGGTATAGCTTACAAGACGTACTATATATGTATATGTATAACATGGCGAGGAACATTATGCTTATATATGTTGTTTGTACAACATGGTATGTTTATTTTCACTTTGTATTCTTTCATGTTTCAATCAAAAAATTAGTGTTTCTTCTTGAATGTGTAATAGCATCTAAATTTTATGTAATAACGTTAACTTGAATTTACATAGCCAAAAACTAACAAACAATGTTTTCAAGCATATAAAATTCAATGACATCCATTTTTTACATATGAAAACAAAATATTCAATAGGAACCTAATTTTAAGTAACAATTGGATAATCTTTTTTCGATAAAAAGCAAATAAACAAAATAAGTTTTTCATAAAATATGTAATTTAAATATGTCCTGTGCAACGCACGGGTCTGAGACTAGTTTAATACTTTAAAACAAAGTACTTTCTTCAAAATCACAGTAATGAGAAATAAAAGATTTGACGTCCTACAATACATCAAACAATTTGTTATATTATAGAAAAAAGATGAGAAATAGTAAATAACGTGAAATACAAAAGTGATACTCGAAGTGACTGTGCGGTAAAAGCAAGACTCAAACAATCAGAGGAAGAGACGAAGAAAATATCAAAATGGATATTTTCCAATGGTTGTGTGTTCAATTTAATAGCAAATGAACATTATATATAGTAAATTGAGAACCATATTGTTGTTGCCTACCGATAAATCAGCCCCATAATAGCTGAAATTAAGGGATTGTTGGAAATAACGAACGATGAGATGGAATAAAAGGAACCACAAGATGGGGGATCAACTGGGTGGTTAGGAGTCGAGGTCAAGCCGTCTCCCCTTAAGACTTATTCATTAGACCGTGAAAAGACTCAAGGGTAAAACCTAACTTGCTTGTAAGCAAAGTTACAAGATTTCTCATGGGCTCTCAAAGAATGTTGCTGCAGTCAACACCTCAAAGAGTGTGTTGAAACTCTCTAGAAAATTGAAGAAGAAGATGATTGAGGGTGTGGATGAATGGAGAATTCATTCTCCTTATATAGGCAAACTTTGGAGTCATAAGGTGATCAAACCTTCCAATTGCATGGGGCATAATCCAAGGGATTATGTTTGAATGACATTTAATGAGAAATCAATATTGATTTCTCAGTCAATATCATCCAAAATCATGATCAAATTCATTTCAACACGAGGCATAAATCATGGGATTTGAAATTCAATCCCGACTGTGATCAACACGGATCGTGTTAGATCAACACGGTCCGTGTTGTAGCCAACACGACCCGTGCTGGATCAACACGACCCCTGTTGATCCTGTGCACGCTTTTCTTACTTTCTGGACGCCAACACGGGTTGTGTCATACTTAGCACGATCCGTGTTGGGTCCATTTCTCTTGTTAAGCTTGTTTTCGACCTATCCGGTCGATCCTATGCTTATAACTTGTGTTTTATGCCTCTTAACTCTTGAAATACTCCAACAATCCCCCGCCATTTCAAGAGTTCCACTTGAAATAGCCTGGGATCCCTCACTTAGGTAAAAAATACCCCCGCCATACATGGCGACTTCTAGAAAGATTCAACACCCGAGAAATCGAGGAGTTGTTATGCGTCATGAAAGTGCCTTTCGACTTGAACTTCCACTTAGTGTACATAATTTCAATTAGTCTGGATGCATAAGTAGACAAACTTTGAACTTTAAATCCTTATTTGACTAATTGGATACATATCACACACACAACCCAAAACCTTGCTTAAAAAATAGACACTATTTCAAATCGGCCATGTGTCCCATACCCTCCGTGAGAACAATCAAGCCCAGCCCTAGGCTATCTGAAGCGGCCCACTTCACGTTCTCGCATAGGCAGGCTTTTACGCCCCGTAATAGAGCTCCCCATCTTAACGATTCAAAGTCTGTTAATGAGTCATAGACCCAAACCTCTTGAACATTACGGTTCTTGAGCATCACCTTGTCCTTGGGATGACTTAAGCTTGACGAATTGATGCTTCATTATCATTCAACGTCGTCGACCATTGAACTCAAGGCTTGACAAGAGGTGTCAAGCGTGAGTTGGAGCTCCGTTGATGACAATCATTTGGTTGGGCTAACCCCCATCCCATTTGATGAAATTCTCACCATTTCTTTGTTTACCAAGGATCACTAAAAAACCTTGTGACCTTGAAAGAACTTAATCATGATACCTTTGAGTGTCCTCAATTAACTAAGATTACTAGATAAATACATATCTTTTCATGACCTTACTTATCATGATCATATCTTAAACTTAACATTTCTTTCCTTCATCATAGTAGTGATTACACCATCACACTATAGGATTAAGTAAGAAATACTTTACCACTTATCATAGTACGACTAAACCATCGCATTATAATCTTTGGTAAACTTTAAAATATTGAGTTCATATTTGAACTTACAAACGGAATGCTTAGTAGGCGACAAACCTTTGAACTATACATTCTTTTGTAATGTCAAATCTCATGATCTCAAACCATTATCCAAATAACATGGATAATCCTCGTAATACTTATCTTAATAACATAACTATAACATTTTCCAAGATGTTGGTCTACTTGTATAGTTACATTGAAAGAAATGCTTACAAGATCAAAATTTTCTTTTGATTTTTCGCATTCTTTTCCTTATCACTATGTCTTCATCCAAGTACCTTGGATTACATAGCCACTACTTATACTTTAGAACAACCTTATAAATCAAATTAACATTTGATTTTCCATGTTCTTCGCATAACTATATCCAAATAACTTTTGGATTTCATAGTTAAAACTTATCGCCTTAAAACCTTGTAAATCAAACTAACATTTGAATTTCATGTACTTTGAATAACTATATCCAAATAACTTTGGATTTCATAGTTATAGCCTTTGTATAAATCAAAATGGTATTTGATTTTCCATGGAAGAAGCCTTTTCCAACTTAAACTTGAACAAACACTTAAGTTCATGGAAAATTAGATTCCATCTTGTGTGTAACTTAAACCATTACACTTACAACCATTTGCTACAAAACTTGAATATCATAAACTTGAATACCATATGTAATGAAATTTATTACATATCTTAATATTGGCTAGGCGAGAAAGAACCTTAATCGATCTTGAATGATTATCTTATAGTTATATGACCTTTATTTATATGATCAAATGTCATTCTAATTAGGGTCATATTTCCTTATACACGATTAGATCCACTTATTTAAACCGTGGAACTTATAATCATTCGTCCCGTAAGCCAATCTTACTCAAAATTATTAATCCGTAAACCATTTAAGGATGGATCAAACAAATGTATATGAGAGCCATATGCATTTCCCTTTGTAGCAAACTTGATTGAATCCTACATATCAAACATGTAAACTTGGTTAATAGACTATTAACAAATGAAGCGATGATCATCCAATTTTATAACACATGAACTTAGATAAACATCATGCGTTCAAAATAAATGATCATGCTCATAGTCAACATGCATACATTATGCAACTTATCTTGTCGTAGATACACTCTACTTACATTCATACATGATGAACACTTATAATCTCATAAAAAGGGCGGTAAAGCCAAGTACATGTATTCAACTTAAACACATGAATACATAGAGCCATGATTATACTTAAATTTTACATAATCATATACTTAATAAGCCTTAACCATATGCCTCAATATGTAAGCCATATATATTAGCATACAAATCATACAAAGTATGAACCTTCTCATAAACATTTACTTTATTTCATTAAGAAACATCATATATGACAAAGTAAACACTTAATAATAAAATCATCTTGATAATAACAAGATCATGGAGCATGAGAAGCTTGTACTTATAAATAGATTTGTGTCTATGTTACATATGACACACCCATAGCCATTATGCTTATAATAATCACATGAACCGAAATTATTTCTTATTAGGCTATGCTAAACTTATTGAAACATTCTTATGCGTGAAACTTATCACTACCATGACAAACAAGAAATATACATTTCTACTTGTACTCATATGAACAACATATATTATTCATATCTTAAAGATTAAGAAAACATGTCATGGCTTAACTTATTCACGCAATGTAATCATATGAATTAACTTGATCTTACACTTTTAACAAAGTTAGCACAAGTACTTAAATAACATTATATGATACTCTTGAACTTGTCATACCTCAAACATAAATGTATATCACATGATTGATTGGTGACTTGACATGCATACTAGCATACTTGAAACTTGGACCAATCAAGACATTTTATCAAGGCAAACTTGCATAAGTGCTAACCAAAATATATAACGACATATATACTTAAACAACTTATAATCATGAATACTTTTCAAGCACTTATAAACATATGATTGTCAAAACTTTAAGCATAATAAACTCACATTAGACAATCAACTTGAACTTTGAGAGAAACATGCAAAGACTTTGAGACATATGAGCAAACATATAAACCTTCTTTGCATAATCAAATAAATAAGAATTAATCATATGAATTCATCTTGAAACAAATTACCACGAATCCATATTCTCACAACTTATAAAATTTTCATGTCAAACTCATACATTTCATGAACACTTGCACTTTATTCATATTATGTATGCTTAACAAGACATAAACCAAATAAGACAACACAAGTATATATCTTACAATCATATATACTAATGAAACAAGAACTTTCCTGAATAAACATTGTCTTAACTTAAACATGCTTGTATCTCTAGCGAAGAATAATACTAGTCATGTACATAAACTTAAACATGTGAATCATATAGATTGACATACATACTTATACATGTACATATATGACTACTTAAAAACATTCATGCTTGTTATTCCATCAATTAACAACAAATTGATAAACTCATGTACTCAAATAATCATGATAAACTTAATAAACAATTATCACGCTTTACAACTCATATATGAATATCACATATATGTGCACTTAATCATAGAAATACATGCCATAAAATTCATAAACTCACTTAACAAGACACTTTGCGATTTACTTGACAAATACTAAAATCACACTTAACAACTTGGCATAAATAAACATGTACTCACACACACCTTAACACACCACTTTCTTGAAAAACTTGTAAATGGTGACTTAACAAGGTCCATAAATTAAATCTCAACATGTTTCCATGAATTAAACCAAATTCAAATCAAGATAATTTATGACGCTTAAAAAAAAAAGTCAACTTAAATAAATAACTTATCTCGATACGAAGGCAATCCCATCATACTCCTTGAACTTCTTGAGTATAAACAGCAATCACCATTGCCACGATCGATCGAGATTTTAACTACATCAATCAATGAATCACAATTGATTAATAATCTTGACAATTAAAAGTAATAAACTTGAATAAACAAAAACTCATAAAAAGCAACATAAACTTATCTTTCGATTCCGTAGCATCTTGATCTTGAAATTCCATCCCTCAAACTCGATCATCCATAGTGAATAAGTCTTAAGATTGTTGGAAATAACGAACGATGAGATGGAATAAAAGGAACCACAAGATGGGGGATCAACTGGGTGGTTAGGAGTCGAGGTCAAGCCGTCTCCCCTTAAGACTTATTCACTAGACCGTGAAAAGACTCAAGGGTAAAACCTAACTTGCTTGTAAGCAAAGTTACAAGATTTCTCATGGGCTCTCAAAGAATGTTGCTGCAGTCAACACCTCAAAGAGTGTGTTGAAACTGTCTAGAAACTTGAAGAAGAAGATGATTGAGGGTGTGGATGAATGGAGAATTCATCCTCCTTATATAGGCAAACTTTGGAGTCATAAGGTGGTCAAACGTTCCAATTGCATGGGGCATAATCCAAGGGATTATGTTTGAATGACATTTAATGAGAAATCAAGATTGATTTCTCAGTCAATATCATCCAAAATCATGACCAAATTCATTTCAACACGAGGCATAAATCATGGGATTTGAAATTCAATCCCGGCTGTGATCAACACGGATCGTGTTAGATCAACACGGTTCGTGTTGTAGCCAACACGACCCGTGCTGGATCAACACGACCCGTGTTGATCCTGTGCATGCTTTTCTTACTTTCTGGACGCCAACACGGGTCGTGTAATACTTAGCACGATCCGTGTTGGGTCCATTTCTCTTGTTAAGCTTGTTTTCGACCTATCCGGTCGATCCTATGCTTATAACTTGTGTTTTATGCCTCTTAACTCTTGAAATACTCCAACAGGGATTTTATTCCCACTAACGGAATCCTCCAATTAAGTGATCCACCACCACACAACCAAGTAAATGACCAATTCCACAAACAATTCGTTAGGAATTAAATGAGAATAAGGCAAAATAAGCAAACCCTTAGCCACCAAATTAGGAAACTAATGTTAAAAGAAAATAATTATCAAAATAATTTTGATTTTTAACTCACAATAAAACTCCAACAATCCCCCACATGATTTGAAAATAAAAAATTTAGGATGGAAAATGATAATAGTCACTTTATATCATGTAATGGGTGCACGGTACCTTATGGGTTTGAACAGACACTTAGTGTAAGTGAGTTTCAACTTGAGGGAAGATGCTGATCCAATGTCTTGAAACCATAATGCCTTTGGCCAAATTTCTATTCACCACACAGTACACACACGGCACGGGTATTTTTGTCAAGGTTACATCGGTGGGACGCTTTATGGTCATGTGCGTTATCATGTTTCATGAGTGTCCATTAGGGATAAGCCCAAAAAATATCCCACAATGGCAACCCCACCACCACACTCATTAAGTGGAACCTCCAAGAGTGGTCTGTGACTACCACCCCACAAAATTATGTAATCGGTCCATTAAGAGTTATTATGTCTCCTTGTCACTTTAAAAGTAGGTATAAGTAGACAACAAAATAACTCAACTTGAACAATCGTCACTGCCCTCGGAGCGCACTTTGCTACAGGAATGGAACCGGAATTTCCGCTTCAAATTAAGTGCTCTTTTTAGTTCATACGTCGACTTCGTTGTTACCCGTTGAACATCCATTCATGGGATTGCCATACCTTTGGAGACGGGTGTCCACAATGATGACTATTTTACAAGCTTCAATCCCATTACCCTCGACGTTAGCAGTATTTACTAGCACACCAGCCCCTTTGTGAGCGGATCCGCAATATTATTTTCTGACCTGACAAAGTCAAGAGAAATCACACCATGAAAAATTAATTGTCTCACATACTTATGTCGCACTCTCGAATGCCTTCTTTTCTCATTAAATTTCTTACTCTTAGCTTTCGGAATAGTGGCTTGGCAATCACAATGCATAGAAACAGGAGGTATAAACTTAGGCAACAACGGAATATCCAACAAGAAATTTTTAAGTCATTCGACCGCAACACATGCCACATCTAAAGCAACAAATTCAGCTTCCATAGTGGAATGAGCAATAATTGTCTGCTTAGCAGACTTACAAGATAACCACCTCCTAATGTAAAAACATAGCCACTAGTAGATTTTATTTCAAGTGAATCAGAAATCCAGTTTGCATCACTATAACCTTCTAAAACAACAGGATAACCACAATAATGCAAACCAAAGTCAATCTGTTTAGTAAAGTTTCAATCTTGATGTATTTATATTATTTGATGTTATGAGTATGTACTTATGTGATTATTACGTTATTATAGATTTCTCTTTATTTTTAAAAAGGTTTATTTTTTGTTATAATTGGTGGTAATTAGGCCTTGCTGTTTGGTTATGTCCTTATGAAGTTTAGATGTCAAAGTTAATTTTACTTTATTATTAGTTTGAGTTTTAGGCCGATGTGTTTAATTGAGAATTTATATGTTTATGTGAGAAAATTGTGTTAATTAATTTGTAGGGGCTGATCATGTTGGATTATGAGGGTTAAAGGGTGACATTCGACCTTAATTAGATGTTTAGATGTCAAAGTGGGAGTTTTGGGTTGAGTTGATTAGAGTTAAGATTTGAGATACAAAATAAAATAAATCGGTTTTTGGACAGAATTGCTGAGTCTTGCTATAATGTGCACCATAAATTGTGTAGCCATATTTTGACTAAGCCATTTGAGTTGGAGGTCCCTAAGATGTTATCTTTCATAGAAATTTTGGGGATCGGACTTTGAGGTTATATAAGTCGAGTTATGACCCAATTACCAAACCTAGGTTAGATCTGGACAGGTATGATTGATTGCTATTTTTAGGATCCTTAGAGTGTGTTTTCAGTCTCGGGGTCAACATACAAGTTTTAATAGATATCTTGAGGTTTCCATAAAGTCCAAAACCAAGACCATAGGATGTCGGGAAGTCAAGTTATGGACCTTGCTATGAGAGAGATGCAATCTGTTTTATTTCCACTTGTTAATAAATGTGTTGCTATGTGAAAATGTTGATTGGTTTTAATATGTTGATTATTTGGAACGTGTGAAGTATGTTTAAAATATTAATTCATGAATGTTGGGAACCCCATGGTGTTCCTAGGGGAGGGTTAGGTAGAACGTAGTTAATACTAACTTCGAAGGGCGCATTTTAATTATAGAAATTATTTTATTTTAGGCCCGAGCTAATTCACATCATTAGTGACCTCAAGTGTGTTCGTTAATTGAAGTGAAGTGAAGATAATCAGGTAATGTCTATGCCCTAACTCCCACATGAATGCTCATTGCATGTTTAGGTGAATTTACTTTTCTTATTGATCATGCATCCTGAAAGGGATCTTATGTTGTGAATTCGATTTCCTGTGGTGATTATTGTTTATGGATGTTGCTTCCTACTCGAGGAAATTGAGTTGGTTCTTGAAAGTGGGTTTTGTTTTTGGTTTTGGTAACCTGGGTTGAGTTTGAGTTGAGAGTTGTGAACTGAGAATGCATAAGATACTAATAAATCAAAGTTGAACATTAAACGGGTTTCGGGTGACAACCCAGAGACCAGGATTTGGTATCCTGTAGGGTTATGGACCAAGAGATTAGGGGGTGCCCTGATATAGTTTTTGTGATTGATAAGTGAATTGCGGGTGGTAACCCAAAGACCAGGATTTGGCATCCTGCAGGGTTATGGGCCAAGAGATCAAGGGGCACCCTGATATAGTTTTGTGAATGATATGTGAATTACCGGTGATAACCCAGAGACTAGGATTTGGTATCCTGTAGGGTTATGGGCCAAGAGAGTAGGGGGCGTCCTTATAGAGTTTTTTTTTTTATGATCGATAAGTGATTTGCGGGTGATAACCCAAAGACCAGAATTTGACCTCCTGTAGGGTTATGGGCCAAGAGATCAGGGGGGTGCCCTAATAGAGTTTTTATGATCAATAAATGAATTGCGGGTGATAACCCAGAGACCAGGATTTGATATCCTGTAGGGTTATGGGCCAAAGGATCAGGGGGTGCCCTGATATAATTTGACAAATGAGTGATCAGTTGTATTAAGGGATTTGGCATCCTGGCCACATAATAAATTATGAATTGGTTGTAGTTGAGGAAAGTCCACTGTTTTTGGTTGTTGAGAGAGGTTTTGTTTTTGCTTCTTAGAAGAGTTGATGTTTTGTGAAATGTTTGACTTGTTCCCTCCTTCCCCAAAATGAATTTAAATAAACTTTAACTTGTTTTGACTGTTAGGGGTAGACATTATTGAGTCTCCCTCATGTTTGTAAATGTTTTGTTTTTAGGTGAAGATCGATATGCTGGGAACGGGAGTTAGAAGGGAGGATGATAGTTTTGAAAGTTTAAAGTTGAGAATAAGAGACTAATTCCTGTTGAGATTTGAGTTTAGTTTATGTTGTTTTTAGAATTTGAAGTAAATAGATATCGTGGTTAGTTTATTTTTCCTACTTGCCTTGTATTCCTTCGTGGATATGACAGTAACGCCCAGTTGTTTAAAAAAAATGAGACTTCCGCTGTTAAAGTTAGTCAACGTTAGTGTTTGACCGTTAAATTTATAATTGAATTTCCGGGGCGTTACAAATAAGGTATAGTGAATAAGGAAAATCACAATTACTTGTTCAATATATGAATTTTTAAAGGATTTTGGACACTGATATATTGAACTTCTGGGGTATTGGACAATAATGCACTGAACTTTGAGGGGTGTTGGACAATAATGGACCCAAAACAATTTCAATTGTGGTTGACTTGGTGACAATCTTACGTGGCAGAACGAGAAGATGAATAATCTAAATAATATATAAATTTATGACATGTCAGCTAATTTACACAAGCAAAGGTGGTGGGAAATTTGCCACTGCTTTCTTTCAGTGGGAAAATACAGTGGGAAATTCAATGATTTTTGGTAGTGACAACTACAACAACAATATCTCGACCGAAACACGTTTAAACAAATGTGATTTTATGTTTTTTTTTTACTCTTTTGAAAGTTGATTCTCTTTGCTTATGTGTGGATTAGCTGAGATGTCATAAATTTAAATATTTTGGATGAATTCATCTCCTCTACGTGCTATGTAGGATTGTCACCAAGTCAATAACTGTTAAAATTGTTCTAAGTACATTATTGGTCAACAACCCCCAAAGTACATTGTACTATTGTCCAAAGTCAAAGTTCAATGCATTATTATTCAATACCCCAAAAGTTCAGTATATTAGCATCCAAAAACCTATTTTTAAATATATATTATATAAGGTATGTAAGAAAATTTCGGTAATGTGGAAAAAGTTAGGTAACTATTAGTAGGATAGGATCGGAGGATAAATTTATCTGACCTCACAATAGAACAAGACTTTTTTTTTTTTGCTTATACATCATCTAAATATATAAATATAAATTTTATAATTTCTAATAAGGTGTTGTGGGTAAGGAAAATCACAATTACTTGTTAAATATATGAACTTTTAAATATATATTATATAAGGTATGTAAGGTATGTAAGAAAGTATCAATAATGTGGAAAAAGATAGGATAACTTAACTATTAGTAGGATAGGTAGGATAAATTTATTCAACCTCACAACAGAACATGACTGAACTGATATAACTTTTATACGAATATATTATATCATGCTATATACACAAATTAAATTTAATTCTTACAAAGTATGTAAATAATGTATGTGCAAATTTACTAGATAAATTACCTCTGTCCGAAAATATATTGTTAGTTTGACTATATTTTGATCATTAATTACTAACAGATGTAATGAGTTACAATATAAAATTAACACAAATGTAATTTTTAGTAATGTCTAATGACGGCAATTTAATATTGTAATTCATTTTAATTTGTGAGTAATAAACGGTAAAAACTTAGTCAAATGAACAAATTTTTTTTTTTTTGAAACCAAACATAATGATTTCATCAGTAACAAGGCATACGACACTTACAATGAAAATCGTGATTGAACAATTGTAGATCTAAAACATAGATATGGAATTCAACTTCCAAATAACTAATACTAATCTTACCGACGTTCGACTTTGATTTCTTCGATGACTCTGCATCTCACCATTGATGGAAAACCTCGCAACCTGTGCTATAGCGATTTGAAAGTCGATCTTCATCCAACGTATTATACCACACCAACTAAACAAAAGCTCTCGAAAGAGACTAAAAAGCCTAAATAAGGGTACAAAAAAACTCTTAAAAAAGAAGAGATTAACTTTCTTGCATAAACTTAAAACCAAACTAATAATTGGGGTAGAAATCGATCAAATTGGGGCTTACCATCGATAAAAGAATCGATAACAGCCTCTCCAGGAAATGAAGGCTAGGGTTTTCTAGAGAGAAAAAGAAAAGAAGAGGCGAGGAGGTCAAATGAACAAATATAAAGAAACTGAAGTAGTATTAAAAAAATGCCCATGCCCTGTATGGGGTGGTTCTACTGTATTTAATAAATTTTAAAATTAGATGGCAAATATGACAAATTTAAAAGTTGTATTGTAAAATGGACGAATAGTAATACGGTTTTGCTAAATGTCGCCCTGATGACGATGGTTAAGACTTATTTATATTCAACAATATAAGGAATCTAATCTAATTAATATATTTTTTACATAAATTTATCCAATATATATCTTCTTCTTTTTTTTGAGGGAGAAAAATTGATGTATGCAAGCTCACAAAGATGAGAGTATTGAACTTACAAACACCATACAAACACACATACACTGCTGCTTGTATTAAAACAAAGCTAATTGAAAGCAGTTAGCTGGAATAGATGACAAACCGATGAAAAACAATAAGCACAGACTTGCTTACAGCTGATATAGACACACCACATCTACAATCAAGGGCAAAGGACTCTCACAATCACACTTCTACAGACACACCAGACTATGAATGATCAAGCTCAGCTAACACTTGTTGGATTCTTGCCAAAATCCAATGACAGGAGCTGAATTAACCAAGGATGAGAGTTATCTGATACTTACAAACATACAGAGGTTCTAAGACACTCGAGAATGCTATTGAAATTACACTGATAATTATGTTAAGCTGCTTGAAACACAACATATACAGTACATCCCTAATCAGTTCAATTAGAGGCTACTTAGACATAAGTATCCTACTAATCTCCCTGGACTAATTTAGAACATAATTAAACTAAGAAAATACATTTGTTTACATCCTAACCTATCTAGTAATAGTTGATTACATTTGCAAAACAGAATAAAAGAAAACACAGTACTTAGCTTTGATTAGACCAAACACCAAAAGAGTGGCAATCTGAACCAATCACAACCTTTCCTGCCTAAGGGGGTAAAATATAGTTACTTAGGTAATTCCCGCGCAATCTTTAAACTGGAAATAACCTCAACAGCTTAAGGACAGATAGGAAAAAAATAACCACTATAGAGCTGTAGGCAAAAGACAGCTCAAAACTGGGGTTCTGCAAAAATTGATATATGCAGGAACCTATGTTTTGTTGCTTGTAACTCGAGGATGCCATGCTTGAACATGCTGTGACTTGGCTTGGACTTGAAAATGGCATGGCAAGGAACAAAATTCTCCCTGTTGAATTAATGTAGGTACAGGCCATTCCCAGGAAGGTCACTTGTGAGGTAAAGAAGTGACACTTCTTGAGATTGCCATACAATTGCTCCTTGCTGAGAATCTCTAAAACCTCCTGCAAATGTCTTACATGTTCTTGTTCAGACCTGCGATCAACAAGAATGTCATCAAAGTAAACCACAACACTCTTGCCTATGAGTGGCTTTAAAACCTTATTCATGAGCCTCATAAAGGTAGATGGGGCATTAGTCAGACCAAAAGGCATGACCAACCACTCAAATAAGCCTCCCTTGGTCTTGAATGCAGTTTTCCACTTATCTCCCTCATAGATCCTAATCTGGTAGTATCCACTCCTCAAATCTATTTTAGAAAATACTGCTGACCCATGTAATTCATCCAACATATCCTCAAGCCTAGGTATAGGGTACCTATACTTGATTGTGATCTTGTTAATGGCCCTGCAATCAATGCACATTCTCTAACTCCCATCTTTCTTAGGCACTAACAAAGCTGGAACTGCACATGGACTTAGACTCTCTCTAATCATTCCCTTCTCCAATAATTCACCCACCTACCTCTAGATTTCATTGGTATCTGCTGGTGTCATCCTATAAGCTAGCTTATTAAGCAACACTGACCCAGGCACAAGATCTATTTTCTGCTAGATATCCCTCTTTGGTGGCAAACCAGGTGGCATCTCCTCTGGAAACACATGTATGTACTGCTGGAGTAAAGGTAGGAATAAGGGATGGTCATTTTGTGGGGCTGAGGGTTCTTCAAGGTCTAAAAGGATCAAGTCCTTTTGTGTGCCAGATTCATGTTGATTAGACAATAGCAACACATCAAGACTAGGCTCAAGATAAATGTTTTTGGACTTTTTTGTGAGCGGTGAGGGTTTCATGGGGGACGAGGGTGATTTTTTTGTGGTTCAAAGTAAGGATATATGTGTTTGCTCTACCACAATGGCCAACTTATCTATCATATAACCAAGGCCTTCCCAAAAGCAAATGACATGCGTCCGTAGGCAAAACATCACACCAGGCCTCACCTTTATATGACTGACCAATAGAGAAATTCACAAGGCATCTAGTAGAAATTTGGATACTTTTCCCTGAATTGAGCGATTGAATGGTGTAGGGAGTTGATGGGGCCTTGTAGCTAGGTTTAGCTTCGTCACCATGGTGCTGGAGGCTGCATTGGTACAGATTCCATTGTCTATGATCACTGAACAGACCTTCCCTCCAACTGTGCACCTTGTGTGAAAGATATTCTCCCTTTGCTCCTCAGCTTCTTCTACTGCTATGCTGCTTAGTACCCCTCTAATCACCAACATTTCTCCTTCATCCGGACCCTCTTCTATGGCATCATCATAGATAGGATCATGTTCAGGCTCCTCATAAACCTGTTCTTCTTCCTGCATCAAATCAGAGTCAATAAACAAAGCTGCTTGGTACTCAACAAGAGTAACCATTCTCTTGTTTGGGCATTCTGAGGCAATGTGCCCCATGCCTTGGCACCTGAAACATCTTCTCTCATTAAATGTCCTTTTTGCATGTGCTGAAGGTCTTTTAGGATAGGTTTGAGGCTGTGCTTGAGGTGGTTCTGGGGGTGGAAGTTTGTTTTGTGGTGCTGGGGATGGCTGTGATATGGGTGGTGGATTATAGGTTGGCTTTTGGTAAGAGTAAAGCTGTTTTTGTGGGTAAGTTTTGGGTTGGGGCTTGGATAAGAACTCCCTGGACCTGTTCTTTCTTTGTTGCTCCACTTTATGAGCTTAGCGCCTCTTGTCTCTTTCTTTCCCCTGGTCGAACAACTTATCAGCCGACTTGGGACCACGCGCCTATTTTTAAGGAACCCAACAAAAAAATTAGCAAATTTAGAAAAAACTATTTTTTGGTTCTAAGAATTATCAAAGAAAAAATAACATTGTTTATAAAGATACCAAATGAAAGAAAAAAATGGATTATTCAAAATCTTCCTTTCAATCGAGTGGCTATCGCACCTCTCCTTGTAAGTCGAGTCACTTGGGCAGTACCTCTCCTTTCAGTCGAGCAGCTTCGCACTAAAGCTTCCGTACGCGCATCCCTTTTGAAGCTTCTAAGCGGGTAAACGATTCATAAAGTGCTACGCTCCTTCCGTTCTGTCTTTGTTTCAATTCATTCTTTTATCTTTTTGAATTTCTTTCTTTATTCTCTATAAAAATCATTCTATATGTATCCTATTCTATTAGAAGTTCGAATCCGTTTCTTTCGGTTATTGTTTGGTCTTGTTTTGACATGGTTTACGCGTTATTCTTTCTCGGAAGAGTTAATATTCCCATTAGCAAAACCCTTTCTTAGAATGCCTTTGGACTCGTATTTTGTTCGTACACAATCAACAGAGGCCTTATCTACATATCTTGTAACGTCTTCTATAGCTTGCTCTTACTTCTTCTTTCCTTTTCTAAGTTACCAAATTTGGGTATTTTTAATACCGAGTTGCTATTACGAACAAAGGAAGAAATACGATTTGAATGCAAAGGCTGCTGGTTCGGGGGTAGGGTACAGTACTAAAGGTCCTCGGACTTCCAGGCGGTTTTTGTTTTAGGCAGTTGTTTACCGTTGGATCTCGCCAATACAGCCTCCTATAGTTTTCGATACCGAGATATCTATTTTTGGGGAGCAAAGCCCGTTTTTTGCCCCCTTTAGTCGAGTCACTTGGGCCTCTATTGATAGACAATTTCACTGCCTGCCATCGTTTTAGCGACTTATGGGGCTTCCCTCAACTCGGTCTTTTTGGTTCTTAAGAATGGTCGCTACCTCTCCCAGGACTGGAATGATGATCCCTGCTCGATGGGTCTACATCCATCCCTAGCTCAACTCTTCCAAGCTGGAATAAATTTGAAGCTCCACAACATTTCTGATGCTGTCATTCAATCCTGACAAGTATCTCACCAAAGTCTGCACATCATTCTCCCTTAAATCACACCTCCACAACAAGTGCTCGAATTCTTTTGTGTATTCTTCCACTGACTTTCCTCCCTGAGCCAAACGTTGTAACTTAGAGTAGTTACTTAGCATATAATTCTCAGGCAAGAACTTCTCTTTCAACTTCTTTTTCATTTTGTCCCAAGTTCTGACCTTATCTTTCCCAGGTTTCTCTACTCTCCTCTTTTGCAAATTGTTCCACCAGGTTAAAGCATGTCCTCTCAGTTTGAGAGCTACAAGCTTCACTTTGTTTTCATCAGATACTTCTTTAAAATCAAACACCCTCTCTATAGTCTGCAACCAATCTAAGAACACTTCAGCATCCAAGTCTCCCTTAAACTCAAGTATCTCCACCTTAAAGTCTAATTTCTCTACTCTTCTTTCCTCCCTGTCCTCCCTATCTTCTGTATCACTCCCTCTCCTCAAGTGTTGTTCTCCTCGACCACCTCTCCTCCTATGTCTTCTCCTAATGAATCTCCTATGTGCTAGAGATCCCCTGCCAATCTCTCCTATAAAACCAGAGTCTCCAAAGGGATTTTCTTCCTCCTCCTCTTCTAATATATCTTCTACTTCCAATTCCTCTTCTTCATATCCCTTATCTCTCCCAGTCTCATCCTCTTGAATCTATTTTTGCTTCAAATACATATAATTTTTCAACTGATCCCTCAGATACTTCACTTGTCACTCCATTTCATACTTTTCTCTCAAAGCCTGCTCTGCAATCTCCTGAGGTGTCTTACTGCTGACCGACATCATGAAAATCACTAATAAACTTCCTCCTAGATAGAACACAATGCTCTGATACCAAGATGATGTTTGCAAGCTCACAAAGATCATAGTATTGAACTTACAAACACCATACAAACACGCATACACTGCTGCTTGTATTAAAACAAAGCTAATTGAATGCAATTAGCTGGAATATATGACAAACCGATGAGAAACAATAACGATAGACTTGCTTACAGCTAATACAGACACACCACAACTGCAATCAAGGGTAAAGGACTCTCACAATCACACTCCTACAGACACACTAGAGTATGAATGATCGAGCTAGCTCAGCTAACACTTGCTGGATTCTTGCCGAAATCCAGTGACAGGAGCTGAATTAACCAAGGATGAGAGTTATCTGATACTCACAAACATACAAAGGTTCTAAAACACTCGAGAATGCTATTGAATTACACTGATAGTTATGTTAAGCTGCTTGAAACACAACATATATAGTACATGCCTAATCAGTTCAATTAGAGGCTACTTAGGCATAAGTATCCTACTAATCTCCCTAGACTAATTTAGAACATAATTAAACTAAGAAAATACATTTTCTAGATCCTAAGCTATCTGGTAATAGTTGATTACATTTGCAAAACAAAATCAAAGAAAACACAGTACGTAACTCTGATTGGACCAAACACCAAAAGAGTGGCAACTTGAACCAATCACAACATTCCCTACCTAAGGGGGTAAAGTATAGTTACTGAGGTAATTCCCGCGTAATCCTTAAACTAGAAATAACCTCAACAACTTAAGGACAGACAGGAAAAGACCAAAATAACCCCTATAGAGTTGTAGGCAAAAGACTTAGCTTACAACTGGGTTTTGCAAAAACTGATATATACAGGAACCTATGTTCTGTTGATTGTAACTCGAGGATGCCATGCTTGAACATACTGTGACTTGGCATGGACTTGAAAATGGCATGGCAAGGAACACAATTCTCCTAGGGAACTTTCTCTGAATCTTCCTCAATCCAAAGATATTAGATTGAGAACATGTGCTGCTTGGACTGTTGTTGCTGGGAACTGATCTTGGTCTAAGTGACCAATGCTGATGGGTTGAATGGTTGTAGATACCAGGACTTGCTTTACCAAGGCATAGCAAGTCTAGATTGATGCTGTTGGTGGATTGGTTGGTGATGTAGACTCCTTGAATGGCAATGTTGCTGCTTGGAAGCCTGCTATTTCTGCTGGACATGCTGCTGTTGTTGAGTTTTGCATAGCAAGGCTTGCTGGGGCTAATGCTGAAGATGCTGTTGATGGTGGTGATGAAGATGTTGTAGAAGATCCTAATCCTGCTGCTGGAGATGCTTGGAAGCCTGATGGTTTCCCTGTTGCTATTGGTTTGTTCACCGAAACTGCTGGAGTATTCATTGCTGGTGCTGAGGTTGTTGGGAATGTCCTGACAATGTTCGATATACATGGAGATTAAACCAAAGTAATATAGTAATTATATGTCTTGCTAGAGACCTCTATAATTAGTAATTAAATATGTTTAATTACAACTATATTATTTGGTCCTACTGGGTCACACAAGTCAGTGCTTTGGAACAATGTATGTAACCCAAGTGATATTGTATTACGTTTAGAACAGTTGGAAACTGATTTCTTTGAGAAATCAGCCCAACACGGACCGAATTAGGTTCAACACCGACCATGTTGACCCAACACGGTCCGTGTTGGGATACCACGATCCGTGGTGTCCATGGGCCGAATTAATGGACTTTTTGGAGACCAACACGGACCGTGTTGATGCAACACAGACCGTGTTGGGCCTGAGAAATCCGTCGTTGCGTTAAGTCGACCCTTTAGGGTTTCGAACCCTTTCCCTAGGTTTTCTAAACACTATATAAAGGGGTCTCTGGGAGAGATTATTTAACACCAACTGCCTGAGACTCTTAGAGAGATACCAGGGTGATTTCCTGAGTTCCTCTCTCTTTTAGTTTGCAGTTCTTGTTTCCGGAAACATTCTCTGTTTCCCGAAACATTTTCATATACCAAATACATGCATCTTAGATTGAGATCTGTCTCGATCGGGTCGATCTAGCAGTCGAGTTCCCGGAGTGCTGCGTGGACTTTCAGTAGAGGATTTCAGCATTGGAATCTGGAAGGTCAACCTCTTCTTCAGTTGGAATTAGCGATCAGGTATAATTACTAAAGTCTCTGCAATTGTTGTGATTAATTGTTTATAACCATTATGAATATTCCGCCCATTAATTTGTATCTGTTTAGGAAATAGATAACCTAAAACCTAACAGTAGTATCAGAGCCAGGTTTTGCATGCTAAAGTATTGTACTTGTATTCATAAGAAATTTTGTCAATAGTTGAATTATATTATGAATATGCTAGAGTAGATTTATGCCTAAAATTTTGAATCTTTACGAAAGTTTTAATCGTTAATGTTCATGATAGTAAATCTGGAATCTTATTGTAAAATTTCATGCTTTGTTATTATTTATTTCTTATTGCCTTTACTTAATCGATTTTATGTTTGTTTAATCGTTAAATATAGCATAAACTTGATTTATTTTTAAATGTTTTAGAAATAATCTTGTTTAATATTGTTAAATAGTAGGCAATATATGAAATATGTCAAAATTCGCAAAATAGGGTTTTGTAGAATTATTTTCTGATTTAGTTTATTTACGGTAAAAATGAAAAATCGAAATAAAATATCAAACGAATTCGAAAATTTCTGAAATTTTTACTGGAGGTGTCTGAAAGTGTTCTGAACTTTTCATAATTTTTGTTGATTTTTTTCCCAATTAAAGTGGATTTTTAATTGAGTTTTCAGATCTGAAGAGAATTAAAAATCGTTTATTTCTCTGAATTTTATAAATTTGTAGAAATTTGTAAAACTTCTGAACTTTTTACAGTAGGTTACTAGGTAACCATACTTTAATGGAAAAAATTTTCTGTTAATTTATCCAGTCAAATTATATTTTTTAATTTAGATTTTCAGATATGAGAGAAATAAATTTGTTGCTTCTATAAATTTTGTATATTTATAGAAATTTGCGAATTTTCTGAAAATTTAACAGTAGGTTACTGAGTAACCATTCTATTATGGATAACATTTTCATGAATTTTCGAAATCGGTAATTAATTTTCCTTTAATTTTCAGATTAACAGAAAAGTAAAATTGTTTACTTCTCTGATTTTTATTCTAACTTTCGAAATTTGATAAAAATCTGAAATTTTTAGAGTAGCATATTGGATGAACCTACTGTATGGGAAAATTATAAAATTTGATTTTTATACTTATCGGTCTATTATTATTTATTTTCCTCTCAAACGGAGAATTAAAAGGTTTAATTCCCTAAAAATTTTACAATCTTTTGAAAATTGTTAAAATTCTAGAAACTCTTCATATTGGGTTATTAGATAACACTGTGATATGAAATTATTAAATTTGATGAGTTATAATAATTTTATTTAAGTTTTCGTTACAAAATTAACCAAAACTGGGAAGCAACACGGATCGTGTTGATCCAACACGGACCGTGTTGCTAGCAATTTTGGTAAATTCGTGTGTTTTAGGGTTTGTAATTAATTTTAGAAAGTAATTATTAAATCCTAATACTACTAAATCAGTTGATGGGCATAAAATCTATTAGTTTGTAAAGTTTAGGAAACTTACAATATCTTTAAAAGATATAGTATCTTTTAGACTTCTTGATTTTAGGAAAGTCAAGTATTTTGTGTGTATAAGTATAAAATCCTAAATTTATTTAGGTAACTAAGATAAAATTTGAATTTTGTTTGTTTTATTAATCATGCAAACTTTTAGGAAGCCTTATTTAGTATTTATTTCCTTATGTGTTATATTGCAATTATATATGCCTTTTATAATTTATTATTCAAAGCATGTGTTATATTTGATATAATTATTGCAATATTACCTGTTTGCATGTACTTCTAGTATGACCATAGATAGTCAGTTTTACCGGTTTGCGTACCGAGTTGGGTGAAATACGGTCTGCGTACCGTCCTTGAGTTAATTTTAAATTTAAATTTAAATTATTTTTATTTTTAATTCATGTAAGGCCTCAATTGTGAGGTCCACTTTGTAAATTTGTTGTAATTGGAGATATCAAGTTGAATGGGAGCCCAACAGCAATGGAGGTGTCGATTCGAGTGGGAGCCTATCCAAGGAAGTTGCAAAATCCAAGAAGAGTTTCTTGAAGACTATCAAGGCTTAGTTAAAATTAGTTTGATTAAGTCTAGGTGGCCATACTAGGGGTTTTATTTATGCTTTAAATTCGTTATTGCATGTTGTTTTATTATACCTTTTATGCTTTTCGAAAGAGTTCACCTAGAATTGCATGCTTATGATAATAAAACCTACTCTCAAAATGAATTATTGCTCAACCTATCGAAACACCACTTAGATGGATAAATAAAGAAAGCCAAAGCGAATTATTTGTCCATCATTAATAAGTAGGGTGGGAGCTAGGTCAATTCAAATTGGCTATCAAAACAGTTTTGGGTCAAGAGCAGAGGAAGAGAAATATTGTATTCAATATAAATTTCTTGCCAAGAGTCATTTTGAATGATCGATCATAAGATGATCCACCAAAGATAACATAGGATCGAATTTTGTTGGGCCAAAGTCCACTTGAGCCCATGAGTCTTGTGGGTCTTGGTAAATTAAAACACTAAATGAGAGTTGATAAAGTGTTTTGATTTGAAATTAAAATTAGTTTAATTTCTTTTGATGAATAATAACTAAAATGAACCAACTTGTCTCGTAGAATTATTTATGTCTTTTTTCACTCAAACATCCACCACTAATAAAATATTATTTTTCTCCTAGAGAAAGAGAAAAACAATTACACCAATTCCTTATTGGCATTGTCATCGCAAGATTGTCTTAAAGGCGATTAAAAGAAACATGTCTTTGATTTAACATTGAGCTAAGCATCAATATTAAGAGGTCAATCAAGTCAAATGAATACATGTAATGTCATAGTATTCATACAACTTTAACTTCAAAATGTTTGAAGGTTAGAGGAAGAGTTTCAATATTACCAACTCAAAACCAAGTTCATCGAACTAGTTAGAGTTGATAAATATGAAACCAATAACCAGATAGTCTCGGTTAAGCTAGATAAGAGCCAATTGATGGCACTCATGTTCTGAAATAATTTGACTATTTTAAAAACATGAGAAACCTCAGATCCCTTTTAGCCAAAAGATTGGCGACAAAAGATAGTCTTTTAGTGAAAGGGAAAATAAGATTTAAGAAATCTATCAAAGACAAGAAGTCACAGGAAAGGTAAGGACAAACAGTTGTACATACCCAACCAATGACAGCAATCGGTTAACAACCAGATCATGTATGACACTGGGAGCGTGGATAACTATAAGGAAGACTTGAGATATGATTTCAATTCTAGGCAAATGCGTATATGATACACACTATCCTTATTAAACCCATTTTGAGTATAAGATACCGGCTGTGAAACTCGCATTTATGCAAATGTGCAGTATCTACAGCAAAGTAAATGTGCTTTGAAGGATGAGAGTCAGCCTACAAATAGGAACATGCAATTAGTTATAGTTCCTTATGAAGAGTTGGTTGTTTATCCAAGACTTATAAGAGAAATTTATAGGTGATTCTATGTTCTCATTATAAGAAGAAATTTGATTTCTTGCTTTCAATTAGAGAGAGAGAGAGAGAGAGAGAGAGAGAGAGAGAGAGAGAGGATCTCGGATAAACACACCCAACACATCGAAACCAGAGCGCATTCAGAGCGCAAATCAGAGCGCATTCAGAAGCGTCACAGTGATAGACTTTTGAATGATATGTTTAATAATTATATGTCTTGCTAGAGACCTCTATAATTAGTAATTAAATATGTTTAATTACAACTATATTATTTGGTCCTACTGGGTCACACAAGTCAGTGCTTTGGAACAATGTATGTAACCCAAGTGATATTGTATTACGTTTAGAAAAGTTGGAAACTGACTTCGGTGAGAAATCAGCCCAACACGAACCGAATTGGGTTCAACACGGACCGTGTTGACCCAACACGGTCTGTGTTGGGACACCACGATCCCTGGTGTCCATGGGCCGAATTAATGGACTTTCTGGAGACCAACACGGACCGTGTTGATGCAACACGGACCGTGTTGGGCCTGAGAAATCCACCGTTGCGTTAAGTCAGCCCTTTAGGGTTTTGAACTCTTTCCCTAGGTTTTCTAAACACTATAAAAAATGATCTCTGGGAGAGATTATTTAACACCAACTGCCTGAGACTCTTAGAGAGATACCAGGGTGATTTCCTGAGTTCCTCTCTCTTTTAGTTTGCAGTTCTTGTTTCCGGAAACAGTCTCTGTTTTCCGAAACATTTTCATATACCAAATACATACATCTTAGATTGAGATCTGTCTCGATCGGGTTGATCTAGCAGTCGAGTTCCCGGAGTGCTGCGTGGACTTTCAGTAGAGGATTTCAGCATTGGAATCTGGAAGGTCAACCTTTTCTTCAGTCGGAATTAGCGATCAGATATAATTACTAAAGCCTCTGCAATTGTTGTGATTAATTGTTTATAACCGTTATGAATATTCCGCCAATTAATCTGTATCTGTTTAGGAAATAGATAACCTAAAACCTAATAGAGGTCTCCATGGTTGCTGGAGTATTCACCGAAAAATAGAGTCTCAATTAATATTAAACTTTTCAAAATTGAATCAATGATGATTTTACTTTCTAATTTAACAAAATTTTGTATCCTATAAAATCTTTTATTTATACTAGTTAACCAAAAAAGACAGATTTATCAACTTGGATCGAAATTAGTCCTTATGGCCACCCTCTTATCACCTGCTTTGCTCCAACAACGATGAGTGCGTGTGGACTTGTAAAATGCAATCATAATTTACAAGGAGGAAGCTCAGTAAAATGTAAATTTAAAGTTCTTACCTGATAAGAGCAGGAATGTTTGCTAATAAAAAAAGATAAGTAAAATTTTTTTTTTTCACAAATCGCCATTTTGTTCCATTCGACTCCTTACAATGGCTATACGAGTAGAATTTCATCATCACCTAGCGTAGATAATGAGTTTTAGGACCTTAATAGCGCTATATTTTAGATATTTGTTTTCCATATGTAGTAACACTATCTTTTTTGTTTATAATAGCAAGAATGGAATGTTTGGAGAAATTAGTGGAAAGAATGATTAATTAGGGAAGTAGGATGATTGCATTTTTAAAAGATATACACAGGATAAATTTATATCAAAAATATAAATTAATTAGATTAGATTCCTAATATTATTGGATATAAATAACTATTAACCATTGTGGTCAAGGCGAGATTTCGCAAAACTGATAAAAATACTAGGCAGGGTACCCGTGCGATGCACGGGTATAGAAGTACTAGATTTTATTATTTGCAAATTGCGTTACATATTTGTTCTGAGAACGGCAAAAAACTATGTACAAAAGCTTTAAACTTGCGGAGTTGATATGCAAAAGGAAGTTCTGCGCTTTTTATGTACATTGTGGTTTTCAACTCTTTCATTCCTGAGACAGCAGAGTTGAAATTATGGTTAATATTAAAGGGTAAATAAGTATATGTATTGAGATGGTAGAAGGAAGGGAGAGGAAAACTAACCCATAGCAAGTATTGTGGTACAGCCACTACGGAGTCACAAAATCCTTGCCGAAAAGCAAAACAACACAAGGTAGCCAATAGAGGATGGTTCCGTAAGAAGTGTGCCAATAAGTTAGGTTCGGGATGGTGAAAAGCAAAAGGAAAGAAGGCAACAGAAGATAGAAGACGATTCAGTGAAGTAAAAGGTTTTTGGTTGCTTAACGTGCCGTAAAGTCAGGTCTAGGATTTTACTCTTGGGTAAGTGACTTCGCCGTGTCATTTGTTGGGTCTGCTATGGAGAGGACGACGAATATGAGGGTCTCCTGCTGCTGATAGGCACGGTAATTAGCTTTAACGACAAATATGTGTTCTTTGTTACTGGAATGGAAATCAAGACTTTCTGTATTAATCTCATCCTGTAAGTACCACAAACAATATAAACCAAAGAATTATCCAGTTGAACATATAATATCTCTACCATAAACAATGTAAGCCAAAGGATTACCAAATTGAATGCATAATTAGATTCATGAACGAAAAGAGTTGGATTTAACCAACCACGTGATCTTAACCATAGTATGCCTAAGGGCAATTTTCATTGGACCCTAAATTTGGAGAAAGCACAATAATTATGAGTCATTTTTTAGTTCCCTTGATGAGTTATCTCCGAGTCTTCTGAGTCTTTTTTTTTGGTCGAATTTTGGACCCTAAATTTGGAGAAAACACAACTGAAAGAGAGGATGCTCCTCAATTGCTTCCAGTGTTTGTGGGGGGAAAAACATGTTCAAAAAGTAGGAACCTAACTGTATTGGTTTTTTTTTTGGTGGTGGGGGGAGGGGGGTTTCAGTTTAGGTAGACAACAAAGATGGTGGTGAATGCATTGATCTGATATGAAAATAGAACTAACTATTGGCCTTTTTCCCAGAACAAGTGAGCAGAAGTGACTGAAGATCAGCAGCATAACACCTCTATAAGGTCCCACTATCTCAGGCAAGAGAACCACAATAGAAGCAAAATCATAAACTGGTACATGGGTGAGTTTCACAAGCCATAGAGCAATAGCAGTGCTGCAAGGATATTTGGAATGATAAAGGAGTGGACAAGTAAATGAAAATAATTTTCCAAAATCTATCTATTCAAAGCTGGAAAAGGGAAATGTGGAGTACACCCCCCGAGAAAGAACAGTCTACTTATGGAAGAGAAGAAATTTCAGTCTATAGTAGAGAAAAGAGGCATTTGTGCTTATTCAAAAATGGCACTACTGAATTGATCTCATGAGTCAAAAATGACATTCAAATAGTAGATACAAATATAAAGACAAAACCTTCCACATATTTATGAAGTCTTTAGCTTCGACTGCACAATATTCTTTTGGTATTTAAGTATGAACTTACCCATTAAAATGTCCAACAACCTAAAACTACTATGAAATCTAAAGCAGAATGTCAAGGGCAATGCAGGTTTTCCTTTGCAACCTTTTTTTTCTTATAGAAAAATGAAACAAACAGAAGAATGGAAGCAGCTAATTGTCCAATTCCAAATGATACAGTTTTCCAGTTCCAACTTATTGTCTGTGTTAATGACTGAAAGTGCATTTCTAGCTTAGTTAGTTTCAATCTTTGCCATGGAGCTCGTAAGCAGCTGCATGCATTATCTTTTGGTCAAACAAGTATGCTGGCACAAAAAGGATTCTGCATGTGCCCTTAGTTTAAAAAAGCACGGTCGTGGTGTATCCCAGAGCACTTCTGCACTATAGCATATAAGAGCTATGTGTTAGTCATTTTTTTTCTGTCCTTTTCTTTTTCTCATGGAAAAATTTTATTTTGGGTAGTGAATTATTGGTGTAGAATGTATTTTGGAATTCATTACACAAATCAATGACGTAGCAGATTCACATTAGTTTCCTTGTAGGTAGTAAATTGCAATGTCACTAATTTTTGCTTATCGTACTAATATTGTCAGACAAAGATAGCTTGGTTGAGGATTAATGAATATGGCTGAAAAACTAATAAAAGAAATCAGTATGGTTGTACGTATAATAATAGTAAAACAGTAGGATTATAGTTACCGTTCATTGCTTGAATGGTTAGTTAATGAATGGGACAAGCTTGCATATTTGATCCCCTTTTTGATAAACTAATTAAGACATGTGCATTTTAGATGGGCAATTATAATTTACCATTTGATAGTAAGAAAAATTAGGACCAGAGTAATGCCAATAGAGTATAAAGTTTGAGATGGAAAAAGAAGGGAGTTGAATCATGAATGTGATGTGAGTTGGATTTAAGTTGGATAAAGGCAAGGATATAGAATTTGTGACAGCCCTTGATCTGAGTGTATGTCCATTGTTCACATTTAGCAAGTCCGACCTTGAAACAGCAATCAAAATAGCATCACAAGTACATCACTACAACAAAATTATAGGATTTCTACACTATAGTAAAAGACCTCAGTATTATAGATCAAATTCAAACTTTATATGGGGATAATCTTGTTAAAACACAAAACTACTCAGAGAAAATAACAGCCACAATGACTGAAAGAAACCGAACCAATCTTATATGTCAATGGTCTTTTTGGAGGCTTATAACTTTTTTGTGATAGTAGATAAAGGATGACCCTAAATAGCAGACTTTCTACGAACTGATGGCCTTCGATAATTTTTTTAAAAAAAAGTAAGAAACAATGAAACAGGGATATATATACTGCCAAAAAAAGGGTGAAAAAGAAGCAAATACCCCCTATCTTCACACATCAACACGAGCGAAAGGAGCTTCAAACGCCAATGACATCCAATATACTGCAACTTGCAGTATAATATTGACTGATTCCATTCTGGGAACTTTACCAATTGACATGCATATAGTGCCTCCCTTCTAGAGGAAAAGGAAAAAAAAAATAGAGTAAATAACATGTGTTATCAGTAGAGAATTTGAAATTCTTTCATTCACCGTAAATAACATGCACGTAGATTCACTTATTGTTCATATAAACCCTGTAAAAATCTCTGCTTAACAGCATAGGCCAATGTAAATTTATGAAGGGATTGAAGGGTCACTAACACACATATTATCACCCACACCCATTTACTTAGTGATAAATAAGAGTTTCAAAAGAAGGCTAATCTGGACAGTTTTATTTCTTTAACTACCAAGTTTCACTGATAATTATACCCACACAATAGCAAGATGAATATAACATAAACAAGACAAAAAAGTTAAAGTGAACCACATTAGCTAATGGGCAAACCTGATCAAAAAAGAATTCCTCCAAATTGGGCAAAGAAGGTGACCAACAAAAGAATCTAATTCATTCTTTATTTTCTCCACTTCGGTTCCCTATTGAACACCATCCATTCAACATACACGTACCAAAGTTCTATTAGAAGCATTCAGCATCCTAGGTTTCATTTTCTACAAGTTATTCAGTAACTCAACCAATGAAATAAATATTATTTCCTTCAATTACACTCCTGATTGGTGGCTTTCAGCAACTTGTAAATGGAAAAAAAAAGAAAAAGAAATAGTGGCTACCAAGCATAATGGCAAGTCATCAAGCACCATTGTAACGACGCAACCTAAACCCTTATTAATTAAGGCCCTAAGTACGTTGATTAGCCGAATTACGCTAATTAAAGTTTCTCTATTTATGACGTGTTTATTGTTATACTGGTTGTTACATTTTTTTTCTCTTTATTTATTTATGCGTGACAGGTCTCAAGCAAGGCGATGGTTAATGGGTTAATTTTATGTTATCTTACCTTACGAACATTATTTTGAGGTTATGAATATTTTACGATAAGTTATATAATTTATTTTATGTTCTAAAATTTTTACGTTTAAAACCGAGGAAGGTTATATTATTCTCAATTCCGTTTCTTTTACGATTTATACTACTCGATCCACCTAAGTACATTTTATGGCCCAAATTATTTTATTAGTATGTTCTATCAATTTAGTTTACGTAATTTTAATCTTAGTCTTCCACCCACTTTTATTCCAAGGAAATTTTATTTAGTTGTATACTAAATTTATATTATCAAGTTTATGTTATAAATTTATTTGGGTTGTTTACCAATTATTTTACCTAACTAAATTACAACCCTAATTACCTAAGTTAATTACTATTAAAAGAGTTAATTATTTTAGGGGTGTATTTATATGTTAAGGGGGGGTTAAAGGGGGTTTATTTTCATTTCAAAAATCAGATTTTTACCAACTCTCAAACACATTTCCTCACCCCTCAGCCACCCTCCCCTGCCGCCCAGCCGGGTGTTTTCCGGCGAGCCTGCCGGCGCCGACGGCCCCCCACTCCGGCCACCACTCCTTCCTCCCTTCTCTTGTTCAATCTCCCACCTCAAAGTTCAAGTGGTATAATCTCAAACCCTAACCCAATTCTTTTGTTTATAATCTGAAATTCGGCTTCCAATTTATGTTTTCTTGATGTTTTTCATCTCCTTTATGTTTATCAAGCATGAATTTAAGTTATGGTTAAGTTAGGGTTTGAATTGGTAAAGAGATGCATGTTAATTTGGTGAAGAGTGGAAGTAACTCTTGTTAGTTCTTGATGAGTAAAGAAAGTTCTAACTTTCATGTGGATTTTAATGGCTAAACTAATGATTTAGGGGCTGTTTGGAAGTGAGTTATATGTTATTTAAGTTTCTACTCTTGGATGATATGAATTTGGGGTGGAATTGTTGATTTATGGGCTAATTTAAGTGTTGGATGTTTTTGCTTGTGTAATCTATGGTTGCATGTGAGTTTTGTGAGCTTGGTTGAGTATTCTTTGAGCTTTTAATTCTGGAAAAACTATGAGTAAGGGCTAATTTGAGGTTTGGGTAAGAATTGATGCAAGTTTAGGTCAAAGAAGAGCATGCATGTTAAATTAAGAGGCCAAAGAAGTTTCTGTTTTGATGTCTGATTTTTACAGAGGTTATGAAATGGGAGTTTTGCGCAGCTTTTTACTGGAAATGATAGTCCAAGTCATTAGCTAACTATAGGCTTTGGAATTTCGACAATCCGGCATGTATAGCCCGAGTTACGACCAAAACCGTGAAGGTGTACCTTGTTATACGTTTTTCTGAGTCAGTAGGTTGATAGGCAATTTACGTCAGTTTAGGGACCTTATTGGCTCTGAGAGTGAACATAAAAGTTTTAGGTCATTCTTCAAGCTTTCTGGAAACATAAAGTTTGCGGCCATACGATATCGGGAGAGTGAGATATGAAGCTATGTTCAGGGGCCGACCAACAAGTTTTTGCCCAGAAATTTTATTGCTATTTTAGCCTAAAATGTGCAAATTGGGTCTTATAAGGAGTTCTTATGAGTTTGTAACCTTTGTGGTATTCTTAAGATAGTTTGGATGAGTTTCTAAGCTAATTTAAGCTAGGTTGATGTTGAGGAATACCGCCTAAAAGATTTAGATACCTTAGCAAACCATGGATTTAACGAGTGAGTTTTGGGATTTGTTTAAGTATTGTTGATGGCTAAAGGGTACACATGTGTTCTTAGCAAGATTATGAGTCCCTCTATGTCTAAGTAGCCATAAGCTCATTCCTTCATTATATCCGATTCACCGTTCATCGATTCATAAATCATTTCCAAATCCATAAACACGACCCTACCTAAATTTCCGTCGTTACGACGTGTCTTCACGTTTTCATTAAGCGAATAGTTCCTTTATTGAACCTTCAAGTACTCTAATTCTATGTTCCTTCAAGCCAATGGTTGAGAATGCCTCATAAGTCATGAACCTTCTCTAATCCTATTCAATCTTCACCATGAGTTCCACTCTAAGTTTTTAAGCCGTTTATAAATTCTTCTTGCACCGCTTCTGTCCGGGCCGTTCTCCGAGCCCTTCCTTTCATTTCTAGCTTTTAGGCCAGTTGACAAAATTATCGGGCATGATTTTCCCTTTTCGAAAAGTATTCGTTTGCAAAAATCCGAGTTTTCTAGCCCAAGTTATCGCCGAAACGGCGAATTACTAAAATCTGAAATTTTATTTCCTTTCTTACCTTTTATGAGACAAGTTTAAGTATTTAGTTCTATTTTATGTAATTACACGAACCTTACCGATTTCTCTACGCTCTCATTACAAATTCCTTATAGTTTCCAAGCCGCCCACGCCATCTCAAGCTCGAGGCTCGTCGTTAAAGCTTTCGTCTAATCCAAGGTACGCGAATTGTCCAACTCTTCGCTCCTTTATGTTTACGGTTTATGCTAAGTTTATGCTTTTATGATTATTTCATGGTTTTAAGTGGTCCCATTTTATGTATTCTATGTTTTATATTCTAGCTAGTCACGTGAAGTGTTAGCCCTATTTATTTTAGATGCTCCTGATCAGAGTGTCCTAGACCTGGCCAGTATCGACTGCTTAGCAGTCACCCAATCCAAACTTAGATCGGTTTGGGCATGCGCGTGTGTGAGATGCTTTGGCATCGATCGTAAGGGACCAAAACTCTTGATTTTATACGTTTACTTCTAAGTTTATGCGACATGTTCTTTCTTTATGAATTCAAGTTACCTTAAGCATGTTATCCCCTTTCCCGTTTTCAAAAAGAATTTAAGCGCCGGCACTAAAACCGTTTTCGAACGGTTTGACGTGTTAGAGGTTTACATACTGAGTGTTTCCCCACTCACTTTTATGTTGTTTTAATGTTTTGTTTTAGGGGGTCCGAGCACCCAAGATAAAGGCAAAGGCAAGCAAGAGTAGTCACGTGTTGCAAGCAAGGTAGTCATGGTTGAAGTATTCCGGTCGACTCGGGTGTCGCATGTTTTAAAGTACCCATGTTTAAGGAAGAAGAGTTTTTTTTTTCTCTTTTGATCCCTTTAATGGTTGTTAGAGTTTGGTGGTTATTTGTTATACTTTGGAGATTCATCTTTAAGTATGAAGTTATGTTTTGGAAGTATAGTATGTAATGTTTATATGTTTTAATGATGATCTTTTGGGTTGGTTCCTTGTCCCGAGTGGGGACGGCGGTAATACCTCCACCCTAAGGTGTTTCGCTGCGCTAGTCACAGGTTTAGTATGAGTTGTTGTGTTAATATTGTGGTTAAGGGCGTTGGGGTGTTACAACCATATTATTAATCTGCTTTACTGGGTAATCTCCTAAACGATGTAACAAGTGAACGCAAATTATGTATAAATGTGAGCATATTTTACGGTGATTGTTTAATAACTCTTTTGAACACACAAGTGCCCATGCACACTCAACAAAAATTTAAATTGAAAAGAAATCTATATATGTGCACAAAAAAACAAGACAGAAAAATACCTACAACAACATAAGAATATGCTCCCAAAAAAGAAATGAATATGGTTGTGCAAATATTGTCTTTCTAGACTCTGTAACAAAATAAAAGCAATTTGAGCATCTTGGTCTGCTATTCATATAATCGCTACCAGGCCTAGGCACCTACGCAATATGCACCATTGGAATAGTATTGGCTACTTTGGAAAAGAAGCAAGAACCATTCCTAGATTGTTCATATCAACTCCTATTTTTAATTTTTTTGGGAGGGTGGGGTGAATTCTTACTAGAGGAAGAATTCGAGGAGAGATAAGAAGCGAGATTGCGAGCAAAGGATCACCAATTTCTTCCGGATCCAAACAGCCCATGGAGCACAAATGCGATTGAATCATAGGGCTTGTTGAGGAAATTCGAAGCCCTGACTTCCTCGAAGGCTATGGTTTCCATCCATCTTTTGTTCAACATGAATCCAACGCTAACGCTAACCCTAACCCTAGGTTGTTCGATTGGGTTGCGAGCCTGATAAGTAGGGATGACAATGGGTCTTGGACCCGCCCCGGACCCACTTGGACCTGCCCCATTTAAGCAGGTCTGGGTCCAAAAAAATTGGACCCATTGGGTCTTGGGGCGGGTTTGGGTCCAATAAAAATTTTGCGGGTCTCGGGGCGGGTTTAGGCACGGACACATGGACCCTACCCATGGACCTGTCAAATTATATATATATATATATTAAATGAAAATCCTAGTGTATTTGTATTATTAGAATTGTATAGCGTGATCATGAATGAACTTTGTTATTTTTTTTTTATTTTGTGCATTTTAAGTTGTATAGTTGCATTCTTAGAGTTGATGTGTGGATGATTTTTGTAATGTTTTTATGTTGAATTTTGCTCATTGCCTTGTACAATGAACTAGATGTTTTTATTGTGTTGAAAATTTCTGTATTTTAATAGAATAGTCATTATTATACAATTGCGTACGTATAAAATTAACCCAAAAAATTGATAAATTTAGTAAAAAAATACATAAGAGTGTTAGACCCATTAAGGACCCACTAAGGACCAGTGGACCCACGGACCCAGCGAGTCCGGGTCTGGGTCCAACTTTTTGAGACCCGTCGGGTCCCGGGGCGGGTCTGGGTCCAAAAAACATTGGCGAGTCCGGGTCCAGCTGGACCCGCCCCAGACCCTGCCCATTGCCATCCCTACTGATGAGACCGAGCTTGTTCTGAATCGTTGAAAACGAAGGCAAGTGGCAAATTGAAGAATACGAATTGTGGAGCATATTGAAGAATTCATAAATTCAAAATTATGAACAATGATAGAGATGATAGTACTCTTGGAAGAAAGTAGGGGTGTCAAATAGGTCGTGTTGGGTGCTATTCGTGTTCGTATCAATATTAAACGGGTTGAAAATACTTCGACATTAACCCGACCCTTTTAATAAATGGGTTGAAAATTCCCGACCTGCACCTAACTAAAATTTAAACAGGTTGATCTGGTACTAACCCGTTTACCCGCTTAACTTAATTAGGTTTGTATCAGGTCAGGTTTACCTGTTAAGATTTGCATTGAATTATTATGGAAATTCAACATTTTACCAAGTTAAAAAGTATCAAACCAACATTAGTTTTAAAATATTAATTCCCTTTGTGTTTCAAATATTAATTCCCTTTATATTTCAAATAATTTTTCCCCTCCTAAAAGTGTTATTTTAACTTTCTATAATATTTTGTTAGGGTTTAAAAAGTAAACGAGTAAACAGGTCAACCTGTCAAACCCAATTAATTAAATGGGTTAAAACAGGTATTTTTCGTGTCGAAAAATTCAACCTGAACCTGACCTATTTAATTATACGGGTTAGGTGTGTTATCGTGTCGTGTTAACTTTTGCCACCCCTATAAGAAAGTACCTGTCATCCAACGAGAGCCATGCATGGCGTTTCGTTATCCATGGCGTTTCCAGAGAGAGAGAAAGAGAGAGAAAGATAGAGAGAGAAGAGAGGGAGATGGGAACTGTTATGTTTTGGCGTTTTCAGCCCGACCCATGAGGCCCCTAGCCCAACAGCCCAATTTGAAACAATTTTTGGTCCACTCAAGCAAAATAAGACTCTTTTATGTATGTATGGATATGGAGTATAGATATGGATATGGAAAAGTTAGAGGTGACCGAATTCAGTTTAGGTGGTTGGACAGATAGCAAAGAAAAGCAAACTGAAGAAGCATCGCATTCGCATCATTCATTTGCACAACTGCGGAAGCAATAGCTTAAAAAAAGTTAGCTGAAAGCGAACATGGATGATGGCGGGTTCCCTAGTTACAAAAGGGATCCCCTTAAAAGTTCAGGTACGATTTCTGTTGTTCAACCCTCCTCATTCATTGATTTGTCGTGAGCAGAAAAGAAAATGAAAAGCGTACTCTCAAAGTGGGAATTGCAGTTGGGAATTTGGCAGGGCAGCGTAGACGGCATAATGCTGTTACTGTGGGTAAAGAAAGGAGAGATGCAGTTGTCCGAGCAAAGCGGCTTTGTAGGGTTGGCATTCTTGGTCTGGTTGAGCCTGAGTTTGACACTGATCTCATGCATGAGCTTGAGGATGATCAAAACTCACTCCTGGATGCTCACACCACTTCAGCCGTTGAACAATTACATGCTTCTCTTTCCGTGAATAACAGGGGAAAGGGTTCCCTGCAGAAGAGGCTCAGTGCTTTACGTGAGTTAAGGCGCTTGTTGTCCAGATCTGAATTTCCTCCAGTTGAGGCTGCTCTTAAGGCTGGGGCTATGCCACTTCTTGTTCAGTGCCTCTCATTTGGGTCTCCTGATGAGCAGGTCTCTAACTCTCTACGGTTTTCACTTTGGATCCATTTACTGAAATATCGATTCTAAATTAAGCACTTAGTTTTGTTTGTTTCTCATCATATTACATGTACTTATCTATTGGGATATCAGGCATTGGTACAGATCCAAGTGTCTTACTTTGTGCAGCTTTAAATCTAGGGACACCGGACACAAGGACATTGTCCAAAATTTTGGCATCATCATTTCACATGTGGAGCCTGCAGTTTCAAATTATTCTTTCAATAATAGTTCGGTGGTTAAAAGGTTGTTTGCTTATCAATCCGTTAAACATTAATGAGCCATTAAAAGCTGATGAATGAAGATGGGCAAGATCATACCTTATCAAAAGAAAAAAAAGGGACAAAGATCTTGTACTCCTATATTTTTCACCCCCACTGCTTCAGAGTTTGTGTATGTGATCGAAACATAGTCCATGCTCTATCTGTGGAATTATTTTCCTGACTTGGGGATGGCGGGGCGAATTGTAGAGTTTGGGTATTATTGGTACTGATGTGAAGGGGTCAGATAGGTTGGAAATAGGATCAAACTAATTCAGAGGATTAGTCCCAAGTTATTTATCATTCATTTGATCATGCAACGACCTTCCAAATCAGGTACATGTACATCTTGCTGGACGATATTCCAATTGTACCATGTGCAACTGTGCTAGTGATTATTGTGATGCTACAATCTATGTATGATCAAATCAAATGTGTAGAAGAAAGTCCAGTAATAATGAGAATGCGCATTAGTTTAATATCAAAATGAAACATCTAAGAATGATAGATTTTACTAGATAATCAACAGATCCTGCATACAAGAACAAGTGGTGGGTTTCCTTGTAGTGAAGTATCGCTGCTTTAAGAACTATGTTGATGATAATGCTTTGGACAAAACTAATAGCTAAGATTGTCATTTATCTAGATAAACCCAAAGTAGACAGAATATTGAGATAATATTTATCCTTAACTCCTTTAATGGTTCTTCCTTGCTTGTGAACCTACTATGCTACGTTTTTCTTTTTTGAATATTTGGAATTCAACAAAATGTGTTTGGTTTTCTTCTTTGAGTTTATTCTTGCTTTGTCCCCTTTTGGTTGCCTTAGCAAATATTTGACAATTTTTATTCATAATCTTGAGACTTGAAGGAAGAGGAGCCTTGGCGCAACGGTTGAGTTGTTGCCGTGTGATTATGAGGTCACGGATTTGAGTCCTGGAAGCAGCCTCTTGCAGAAAGGCAAGGTAAGGTTTGCCTACATTACGCCTTTGTGGTGGGATCCTTCCCCAGAACCCCGCTTGTGGGGGCTTTGTGCACCGGGCTGCCAATCTTGAGACTTGAAGAACTTGGAGGATGAATAGTTCGGGGAGGTCTTGTGTAAAATCAATTATCTACCATGGTTCATTGTTTCTGACTAGTCTATGTGTAATCTTTCATGTGGTTCTGATTCATGTTGCAAGTATAAGATTCATATCTTGAATATTTATCACAGTCGTATGTTTTTGCAAAGGTGGATCAAAGAAACTGGTTTAATCATTCATTAACCATTTGCCCAGAAGATCACTTTGTGGTTTTCTGAAATGAAAATCTTGAGGGGGAAACAGTCGAGCTTATACTTTTTTCTTTTTTTGAGTTGCTGCAGTTACTTGAGGCAGCTTGGTGTCTTACAAACATTGCTGCAGGACTACCAGAAGAGACAAAGTCTCTGCTGCCTGCATTACCATTGCTTATCGCACATCTTGGTGGTTGGTAAACTGAATTAAATACTTCTTCCACTTTCGTATCTTGCATTCTGTGGGTATTTACTTCTTAGGCCGTCTCTTTTCTGGTACTTATGCTGCTGCTTGTTACTGTACAACATAGTTTGTCAGTTGTGTTTTTCTCTTTATTTTTTAGCAATAGCAGAATGTAGTCTTCTGTCACAGATGTTCGATCCAAATTAATGGTCTGTACTTTTTATCTTATTCCAGTGGCCCTGAAAAAGACATGCAAATGTGGCTTTGGGTCAGAGGCAATCGATCTATTTTATTATAGGCGTGTACACATTTCTGTGACAGTGTGGAGGTATTGATAGGATAATTTGCATGCTTGTCTCCTTTAGAATCTTTTAGATTTTCATGAAGCATCTTTAAGGTTATGCCTTAGATAGGACCAATGTACAAAGCTTGTGGTTTTGGCACCTAAAAACTCATTGTAATTGGAATCTGCTGCGGATGACCTTGAATGTGCATCATGTGTTTCCTGCTGCTCTCCTCTCCTCTAGAAATATGGAAAAGAGAGAAATAAGAAGTCTAAACATGGTAAACCAGCTTCTGTGCTTTAGAATTTTATGCTGCTTCTAGGCAAAGGGTAGCAGGTGAGGAACAAAGAGGTAAACCAAAGGAAGTTTTGTTACATTGTAGAATGTGTGTATATCTGGCTTTCATTTGGAGTTGTAAGAATTTATGTGAAGATTCTCTCTCTTTGGGATGGGCAATTCCCTCTCTTTGGGAACTTTTCCCTTCTCTCTCTGGTAGGTGAGTGTTACGGCACCAAAGATGGTCATTGCCTCATTGGAGGTTCACCTGGGGGTTGTTGTGCTTTGGGTCCTCGAGACCGTCAGTGTCTCACTTTGGAGAGTGCTAGCCCTAGTTCCAGTTTCCTTGCTCCTTGGGGGTTCCTTTGCTTTTGGGATTTTTCGTGCTGGCTTTTGACCTTGCACTTTGAAAGGTTCACCGGTCTTTTTGACTCCCGTGCGCATATCGCCGAAGTTTTTGCGGGCGAACTTTCTGGCCACTAGATCATCGTGTCTTTTTGTTTTTGGCAGAATATGATATCTACCAATGACTTGATTGAAAGGAGAAATGTTGAGTTGGCTAGTAGCTGTTGTATGTATTTCGAAGAGGAAGAGGCTACCAACCACCTTCTTATCTGTTGTTGCTGATGGTTATTCACTTTATGGAATACGTTGTTTTCTTTGGTGAGGGTTAGTTGGATAGAATTTCAAGGGGTAGAGGGTTAGTTGGGTAGAATTTCAAGGGGTAAGTGATGTTCTGTTGGCTTAGAAAGACTATTGAAGAGGAGTTGGATTCTATGTGTGGAATTGATACGTTCAACACTTTGGCGATGCACTTTGAAGGAGTGAAATTCTGGCAATGCTAGAACTTTAAATGATTTAAACTATATTTTTTGGGAACTTTTTTGGGAACTATGTTTAGTTGTTGCAAAGTTATTGGTGATGGTATAAAGGTCACCTTCTTAGCTTTTGTTGATAAGATAATTATAGAAATCCTAGGGCTTTAAGGCTTAGTGAGTTTTTGATTTCACCTACTTTTGTAAATGGGTGACACCCCCTTGGCGTCCATTAATATATCTTTTAATTACTCACGAGAAAAAAAGGTTTCATTGTGACCTTTGATTTCTAGAGTTTTACACACACATTTCTGTTAATTTCATACCACCTTTTGATAACTACCCTTGTCATCCCTTTATGCTCCTTGTGATGAGTTGCTGGAGCTCTGAACATATGTGGTTTTTCTTCCCCCATTATGCTCTATCTATTTTCCCTTTCCTTTGCTTTTGCTTAGAACCACTTTCTAATTTTGTTAAGTGGTGAGAAAAACTTTGCAAGCATGAAGAAGACTCATTTGCATCTAGTTCACTCGTCCTCCTTTTTGCAGTAAACTATAGGTAATGTCAAATTGTTTGATCTATTAGATCATGTCTGATGTCTCTCTACTAAACTCCATCCCTGCTGTAATCTTTTCTCTCCGTGGTGGCATGATCGATTTTCTGGTGCATCGGCTGTCAAATGTGCTAATGTAACCTCTACCCTTGTGTTGAATCCCCTACCTCTTAACATGGCTATTTGCAAAATATAGGTCAATGTAGATTTTGGATTATTGTTTCAAATTCACCATTTTGGTTATGCTTGCACCTTAGTTACCTAAATCGGTCACCCCCCCTCGGATTCGTGTTCCGGGGTCGTCGATCCCGATCGGAGATTGATGACGCCCTAGGTCAGCGAGGATTGCGACCTAGATCGCCATACTTGATTGATCCGATTGTCACTGACACTGGTGGTCATTTGTGGCAGAAATTGAGGGCTTTTTGGGTGACGGAAGTTGCGAAACCAAGGGTGGGTTTTCTCTGGCCACTAGCTGTTGAGTTTGAAGAAACCAAATGAAAAATCGAAAACCCTAGATCTAAGAATTGAATAACCAATTGATGGGTATCCGAGGTTGAGATTGAGGGCTTTTGGTCGAGAAGGTGTTGCGACTCCACCGACAAGGATATCTACAGTCGCCGATTTCCGACCGCCGGGGTAGGGTGAAAAGCTTCAGAGAGAGACATTGGTGGAATGGTTACGGGGACTTAGGGTAGGGTTTTTGCTTTATAATATTTTATAAAGTACTTATAAATATCTTTTTTATAGTTATGGCCTAAAGGCTGCTTGCAAACATAATTACAGAAGTAAAAGAGCCCAGTAAAAAGAGCCCACTGGGCCCAACAACACCACACTTGCTGACTATAAATGTGGATTGTTAGTAATAATACTAGTATGTTAAAAGTAACAGTTTGAAACTAATAAATAATTTAAAAACAGTACTTTGATAAAACACGAACTTATAATCAGAGGAAGTTTTATTTATCGATCCAAAAAATATTTACTGGCTAATTGTGATCCCAATTACCATTCCTATTGAACCTTCCCCCATCGATCCGGGTTTCTAAAAGTTTATGATTTCTATCCTGTTTTGAACCCTAGACCTGTACTGTTCTCCGACCTTGGCAACTATTGGTTGCACGTTTGATGCTTTGAGTGCCTCCTCAACGTTAGGTTAAGTGATCCCATGGCCTTCCTATCAAGCAATATATAAAAGAAGGATACATTCTTTGGTGTAATTAGCATTCTAGAGTGCAGGCTGGGTGGCTATTTCTACAATATCGACAGATTGCTTTATTTATTTCAATGCTCACCGTGACTCTTAGAGAATGAACTTGATTTTCCTTTTTGTTTCATTTTGTGAGTAGAATTCGAGGGAAAGGGATGAAGCCTCTTTCTAGTGGGCTAGTGAGTTAGACCTTTATAGGAAATATTAGGTGGGTTTGAACTTAGAAGGCGTATAGATAGTATAGAGGCATGTGAGCTATTTTTCGACCGACTTTTTTTTTATTTTTTTAATTTTTTAAAATAGGTAACTGAAAGGTATATTTCAAAGACACCAAGGGGATATCAATCATTTAGAAAAGAAGATATGAAAACACCCACGCCCACAAGCTCTGGACCATAATATTGTCTACAAAATCCAAAAAGTTTTCTATTATCCTTAATTGCTGGCTTGCTGCACTCCAACCATACAACATCTTCAAAGAGTAGAGATTGAAATCATTAACTGACTAAGATTTATCTTGGAAAATCCATAGATTCTTTCCTTCCAAGTGACCTACCAAATAGCTCATGGAACTAACTTCCACATGCCTGGAAGCCATCCTTTCTTTATCCTTCTCTTCCAAGTCTTCAACATTTCCTTCATCCCACTTGGTTGAACCCAAGAACCACCGCCAGCAAATAATCAAGGTTCCAAAGCAAAGAGGCTTATGAACAATGGACCAGTAAATGATCGATTGACTCTTCCTCCTTGTAACACATAAAACATCTGCTAGGATCACCAAAATTTCCGCGTGTCCTCCATTGGTATCTTCCCTTTGGTGGCTGTCTAACCAAAGAAACAAGCTTTGATAGGGGTCTTTGAATGCTAGATAGACTTTGCGGGGAAGTCCACTCCATTTTGTCACCAACAAGAGTGCTGCAATAACTCTTAACCATGAAAGACCCTTTAGAGTCAAATTCCAGAGAATACCATGTTGCCCTCCTGCAAAACTCCCCTCTTCGCCAATAAGGCCAACAAACTACAAATGTTATCCTCTTCCTAATCATTCAAAGACATCACAAAATTTAAATCCCAACGAGTGTAGTCTCCATTTCTTGATGCGATTTGCTCAAATTGTTGCCCCCTTCCCCTAACCATCCTATAAACTGTAGGAAATTATTCTTTAAGAGGACTACTGCTGCACCAAACATGATGCCGAAATAGGACCCTTGAACCACTCTTTACGTCAAAATGCACCTAGGATTTGAATTGGTCAATACTCGTAGAATGGACTTCTTATAACCCACTCCTCGAGGACATGCGCTCTTTTTGCTCTACCATCCCAAATCATCTTACTCCATATTTAGCCTTGATCACTTATTGGCTCCCACAACACATCATCCTCCTTAGCAAACCTTTAGAACCACTTGGTCTTTAAAGCTTCATTCATCACAAGTAATAATTTAATGCCAAGACCTTTGTTCAACTTAAGATGACCTATATCATCCCAATTGATCCAATGAAAACCCTTGTTCGAATTGGTGTTCTAAAGAAAATCTCTCATGATCTTTTCTAAATGATTCACAATGGCAATAAGAATGGTTAGTAGAGACTTGAAATAAATAGCCAGGCTCCCCAAGGTGCTCTTCAGTAAGGTGAGATGGTCCACTCCACATAGAAGTTTCCAGTCTACCAATCTCTTGTTAAGCCTTTCCACCATGGGATCACACACTACTAGGCTCTTGTAGAACGTCCCTAGGGGAAGGCCAAGATAATAAGCAGAGATATGGTCTACTCCATACCCCAAAAACTGGGCCAGCTGCTGAATGTGAGGAACCTCATGTACAGGGATGAGTGAAAAGTTTGAGAGTTTTAACCTTAGCCTCCACATAGCTTCAAAAAGAAGAAGAATGCATCTCAAGTAACACAAATGTAGTCCAATTTACAAAAACCTAGGGTATCATCGGTAAAAAGCATATGAGAGAAAATAATCTCTAATAGTGGGATTTCTAATAAGCAACCCACCCCAACTGCTCTTTTTACCAATTTCTTGAAGGCTTCCATCAGCATAATGAATAACAATTTGACAATGGATCACCTTGTTGTAATCCTCTCAAACTTTAGGAAAAACTGGATGTTTACCGTTAATCTGAATGAAAAACCTTGCACTAGAAATACAAAGTAACAACCAATTTTGCCACATGTTTTCCCTGGGAGTTTGTTGTTGTTTGGTTGTGTATTCTGTGATCCTCAATCATTCTTCAGTAATTTAGTCACACTAAGCCAACCTTCTGTCTGAGGGCCCTAAGGGAAAATGATCATCCTTGATTGTCCCTTGTTAATGAGTTGGGAAAGGGCGATGAATTCCTATAAATTTAGCTGAAGCATCAAACATCTATCATCCACCCGAAATTTCCTCATCCAAAGCGGCTCACCTTTCAAAACAGAAACAAGCCATGTGAAGGACTGTAACACGCCCAGGTTACTAACCACTAGATTAAGCTAATGATTCACCTAACTCAATGATTAGCAGCGGATAAACACCTGAGAGAATTACCGCCGTCCACGGAGGTGGACAAGGCTAAGACTAAACCCAACACAGCCATCAACCATAAACCAACTTCAAACATGCATCATCAGCATAATTTAAGCTAAACCACCTCAAAACAACATAAAACAGCCCAAAAGAAATTATACAAGCCATCAAATCACAATTTCTTTTAAATCCTTTATGGGGAGCCTCTAACCATCTTCAAATTTCCTTAAGGTGCTCTAGGGTTTCGTCCTCCCGGGGCTTTTCCACTCTCCTTTGCCGAGATCCCTAAAACGAAAACATAAAACTTCGAAATGTGAGTTAAACTCAGTACGTATACCCCTAATAACGTAAGACTCTTTTCATAACTCGTTTTAGTAATTTAGCGCGGTTCCAAAACATTAAAAACAATATAAAAACAAACAAACAGTAAAAGGTAGCAAAATTTACATAGCTTAACCTTACCTACCCTGTACAGGGAAAGTATAACGTAACCTGTACCTGAATCACAACTTAGATGAAAAGACTTTTGAGTTATTCCTCGTAAAAGTAACACACATAACCTTAACCTTAGAAATAATATATCATTACAAGTAATACAACATAGTTTCCAAAGAACCTAAATCATACATGACTTAACATATAATACACGTACATAGCCATAGTATAAACTTGACCTTAAACCCTTATAAACCAAGACTTAATAAGGGTTTGACATGTAAGTCATAAAGCTTTACTTTGGTTCAAAAGACTTGAGTAACTTAAGAAGCTTTAAACTTGTTTATCGTGTTATTACCCTGAAGGTCCCCTACTTGCGATCATCGGCTAAGCCTCCGTATGTGCATACCCGGACCGATCGGGAGATCCGGATGGTGGACAACGTCCTATACTGGCCAGATTTCCCTGGGGTGCACCTTAGGCACTATCTTTGTATTTTTCCTTGGTGTGCACAAGTCACAATTATCCTGACAGCACAATTAAGCATGGGGTGCTCTACAGCACGATTATACATGGTGTGCTCTAAAGCACGATAAAACATGGGCGGAGCCTTTATAAAAAGAAAAAGTAAGAAACTTAGAACCTTGACCTCGGGTTCTTAATACAACGGGATCTTTAACCATCTTTGAAATCATAACTGAAACCCATTCTTGAAATCTTCTCGAATAAGAATTGTACTCATAACGAAATTTACTCTTGCACTACCTTTATTAACCAAAGAAAGGAAGTATTGTAAAAGTCCCTAACATAAAAGATTACTAATATAAGCTCTTAAATTAGAATATAAGATAACTTGATAATTAAACCCTGGTAAATGAAATTCATAAGACTCGTATAATATCTCGAGCATAAAACATAAGGGTTTGCCTAAAAGCATGGATATTAGAGTAAATATAACGAAATAGGCTTAAGAGAATAAATCATACGTGAGTACATAGAGCCACATAAGACTTACTTACACTTGAACATGATACATAAAGTAACATAAATACTTAAATCAGATGAAAATTAACTTTGGTACATAAACCCACTTAAAACTTACTTACTTTTGACAAGAACATAAAATTAGCATGGATGATATAAATTGTAAATAAAACATATATTATATGTAGGACATAAATAATTCCTAAGTTTAACTTAAAAGTTACAGGCGATATACGTACCTGAAGACTTAAGAACACGTACGGAACGAGCAGGGACTTGAACAGTGGTGCAACGATATCTTGGAGGGACTTTACAAGAAACGAAAATCATAAATTAGGACTTAACTTAGGTGGTAGCATGGGAGAATAACTTAGTGAATTTTCTAAGAATAACAATAATGAACTCAATTTCTAAGGCGTACTTGTAAGATCATAACTTATTCATCAAATATCGGATCATATCATAAGAGGACTTTTCGGGAAGCTTAGAACATAGACTCCAACGTTGTAGTTGACCATGAAGGCTAGAAACGTGGCTAAGAAGGGTAAAAACTAACATCTTCACAAGCTGCTCGGAAATAAAAACCATTTAAACCTCAATTATTCGAAAAATCGTAACTCGAGTTCTACTCATCGGTTCATGGCATGCAAGCTGTCTATGGAAAGCTCGTAATATATACTTCAACTTTTATTTTAACCCCAAGTTGATTTGAGCATGGAAAAGGGTCGAATTTCAGCCCAGAATAGGAGCAGCCCCAAACATTTTCCGGAAAACTCAGACTTTTGCCTCTCACATAAAAGCCCGTAACTCTCTCTCCCGGTATCCTATGAACGTATACCATACCTTTCTGGAAAGCTCAGAGTGTCCCCTACAACTTTCATTTAGACCACCAATTTATTTGAACATGGAAAAGGGTCGGAGTTTAGCCATGAACATCATATCATGAAACTGATTTTCTGGGTAACTCAGATTATTGCCTCATATTCGAAGACTCATAACTTTCATTCCCGACATCCGATCTAAAACTTTCATGTTGAACATTTGGATCAAAAGGGTCTCTAAACAGACGAAAAATATGCATCTAGGTACTGACCTCAGAACACGTATATAATTGCAACACTCTACGGTTTTGGCCATAACTCAAATTATACACATCGAAATCCCGAGATTCAAAAACTAGGTGTTAGCTAACATCTTAGGCTACAAAATCATGCCATAAATTGAGTCGAACTCATACTTTATATTCCCTGGAATTTCCAGATTGCAACCAGATTCATTTTCCCTTGAAATTCCTTAACATGCATTACTCAAAATCATCAATAAACTTAATCTAAGTCTAATCTACTCACATGCACTTAACCTTAATCAACTTTTGAACCTTCCACAGTGAATTTAACTATCAAAAACCACATGCATGTTCATAACCTCACATTTCTTTCACTAAAGCAACAATTAAAACATAAATCCATTCTCAACTTACCCAAATTCCCCCTTGATTTTCTTAACTCTTAGAAATCTCCTCTTGAGAACCTTAGAAACCTTGAGTTTACCTTTAGAAAAACCTAATAACCACAAGGAGAAAAACTTAAACACAATCTTGACTTATCCTTAAAAGAAAGAGAAAGAAGAATGGAGTGATTTACCACTGGAAATGGGAGAAACAAGAAAGATGAGATGATGATGATTGTGGCCGGAAAATTGGCCGGAAAACTCGCCGGAGGGTGGCTGGCCGGCGGCTGGACAGTAGGCAGAGGCGGGGGGGTTTGGTTCTGGCGTGGGAGAGAGGAAGAGAATGGGAGGTGAGTGGGTGTTTGGTTGTTTCAACACTTAAATGAGTGAGGATGATAACTTGCTAATATATATAACCATAAGGCCCAACTCTTCTTTTCCCCTTGCTTTGGCCAGCCACATGGCCCAATTTAGAGAAAAATTATCAATTTTAATTCCTCCCTCCTATACTTACCACCCTAATTTCTCAAATTACCGAATTTCCTAAACCGTAAAAATACTATTCGGAAACCCAAATAAGTATATCCAACACCTCCATAAAATTCCTTGTATTGATAACCTTAACTTAATTCGAATAAAGGAGAACCCGGTACATCGGTCCCGGTAAAAGAATTCATGTACGATTAGAATCTCCGTAAAAATTATCGGTAGCGATTTCTCAAGAAAAGAAAATTAAACCAATTTGTTGACGATCGTTGCACTGTTCAAGTCCTGCAAAACACACACTTGGTTAGGAAAACAAAATTTTGGGACACGCGCTTAAATTAATCGTGATTTATTACTAACCTTGACTGATTAAACTAATTAATATGTATTAAGGGAGGGATTTTCTTCGGGTTATTACAAGGACTAGCCACCTGATTCCTATAAATTCAAACAAAGAAAGATATTTTTGTTTCTACTAGATTCAGCTAGTTTGGAAGGAAAGACTCCCAATTCTCCCCTGGCAAATTCCAGGAATTTTTCTTCCACTCTCTGCTTAGTAGCATCCATTGCTAAGGCAAAAAACTGGCGGTAGGGAGTTTGGTGAAGCACACAGATATGGTATACATAAGATCCAACACCCAAAAGTGAAACGGAAGTGACAGTACCAGAAATCAGTTCATCAAAGACAGGGAAAGTATCCACAATCAATATTTTACTGAGCCAGAATCCGTTGTTTCTGGAATTTCCGGAGAGATTCCAGTCACCGGAGAGTAGCCAGCGGTTACCAAGCCTGCAGAATTTGCACTGTTCGCAACAGAAAAAGCCGAAATTCCTAGCCATCCCCGCAGGAGGGTTCAAAGACCAACACCTTTTTCAGATCTGAGAAAGAACGTTTTTGGCTGTTTGAACTCGCTGGCAACTGGCTGTTTCTAGGACTCCGATGCCTTTTTCAACTGACTTACATGTAAAAATAAAAGCTTTTCAAACTGGTGGGTATTCTTTGTTGGAAATTAGTACTATTCCACAGTAAATATTCAAAAATGACTCTAGAATGCTTAAGAGATTGTTGGTACTTGGTATCCCTTTTATTTACTATGTGCTTATCCTTTGAAGATTTCATAATACTAGATTTCTATTTAGCAGTATTCAGGATTGTAAGTCATACATTTATGTGACATTTTCCCTTTGTGTCCAATCCTTAGATTAAAAATTCCAATGCCTAGAAAGGTGTAAACGAATCTTGGAGCCTAGCACAAGCTTTGAGTCAAAGGTGCGTGTCTTTTGGACATGGGGCACACTTCATATATATGTATAAATTTTTTTTGGATGAACGCATGAATGCACTCTAGAAGAGTAGGAGTTGTGAGTGTTTCTGCCGGCATTTCAGGATTGAGGGGGCTGAATTAAAAAGAAGCACATAAAAAAGATCCTTTTTTTTAATATATTCTTTCACTTGGAACCGACAAGGCGGAAAAAGTTGCACAAAGGTGTGATTTTTGTGGGCATTTTGTAGGAGCCTCGCCTCACTTCACCTTGTCTAAGGTGCTAAGGTCGCGCCTTTTGCCTCCCTGTGCCTAAGGCACACCCTTTTAAACTAAGATCCAAGCCAACTCGGTTGGATATTAATCTATAATGATATGTGCCTCCCGTTTAATTTACATATTTAAGCTAATGAATTTGATAATATCGTATGTGGTACTCTATGTGCTATACTCATTGTTTCTTATAATGATATTTGTCTTTTACGATAATCACCTTGTGTTATTGAAGTTTGTGTTTTTTGGAAAGTGCAACATATGGTATTTCTTTTGGATTTGTGGGTAGGCTTCACTTCGAAAGGGCCTTGAATTGCTTGTCAGTTGTCACAACATTGTAATGAATAAAAAAGCCAATATGTGTCTCATTACCCATATTGTTATGAATAAAAAGGCCTAGGTGGTTTTGGGTATTCCTTGTGATGATGTGGTGTAGTCTTGTCCTTTTGCACTTCATTGTATTATTCAGAAATTCTAGGAAAAGGAGTGGATGATGGGGAATCACCTGTTCATGCTGATGATTCTTTCTATTTTCTATTTTTTGCCCCCCCCTTCCTTGAAACAATGCCTGTCCTCAGGATGTCTTGGTCTATACAGCACTTCGATTGCCATGCAATATTTAGGATAATTAAGCTGCTTACCTTCTGTTACTTGTTTCTTTGACCTGTGTAGAGAAGAGTTCCTCACCTGTAGCCGAACAGTGTGCATGGGCAGTGGGAAATGTTTCTGGTGAAGGAGAGGATCTTAGGAACATTTTACTATCCCAAGGGGCATTATTACCTCTAGCCAGAATGGTACTACTTGACAAGGGTTCAACTGTAAGGACAGCAGCTTGGGCATTGTCAAATCTTATCAAGGTATTGAGTCTTTTAACTTGATATGTTTTATGCAGACAAAGGCCAAATAGAATGAACAGGCATTGAAAACTATCTCCTGCTCAGTTCTTTGATGTCTGCATCATTAGATAAAGCACTGTCGCTTAAATAATGGTCAAGACCAGCCCATTCCAATGCCCAGCTAAGTGCGTCTATTTGCGGGCTTCTTGCTTCTTAAAGTTCAGGTCTGTTTTCAAAAAAAGGAAAACCTTCCTGTATATGACTAATTCTCCTCAGGTATAACCCTCATCTTCCCAGTTGCTAGCTTGAATTTCTTCTTGGTGCTGCAACTTTTGAAGGCTGGAATTCAAAACCCTAGCTGAGCAGGTTCAGTTTAAGAATCCTGAATGATTGGGAAGGGGAAAGTGTGTTAATCTGTTGCCTTTGCTGTCTAACATTTGGTAGCTCTTGAATGCAATGATGACATCCTTTGGTCTCCTTCCTCAAGTAGGCAGTTTATTGTGAATAGTTTATGCAAAGAGATGTTTGACGAGTTGCTCAAGAGAGAATTTCCATATCACACTCTTTGGAAGTCAAAAGCTCCTGCTAAAGCTTGTTTTCTTGCTAGGGTGGCCACCAAACTTTGTGATGGCTAGGAGGTGCTCTTTGTGTGGGAGAGTAGGAAGAGTCCATTAACCTCCTCTTCGTTGATTGTCATTGGGTCTTCACTCTTTGGCATTTGATTGCTTTGATGGAGGTTAGATGGGTGCAACCTGTAGATTTAAGAGATGTCTTAGTGGCTTGGAGAAGAAAAATGAAGAAGAGTTTGGGTTCTTGGGGTGTGAAATTTGATACCTTTGATTGTTTAGTGGTGCATTTGGAAAGAAAGAAATTCATGGTCTTTGAGGACAAGGCTAGAAAGCTTAATGATTTAAAGCTTCATTTTTTGGAAACTTTGTGTGGTGTAAGGGTTTCATGTGGGTAAAAAGGTGACCATTTTGGATTTGTGGATAAAATTATTGTAGAGAGTTTAGGGGTTGAGGCTTTGTTCTATTTCTGTTGACCATGCTTCATTTTGTCTATGGGTGACATTCCATTGGTGTCCTTTAATGCACATTTTGATCACTCAAAAAAAAGCGGTGTTCCTGTTTCGCCAAGGTGGCGACCCTAAAGAAATTGGAACCCGGAGCATGTGCTCCGGATATTTATAAGTGAACAATCGTTGTAATAAGAGTGAACAGTCTAATATCTATGGTGAACAATCTAATATATATGGGTGAATAATCATACAATCTGGAGCACCTAATAAATTGTTGGAAGAGACCCAAATTTTTTCTAGCAAAGGACAAAATTTAATTGGAGTTTTGCTGATGCTGCGAGGTAGAGAAAGAAGACAGAAGGGCATAGGGATGCAAGCACAGAAGGTTGAACTTTTACTTTAGCTTAGTAGAGGAGGGGGGTTGGGGGGGGGGGGGTGGGGAGGACGAGAGTTAGTAAGTAGTTTTAGGCTGCTAACTGTTCTGTTGGTGCTAGTCTCGGTGTTAAATTTATGTCATTAATTGTTCAAAATTCCAATTTATCTTTTAGGGAAGAGGGGCACGTTGGAAATATTGGCAATTGTAATTTTACTTCAACACACTAGGAACTGAATTAAATTAGTCTATGCCTATGTGCAACTTTTCCCCCTTCAGTTTAGGGAAAAAATGAAAGCAAACAAAAGTATATGGATTAAAATTTGAAATTTTATTTTATTTTAGGGAAAATTGGATTACAATAATCCCTACTTTGGAATTGTAACATATTGAGCCTTACTTTGAACCCATTGGACTTTTAGTAAACATCCACCAAGTCTGCTATGTGGGCCCGGCTAATTTTGTGTTGACTATTTGTTGGCATGGTTGCTCTGTCAGCATCAGCATGTGTTTCCTTCCTCCCTTTTCCCCCACCCATATCTTTTTCTGTTCTTTTTTTTTTTGGGATTATTTTCAATGCACCTATCTCATTTTCAGTTTTTACTATGTCTACCTGTGTAAATTTAGGGATCTCCCTACTTTTTTTTGTCTCCAAATATTTGAAAAAATTCCTCCCTCTCTCGTGCCCATATCTTAAACTAAATTTCCACCATTTTGCCTCCTGAAACTCCATCTGTAATTCTCTCTTTTCACAGCTAATAACTTCTTCAAAGAAGGGTCATAAATGAGAATAGTTATTGAAATTATCCAACCTAGGAACCCATCTCCCTGTTTCTTGAGGGCAGCTGAAATACTTAACCAAGATTGAGAACCTGTTGAGGGCCTGGACCTTCCCGCAGTTCCTGACCTGTTTCTCCCATTCAGGTCTGCCCCATGAGAAGGAAGAATAATCGAGTTGGTAGGAAAAAGATGAGGAAAGGGGAATTTAAGGGTAAAGAATGAAGGAGAAACATCAAAATGAGGCCCAGAAAAACAAAGGACCAAAATGTGAGCTTGGCAAAAGGGGATAGATGCCATCGAATGCGATGATGCATGAAATGAGATCTGTCCATCTTGAACTTTCCTGGGGTTGATGGGGCACTATCAAGATGAGGCATTTGCTTCCTTCAAAACCAATCTAATTTCTTGTTTATCAACCCACTAAGCTATTATGTCATCCAGGCGGAAATATTTCTGTTTTTCACTTGGAATTGGGGTTGGATCTGCATTTTGCTCAAAATGTGAGTTTTGAGAAAAAAATTATAATTTTCTTATTTCTTGTTTCGTTGTCTCCCTTTGTTTTAAATGGTTCTGGGTTCTTTTCTTTCTGCTTCTTTCTCTCTCCCTCTCTTCTGTTTTCTCTTTTTCCTTTTATTTTTCTTTTTTTCCCCTTCTATTGGTTAGTGGAAATGTTGTTGAAGATAATGGAAGAGCCAAAAAATGTGAGGAAAAAGGGGTGGGGGAAGGGTGTAGTGGTGGGGGCTTCTGGTTTCTTAGAGATGTTTTTGGCAGAGCAAAGAGGGATTTGGGGGTGGAGTTTCAAGGGGCCACAATGGAGGAAGTTTGGTTTTAATTACGGAGAGAAGGAAGAACATTTTGAAGTATTTGTGAAAAAAACAGGGAGATCCGTAAATTTACAAAAGTAGTGAAGAGGGATTGGGAAAACTGAAAATGAAAGGGGAGATGGGTGAGGGAAGAGGGAAAGAAGGAAACGCATGCTAATGTTGACACAACTTCCTTTGACTTAACGCATGCTAATGTTGCCATGACTTCCTTTTGACTTAACGCATGCTAATGTTGCCATGACTTCCTTTTGACTTAATGCATGCTAATGTTGCCATGACTTCCTTTTGAAGTCAATGTAAATAGAAAGTCCACACAATTTTCTGAAGCCATATCGGCAAACCACCGAGTTAATTTGCATCAGTCGGGTGGCAGTTTACTACAATCTAATGGGTACAAAGTAGGGCTCACTTTGGGGCAATTTTAAAGTAGGGATTATTGTAATCCAATTTTCCTAAAAATAAAATAAAATATCGAATTGTAATCCATATACAGATATACTTTTGTTTGTGTTCATTTTGTTCCCTAAACTGGAGGGGAAAACGTTGCATATAGATATAGACTAATTTATCTCAGTTCCTAATGTGCTGATGTGAAATTACATTACCTGAAAATAATCCTAGTAGAATGTAAGTTACTTAACAAAATGGTCTAATACTTCAATTAAGTTTGTAGATTCTCATAAAAAGATTCTCACCAAGTACCAACACAAACACGAACACAAAAAGTCATATAAATACAATGGGTTTTCAGATACAAGCACCTTGTTTAGACCCTTAGCTGTAGGCTTACGGTTGGCCTCCATGTTCATTACCTAACATCTGACAAGTGGGATTAGGATTGCCTTGATTTCTTAATTCTCACAATTGATTCTTACTCCAGATTTCATGGCATGATAGAGCTTTTTGTTGTATGGACATTTCTTGCGTTTATATTTTGAGCATCTCAAATCAGGTAACTAATGTTTGTGCTTGGAATGCCCCTTAAAGATTTGGTTGTGTGGGTACTGGGTTTGATAAAGCTATAGAAAGTGGCCATTCTGATATTCAGGCATCGTAGTTAGAGATCAATCTTAGCAATGTCGAATCCAAAATTTGGATTGTTGGCTGGTGAGAGGGCATTACGGCCCTGCATTTGTTATGCTTAAATTTCAAGTGCAGACAGAGCTGGTGAGATCTTGTCACATTAAAATCTAGGGAGGTTAAGATGCATGCAGATCTACTAATATGTGCACTGCTGGAGAGTCCATTTGCAAAAGGCCCATGTGAAATCATTTGGAAAATTTTGAAGCATGTCTTCAATGCAGCTGTGAGTTGTGAGAAAAACCCAATGCTCCAATGTACTAGTGTAATTTAAAAATAAGTGGACAAACCAAACCAAACAATAGCTGATTGCTGCCTATGCAGAGTTTCTTAGAGTTAGGTGGATGCAGTCTTGTTCTTCTGAGTTTCATGGAGCTCATATTGCAGTGGATCCAATAAATCATCCAAACAAGCTCTGTACTTAGTATATCCAGATGCATTTGCAACTTGCCATTTTATGATGACTATAGCTTGATTTGCTGAGCATAATACTTAAAATCTGTATTCATTTATCCGTTAAGTTGTTCTTTTCTTTGGTACTATGCTTGTTTCTTTTGAGGCTTCTGTTAATTTTATCTTAAGTTATTTACAGTTTGATAAAATGTAGGGTCCAAACCCTAGAGCTGCAACGGAACTTGCCAGAATAGATGGTGTGCTTGAAGCAATTATCCGGCACTTGAAGAAATCGTAAGTAGAGAATTTCCCCTCTGTGAATCTGTGGGCACTTTCAGAATGTCGTCTGATTTGCTGTCTTTATTCTTGTAGCTTTATGCATCATAAGATGCCTTCAAAGTTTCCACTGATTTGTTCATTTGAGCTGAGCTCTGCCTTTATTATTTGCATCGTCATTAGCTGATATGGTGAATGAAGACAATGAAGTTTATTTCAACTTAAATTCTGAAACTAACGATTACTTCTCTGATTAGAATTTCATGGATATTGACTTAATTTAGTTTGCACCTTTTAAGGTATGCTCTCTATTTTGTTGACATTAGTATGTTCCTTTAGCCCAATATTTTTGTTTTTGCTGCTGAGTGCTAGTTGGATAGGAGCGCGGTGATTGCTGTTTGAATAAAGGATTAGGTAGCTTTTTGGATGGTGGCCTTTTTATGGATCTTTTTGTGTGTATTTCTTCCACTGGGGGATTGCGTCGAATGGATAGTATCCTGATGATGGATGTGAACTCTATGCATATAGCCTCCATTTAACCTTTTAGCAGAAAGGATTTTGCAATTTATTATGTGCTCCCGGAGCACGTGCTCCAGATAGTATGATTGTTCACCCACATATATTAGATTGTTCACCATAGATATGAGATTGTTCACTCGTATTACAAAGATTGTTCACTTGTAAATATCTGGAGCACATGCTCCGGATGCGTGCAATATATATTGAAAGGATTCTAATATTTTCCATACATTGTAACTATTTAGAAATGCTGCTGGTTTCTAAACTATTTATATTATTCAGGGATGAGGAGCTAGCTACTGAAATCGCTTGGGTGGTTGTCTATCTATCAGCCCTTTCGGACATTGCTCTGAGTATGATGGTGAAGGGCAATCTTGTTCATATTCTTGTGGAAAGATTGGCAAAATCTGACAACTTGCAATTGCTTATACCGGTAATAATTAAAATTTTAAAAATATATTAACTATTGTGATTAGTTAGATTTCCATGTGATTTTGCTAGTTCAGGTTAGATGAGGCATTCTTTCGGGGTAGTGGTGGTTAAATTTATATGGCTTTGCTTATTAAATGAAATCTTTGGCAAGTTGGTATGCCATAAATGCACAAATAATAATGTTGACTTTTGCATCATTAGGTTTGGCATACATCTTTTTTGGTGTGATTGCAGATGGACCTAAGGAATCAAGCATGTTGATGGAATTTCAGAACCTTCAAATCCTCTTCTTTCAGAAACTTTTGTTGTGAATGTACAACCTGTTTACTGTTAGGACGATAGTCAATACTTCTAATTTTGACTTTTGCCCATCATCCTTTCTCGAAGGCTATCTAGGGCAAATCTTGTGACTAAAAGCTCTGTTTGGAGTTGATGAAAAGTCCTGAGAAAGAAAATGATTAGGAAAAAAAAGTTGAGGAAAGAAAATAGGAATGAAATTTATTTTTTTCGTGTGTTTGGGATAAACAAAAGCTTAAAGAAAAAAAGGTAAAAAAAGAAAGATTACCTATAATGCACTCCAATTTCTGGCTGCCCTATCCTTAGCTCTCTTTCTCTCTCTCTCTCTCTCTCTCTGATGTATCTACAGCTCAACTGATGAGAGTGCAACGAGCTGGACAACGCCAAGACACCAACTATGATTTGATTGTTTTTAACTTAAGCTATCTTTGGGATTAAAGACAACATCAAGGAAAGGAAAACAAAGGAAATAAAGGATAAACTCGTGCCTTAAGCTGATACAGACCACACTGCAACTCAAAAACACAAGGGCTGGACTTAATTCACTCCTATAGATACAGACTACAAAACCATAAGCAGAATCAAGCTCGACCTATTACCACTAAGCTTGTCAGCAGCACCCACGGGTCCTTTGGAGGTTTTAGAAAAAATCAATGAAAATGCCTGTAAGTTGGATCTTTGAGAAGATTATGGAGGAATTGCTTCCTTTGAACAAAAATCCTTGGTCTATAAGATATAGACCCCGTGGGTGTTGCTGACAAGCCAAGTATTTTTCTTTGAAATCTGCATCTTTAGGATAAAGGACCTTGACTTGTTCAAATTCAAGAACTCTGGAATCAAGAATATGCAACAAGAAGTATCTCCTGGACAATGCATATGCTCCCTTGTTTTGTGTCCCTGAGTGCCTGATGTAACTATTAGTTACTGGGGTAAGTCGATCAAAGTAGCAAAATGACCAAATAACCTCAAGAGAAGCTGAAATTCTCAGGTGTTGTTTCAACTTGCTCTACCAGTGCCCTCCTTGGGTTGTTGATGCTGTAGAAAATGTCCAAGGATAGTAGTGGGCTGCACTTCCCTTAGACACTAGGAATGCCAAAGAACACAGGGAAACCAATAGCTTCCATTACCATGTCCTATACAGCTTACACGATCCTTAGGAACCCTGCCTATTAAGGCTGGGGTTCTGCAAAAACTTAGCTCCAGGAACTGAGTGTTGTTCTAAGGCCAAACTGCTCCTACATGCTTGATCCTGGGGCAATCAAACACCTCATATGCTAACCTTCAAAACTCTCCTAGGACCTTCCCTTCACTTCTATCTCAATGTAGCTGAATGCAGGGTCTGCTTGGAATATGAGGGTTGGAAACCAAATCTTGTGATTCACCCTGACCCATGGCTGAGGTAGATAAAGAATCTACATCACTCTCTCTCTCTCTCTCTCTCTCTCTCTCTCACGCGCGCACACACACACACCATGGAACAAAAAATAGCATATCCATCTTTATTCAGTTGATTATCTGTATCATTCATCAATGATGACTCTCCCCCTTCTAATTTGCATGTGATCATATTTTAGCTGTGATTTTGAACCTGTTACCAAAGGAGCATTATGTTCCGTTAGGAAAATGATGTTTGATCGGCTTGAAACTTCATCATCTTCTCTTGGCATCTTGATCTTCTTCCGGTATGTATGACAAGATGGAGATATAACTTAATAACCAAATGGTTATCTTGCTTGAATATTGCTAAGAGTCATGGATGAACTCATTTTCCTTGAGAACTATTTAATATACCTGATTGCAAGGTTGTTAAAACCAAATGGGGAAGTTAGGATCGGAAATTAGCCCATGTAGGATCGTGGATCGTGTGTAAATTGTAGAATCGTAACGAGGATTTTGGACCATAAAATCGTAGGATCGTAAATCAGGATCGGGATTTTAATAACTATGCCTGATAGAGATACATATTAATATATTTAGGAATAATAATTGGATATTTTATATGTTTTAGTTTCCTATTCTTGTTACGAATATTATAGTTTCCTAGTTTGATTAGGAATATAATTCTAGTTTCCTATTTCTATTAGGTTTAGTATTAGGCGGGTTGTTTACCTATAAATAAGGGCTTTGCTAGCCTTTATGAAAGAGATTACATTGATATTGAATATTGAATACATTCAATTCTTACTGATTATGCACGGGGATGCTAATCTTTTCCTGAATTTAGCACGGGGATGCTGAATTCTCCTCTTGAATTCAACACGGGGATGTTGAATTCGTATCTTTAGCTTTTATTTATTTCCCGTTCTCTATCAAATTGGTATCAGAGCAAGCTCTCGATTCCAAACCTTCACTTAAATTTTTTTCTTCTCCTTTTCCGCTGCCAAACTTTCGAAAAAAAAAACCCATCTGCCCTGAAAAAAAAACCCTAGCAGCTGGCCCCAGCCTGAAACCACCACGCACCACGCACCACCACCGATCACCGGCCGCCGACCACCAGCCTGGTCTGGCGACCCTCGCGCCACCACAACCGCTGCCATCCGCCTAGAAAACCCTAAAATCCCCCAATTTCGCGAACCCTAATCTGTGAAATTCTCAATTTTCAAACCCTAATCCCACAAATTCATGCATAATTCGTCTTTCTCTTCCAAATTCCATTCACCCATCAACTTCCTACTCAATTTCACCGTAAACCCCTCAACCAATTGTGCTAAAATAGCCCCAGATTGCTTCCAATTGATCCACCCTGATTTTGCGAAATTCTAGTTCGCGGGGCAAACTGCCGTGCTGTACCTGCTGTTGGTGGTATTCTCTCCTGTCGAGAACTCCCAGAGAAGGTCGCCAGGTCGTTTTCAGTGTTCGCCCGCCGTCGCCGGAGACCCTGGTTGTCGGAATATTCGCCGGAGTTGCTGTTCGCTGTTGTTGCTGCTGCTGCGTCTTCGCCCTCCTGCTGCTGCTGGCTTTCTATTTCTGATGGTACAACTTGGTGCCTTAGCAAAGGTGTTGCTAACTGACTGTGATTTCTCGCTTCAACAAGTAGGTTTCTTGGGTATTTCGTAATTTGTTTAAATTCTCGCTTTGATTTTAGGTTAATTGATAATTAGTTGGTTGTTAACTAAGTTTTGTTGGGTCCTTAAACTTGTTTTCTATTTAAAAAAAAAAAAAACAGCACAATTAGGATAATTATGTACTTGTCTTAGTTTCTCTACTTTCTCGTGTGCATTAGTAGTAGTTTTAGTTGAATTTACTTAGTGTGTTCTTTGTTGCATATCGAAAAAAAAAAAAATCTTGTATGCCAATCACTAGAGCAATGGCATTAGAAGAAAGAGTACAGAGACTTGAGACTAGTGTTCAAAACTTTGATAAAATGCTGGAAGATAAGCTAGAACAGACTGTTGGGAAATATTTTGATCGTATCGTCAACATGCTTGATTCTAAGATAAATAATGTCCAAACTAATGCTTGATTCTAAGATAAATAATGCTGGAAGATAAATAATGTTGTCACTAGTCGTGTCAAAGATCTAGAAAGTACCATGAAAAGTTTCCAATCCTCTTTAGGTGGTGTCCATGGTAATGCCACTAAGGTAGAACAACGATTGGAGTCTCATTTGTCCGAGTGCATGCCTGTTCATGATGTGTCCAATTTTGCCCCAACGGGAAATTTGTTGCATGATGCCTTGCACTTAGAGCAGTCCATTATCGGAGCGCCTAGTGGAGGTCCTAATTCACACAGGCCCACCCCACACGAACCTCACCGCACCCGTAACTATGAGGATGTAGGATACTATGATGAGTCCGACGGTTCACGCCAAAGAGAGAGAGCACCAAACTGAATCCCTAGGCGCCCTTACCCTAGGCATAACTATGCTCCCCCTAGTCATTACAATGACGACCCTTATGATGTGACTCGAAAAGTCAAGGTTGATGTGCCTGAATTTGATGGTCGACATGATCCTAATGTGTTCACTGACTGGATAGATCGCCTAGAGAGTTATTTTGAATTTTATGGCATGCATGATATTGCTAGAATTTGTTTCACTAAGATGAAACTTGTTGGGTCTGCCATGAAATATTGGCAAAGTGTGGAGAGAGAGATTAACCATTTGAATGAACCCCCCATCACTTAGTGGGAAGAAATGACAGGTAAGCTGGGAGCAAAGTATCTACCAACTTTCCATAAACAACAAATGATGAATAAATGGTTAAACCTGAGACAAACCACTAGTGTGTCGGACTACTATTCTCAGTTTGAGGAGATGCAACTTAGGTGTGCCACTAGAGAAGAACCATGGATCACTATGACAAGGTTTATTAATGGGCTTAATGATAATATTAGGGGTGATGTCAGTCTGCACCAACCTGAGTCCTTAGTAGAGGCCTACCAAAAAGCTTTAGAAATTGAGAAATACAAGAAGCCTTCCTACCCCCATAGGTGGACTTCCCAAGCTGGGAAGTCTTATCCCTCTAAGCCTAACACCATTAACAAACCATCCTTCCATAGAGGCACCACCGACGAACATCAATTGCCTAAGCCCAACAGTCGATCCTCTCATCCAACTAATATAGCTGAGAGTGGTCCATCCTCTTTTCCATCATCACATATTGTGTGTCATAAGTGCCATGCGAAAGGACATCCTGCCTCTCGTTGTCCTACTCGTGCTCTTACCATAGGAGGCCAACCTATTGATGATACTGGGGGTATAGATGAAACTGTCTATCCTGTGGAGGGAGATACCGATACAGAGAGTGATAGGGAGGAAGAGGGTCATCTAACTGTTATGTGTTGTCTTCTTACTTCAACCCATCCTTACTTGTGGAAACGAACTGCGATTTTTGAGACTAAGACACAATGTGCTGGTAAGATTCTTCGCGTAGTGATCGATAGTGGTAGTTCTATGAATGTAATTTCTAAGTCTGCGGTGAGACTCCTAGGACTTCGACCCATACCATATCCCACTCCTCTCACAGTTGCTTGGGTCGACAAGTCATCTTTATCCATTACTGAAAAGTGTGAAGTCCCTCTCCGGTTCGGTGCATATTCTGATACTGTCTGGTGTAATGTCTTGCCTATGGATGTTGCGCACAAACTTTTAGGCCGCCCTTGGATTTATGATAAAGATGCAACCAACTTTTGATGTATTACCGGATCAAGAAAGGTTCTTATTTCCGATGATACATGAAACACGTGTAACCAAAAAATAAGGTGGGGGTGGTTCGTGAGATTAAGGTGGAAAGAGAGGGGAGGTTCTCGTGAAAGGGAGCCTTTTGTGGAGGCTATTTTGACGTGAGGACTTTTGTAGTTTCAAGATTCAAGAAAAGAGTGAATCTTGAACGGGAAAGTGGGAAAGATTGTTGAATCTTGGATGGTGGTTTGATGAGGGTTGACGTGAGGTAGGAGGGGAGAGGGGGATGGGATTGACGTTGGGTTTGGTGGAGAGTGAGAGAGTATTAGGTTGTTGGAGGAGAGAGAGGGAGTTTGTTGGGAGGTTGTTATGGAGAGAGAAGAGAGAAGGAGGTGGCGTTTGTTCAGGAGGTGGGTGGCGTTGGGATGGAGAAATAAGGAGGGTTGGTTGGTTGAGTCTTAACTATATTAATAGAAAGACCACAATGTAATTACCTTAACTATATTGATAGAAAGGTAAGAACGGATAGAACTAGGTTTCTAACTTGAATTCACAAGATAGACAACCTAGGGCTAACTTGATCTAGACCGCAACCTAGGATCAAGCTCTTCCTAACCACTTGGGTGCCATGCCAAGATACAATAGAAGAAAAGGGGTGAGGGTTTATCCAAACACTCGAGAGAAAGCTAAAAGCTTAATAAGTTTCATAATTCTAAGTTGTGTTTTTTGCCTTGAGAGGCTATAATCCTATTTATACTAGGAGAGTCCTTAAGGGACTAGTACTCCTACTTGGCGTGGAAGCCAAGCTATCTAACCCTAGGAGACACAACCTTGGCGTGCAATCCAAGATGAACTCCTTATTCTAGACGCCTAACACTCCTACTCTCCCTTGGATTAGGAATCCTTATCCTAGGGGGAGTTTGTTATAACTAACCTTATCCTAGTTGGTTTGGCTTTCCTAATCCCATATGGATTAGTTACAAAAATAGTCAATCTCTAGCTAGGATACTAACTACTAATTGACGTCTACTCTAACTAATACCACACGTGATGTTAGTCCTAGGATGATCAAGTTTATAATTTCACTTGTCATCTTACATTATTCTAAACTAAAACACACCAAACTATTAAAAGCTATAATTAAATAAATTACATCCAAAAATCAAGATTATAAAATTTGGCTTGAATTCTTGACTTGGACGTGTAAATACTTGGGCTCAATTTGACGTGACATTGGCCCAACTAGGATGTTTGGCCATCCTCTTGAAACAAGAAGCACACCATGTGAATGGGTCTTTGGGCTTCTGATTTATACCTTCCTTCTTTGGCCCAATTGAACTCCATGTAATTTAACTGATTCTTTTGATGAAGGACCCTATCTTTATATTTGTACTTTAATTGGACCTTCTTGCTTGGGCTTAAGGGAATAGGCGTGGGCTGATTCCCATCAACTTTGGACAGGAAAACATATATGAGTTTAAGCATGAGGGGAAGAAGATTAAGCTAGCTCCTATGCGCCCCACAACTCCTAATGAGCTTAGAGATCGTAAGGAAAGAGTCACTCAGACTAAGAAACAACCCCGAAGATTGCAGTTTCTAAGTGGTTACAATGATGTTGAAGTTGTGCATGATGTTGTTCCTAGAATTCTTCTTGATTTTAGTGTCATTGCCTATTGATTCGTGGCATGCTGAATTTTGCACTAAACACATTCATGATTTGCATGCCGATATTCAACAAAAAAATTGCACCGAGTACTGACAATTATAAACTTGCTGATAATGTGCTTTGTGGGAAGTTAGAGTTTAACGGAGTCGATTACGTGATAATCCAAAGCTGTCCTGAACGATTTCCAAAACATTCTTTTCAATTGCATTTTGCTCAATCCTTTTGGATTGCAAATCACTTTGGATCCAATAATTACTTACTTGACTTCCCTCCTGATTTATCTTTTAATCCTATCTTCTCTGTCGAGGATTTGACATTTTGCCGAGGTACTTTTGCACCTTCCCTGTTGTTTGCGAGTTTTGCGGGCGAGTTTGTGACTTCTTCCGCTTCGGTACCCATAGTACCGCTTGTTGAGGTCAGTGTCGTGATCTCTGCTGTTGATATTGGCGCCCCTCTTGCCAATAAGATTGTTCACATTGTTAGGAGTTTTCCACACTTTCTTGGTTTAGTGGACCGGTCGCCCACCTGATCATTCTGGGTTCCAGCTGACGTTGGATGTTGTGCTCTTGATTCCATGGGCTACGTTTCGTTATGCAAACTCTCCGGAGGAACGTTTCTTTCAAGCCGGGGAGAATGATAGAGATATATATTAATATATTTAGGAATAATAATTAGATATTTTATATGTTTTAGTTTCCTATTCTTGTTAGGAATGTTATAGTTTCCTAGTTTGATTAGGAATATAATTCTAGTTTCCCATTTCTATTAGGTTTAGTATTAAAACTTACTCTTATGAACTCTCCCAAATGATTTCCCAAGCAAGGGTAAATAGTTTACCCTTACAAACACTGTCATACCCTCACCCTCATTTACTCTTATGAACTCCTACCCTCATTTTTAACTCTCCTCCCAAGCGGGACCTAAGACTTGGTCAATGACTTAATTAGGGTCCTTAATGAGTATCTTGACATTGACTAAGTCCATTGACCACATACTATAATAGAGATTATAGTTGTTGGAGTCAATAACATGTGCTAAATAGAGATTATGTATTAAACATCCGGATTATATAGCCGTTGGACATTAATGAGCATCTGGACACTACCACGGACCGTGTAAGGGTTGACACGACCCGTGGCAGGGTCAACACGGTTCGTGGCAACCACGCCATGGTCCTTGTTGATCCTATTGCACATTTTCTCCCTCTCTGGACATTGGCACTACCCGTGCCATGTCCATTTTAGTTCGTAGTGATCATATTGCTTGTGATTAACTTATATATGATCCCTAGTCTTGTATTACATGAATCTTCATGTCAAATAATACTGTTATACTCTTGAAATAATCTCAACAATCCCCCGCCATTTCAAGAGTATACAAACACACTTGAAATTAACTTGGATTCTTACTTAAGGGTTACACCCCCCTCCCCCTATTTGAAGTAATCTTAACTTGTAATCACCCAAGAAACACACAAAGTATATGCCTATTGAAAGTAGATTGCTCCTTGAATTTTCAATTAGTGTATATAAGCTAGAATTGACCTGAATCACAAAGTAGAGGTGTCTTTGAACTTTGTATTTATCTTGATCAACCGTGCTCATAACACACATATAACCTTTTTTTTTATATCTTAAGTGTTAATGCTGACACAGTTATCCGGCCTTGTGTCCTTATCCTTAGTGTTTCGAAACTTTAGCCCTAAGTTCCTTTTAGTGGCTATACATCACACTTATATAAGTAGTCTTTGGATTTTACCGCCTCTGTAATTAGGCCCCCACAAAGTCTATTAAGAGCGTCACCAGGTTAACTAGGACAAACATGTGTTCACCTTATATTTTTGAATACACTAAAACACATGATCAATCTTATTCTTATCTAATCATGTTTTATAATATTTTATATGCCATCACTCATTGTACACATATATGTAAACATATACATGTTGGCACATAAACCATACCAGAGTATGAAATCTTTTCATATGCTTTATGCAATCCATTCACTTATTTCATGAAGAAATTTAGTAATTTACTTATAGTGAACTTGCACAAAATCTTAATAAACTCTTATCATATTAAAATATGATTGAATAACATAAGAAACTTACAACAACCAAACTTATAGATAAACTTGTGTCCATGTCACTTATGAATAACTTGCATAACCTAAGAACATAGTTACAACCACATAACTTGATTTATAACTACTTACATTAGCATATAGTAAACATAGGTCACACTTAAGCTTACTAGCATGATCAAACTTGTGGACATAATATTAAGTGAGTAATCCTCCACTCATATTTCCTTGTCAAGAATAAAGCATGTTCTTGTCTGATTTCCATGAATAAATGGAAATTAACAACTTATGATTTATCCACTCATATAATCACATGAACAAATTTTGCACTTAGAAAATTCTAGCAAAATTATCTTTAAGACTATCAAGTGATTATTCTTAAACTTGTCATGCCATAAACAACATAGAGTGAAATACTTATTTTAGTCAAACAAACCAAAACTTAGGTCCTCTTGGCATGTTTGAATAAATCATATAAACTCTATATAAACATTCATAAACATGAATCACATGGCAAGATACTTGTAAATATGCTTGAAAGTCAATACTTAATAAATTTCATGCTTAACTTGAACTTAATGCAAAACCTCAACAAAATTCATATGAAATTTCCTTTGCATATCTAGCCAAGTAAATTAGCCAAATGATCTTGTATGTTCAACTTGTTAGAAATAGTCATGAGCCTTACTTATGCAACATCTTATAAGCATAGAAAGCCTTCTTATCAAATTTGTACTTATTAAGAATTCCCATTCTTGTATTCATATTATGTATACTTGATCATATTTTGAAATAGTCTAGACAACTCGTGTGTATGTGCCTTAGATTTATACATACCATCAATCATATAAACATGATTAATCCTTTATCTTTCTTATTAATTTGTGTACACTTAAATTTCCAATAGGAAATTATGTTAGCCATTTACAAACTTGTACAAAATAAATCACATATGGTTTGTCATATATAATTACTTATATGGTTTCTTGTATACAAACTTGCTATTCATCTTAATATCCACATATTGTTGCCAAATATAGGCTAAAAAAAAGTCATTTTCCATCCAAGTTCTCTCGATTTTTTATTTCCTCTTTTTCTCAAGTCCAAACGAAATAAAGAAGAATTATTTTCCAGATTTTTTTTTCTTTCTTAAAATTGTCCAAAGTCCAACTAGGCAAATACAACCTAAAGGTTTACTTAACTTTCTATCCCTTGAGTATAGTTCCATAAGATTGTGTTATGTTCATTGTCTTTTTGACTTTCCAGTCAATTCTCTTCAAATATTCTGATTCAAATTATGACTTCAGATATTGAGAAGTTTGGGTAACATCATAGCTGGTGATACTCACACGACCTCTGTTATACTTGTCCCTGGAAGTGAAGTTACAGGTTAGCACGCTTACATATCTATATTTGATATTCAGCATGTAAAATTATTTGGCTGGCCTGTTGGCATGTTTGTTACTGGATCTGTTTAAATTGCATTTCAAAAATTTGAGCACCTGCTTGTTGAACTGTGCATGAAATTTTTCTGATTGTCAAGGGCTTTGGTTATGTGAACCCATATCTCTCTCAAGTCTCAACCTGTTTGGTAGGATCTCTGATGAGGTTTTTTTTGTACGTGTGTGTGTGTGTGTGGGGGGGGGGGGGGGTACTATTGTGAAACTTGCCTCCCTGTTCAGTGGTTAAAAATGATCCGTTCAATTGGCAAATTTTGCCATTCAGCCATCTTGAAATAAGGAAAATTTTGTCGTTATTTGCTACAGGGAAGGTAGTTAATATGCCTTTGAAATCAATGTCCAATAGAAAACACCTCTCTACGATTCAGTTATAGGAAAAGGTTATGTAGCTACAGTAGGGATGGCAATCGTATGATCTGACAATGTCTACCTGGACCAGATCCATTTAATATTTTTGCAGCTAGAGTCATACCCTTTTCCTAGATCCTTTGGATCGTTTTTGTGAGGAGCCATTCCTAGATCCTCTGGGTTGAGCGGATCCATGGGTCCTTAGCGGGCCCAAGTAATCCTGCGTTTGAAATTGAATATGTACAAAATACTAAACAGTAAACAAAGCGAAATCTTTAACTTGAAACCCACAAATATTGAACATACAATCTCAAAAGTATTATAGGGATCTACTTTTAAAATATGGATGGGCAAAAGATGGGTGTAAGAGAAATAGTTGGTGTGAGAGAAAGAGGGACTGGGAGATTGATGGTCGATGGATGTGAAACCGTGAATGTATCTGTGATACTATTGCAGACATGTATGTATTTACCCAGATCCGTTTTCCAAACTTTGGACCCATATCCGATCTAGATCCACTGGAATCTATAATTACTGGTCCGAGATCCTTAAAAATGGATTTGGGTTTGTGGATCTGAGTCGGGTCCTGGGTTCACTGCCTTCCCTAAGCTACACCCTACTCATGGGGGACTGGGGAATTTTAGACCTAAGTGTGACTCTAGGTTATTTACTTAATTTAATTTGTAATAGTACTTTAAGTTTGGCTTGTTTGCAGATAGTGCTATAGCAGCTCTTGTCAAATGTCTGAAGGGTGACCATCGGGTGCTGAAAAAGGTACTTATTACATTCTCAAGTTATATGAAAATATTGAGCTACCTGCTGACTTATCAATGAGTGCATGGAAACCAATTAGAAACAGAAACACTCTATACAGTTTTACATTGTTGTAGGAAGCTGCATGGGTGCTTTCTAATATTGGCGCAGGTTCTGTTATGCTCAAAAAATTAGTATATTCAAGTGAGGCTGTACCAGTTCTGCTGCATCTTTTGTCCACTGCACCATTTGACATAAGGAAAGAAGTAGCTTATGTGCTTGGCAACCTTTGTGTGGCCCCAACAGATGGTACAGGAAGGCCCAGTCTGATAACTGAGCACCTGGTTTCCTTGGTGGGCAGAGGGTGCCTTTCAGGTTTTATTGAACTCATCAGATCTGCTGATACTGAAGCTGCCAGATTGGGTCTGCAATTTGCAGAGCTGGTGAGTTTATCTTACGAGTTAGGAGCCAACTACAAGAAAACTAGCTGACTCAGTTGCTCGTGATTATTTTTACTTGATTTGTATAACTGAGTTTAACAAGGGCAAATGATTTTAGCATAGGAGCCAACTAAGCAAACTGACTCGCTCATGAATTTGTTTATTTTTGACTCTTGCAACTCAGTGCACCGAGGGCAAATTAATTGCATCTGGGGGTGCACCTTGTGAAGGTATCCATATTGTTTGCAGAGTTTGAAAATTCAAACCTGACCTTTAAATATGGAAAAAGGCAAACTTGAATTGACCAATCTCACCTGAACTGTCCTGTAATTTTCTGGATTACTATTGTATTTCTCAATGGTTTTACTGGACTAACCAACAGCAGACATAAGTACCAGGAACAAATATGTTTTTAGTGCATATTCTGCTTGCCTAATTATATAAATGCGGACGGGGGTACATTGCTGCATAGTAGAATCTGACAAGGCTTTTTTTCCTGATAATACTTTTAAAGGTTTCTGTCTGCTTTTCATGGCTCAAATTCTGATTCTTGTAGGTTCTGAGGGGAATGCCCTATGGTGAAGGCCCCAAACTAGTGGAAATGGAAGATGGAATTGAAGCCATGGAGAGATTCCAATTTCATGAAAATGAAGATCTGAGAAATATGGCAAATACATTGGTTGACAAATACTTTGGGGAAGACTATGGCCTAAATGAATAGATAAAGTATGGGGGCATTGGACTGGACATCATATCAGTACCCAGCTTGTTTGTATTTTCACTTCCATTGCTGAACATGGAATTTTGTAATCATGGGCACTCAGTGGACTTAGTTCAACTGTGTGTCGTAATGAGCCATTTTTGAGCTTATTGACGGGGATGTGAAAATGACTTATGTTTGTGTTAAGCAAATGATATTAGTTTGATCTTGATTGCAAAAAGAAAAAAAATGGGTTTTTTGTTAAGAATAAAAAACAGACTTTTACTTTTTTTTTTTTTTTTTGGAGTCAAAACCAAGGGAACATGATTTTATTGATAACAATCTAACTCTCCCAGGCTAGGGTGTGGACACCCTGGGGAAATTTTCATAGTACAACTGTTCCACACCATCAGGCACCTAAATGAGCAACACTGTTCCAACCAAGTCTGACAAGGCATGGTAAGAAACAAGCTCCTTGCATCTGGGGACAGGAGCTCTAATGTCATCGATAATCATATCTACTGAAGCTGGACTTTTTGGTCCCGTCTGCACTCTTGTGATCAATCCTAGTGCGTCACTCTCTAGCACTATTATGTTATAGCCAGTTTCTATCGCTTTCTTCAACCTAAATAGAAAGGCCTCGCTTCTGCTTGCTCCACACCCCACCATCACAATGATCCCCTTCTTTCTTATGACAAAACCAAGTCCCACGGTGTTTATCCTTGTTCATCATAGTTATTTTTAATCATGCCTCGGGGTGGGGGGCTCCACCCCTCCATGGACATAGTGGGGCTTCCACTTTTCTCGTGTATTGTTTTTGCTTCTTCCACCATTTTCAGGTCAAATTATTGTATGTTCCTGGAGCATGTGCTCCAGGAAATGACATGGTAGCCATGTCAGAATTTTTTTTTTTTAAAAAAAAAACCAGTAAGTACTTGTCGGTTACCAACGCCAGTTAAATTGAATTGTTCACTGAAGATAACATCATTGTTCACCATACGTTGTTCACTAAATTGAGTTGAATTGTTCATTGACATTAATGTGATTGTTCATTCACTTCAACTGCATTGTTCACTTACTTCAACTGCGTTGTTCATTTACTTAAACTATATTGTTTACTGAACTTGTTCCACATAGTTTACTCTAAGAAAAATTTAGATTGTTCATCATAACTTGTTTGTTCACTTGAAAGATTCAGATCGTTCACTCATGAAATCAATTTATAATAATCTTCTTATGTGACAAAATTTCTATCATTAGAACTTATCGAATAGCATGTACTTGAATTTGCAGGAGTGAATGGCTAAACAATGAATTAGTAAATAATGACATGGTGAACAATAGAAATATTTTCAATGAACAACCACTAGTTACATGATGAACAATTGTAACATATTTAGTGAACAATCTCGATATACAGGGTGAATAATCTCAACATATGTAGTGAACTATCATATCTGGTTATGAGTGAACAAAGACTCTTTTATGGATGAACAATGTCATATGTCATGTAGGATCTGGAGCACATGCTCCAGGAGCATATAATACATATTGCATTTTCAGGAATCCATGAACTAGCACCTCTCTTCTAGGGCTTTGGTGGACCACCTTGTCTCTTGTCTCAATTCTAATGTTGCTTACAGCGCCCATGACACAGTTGCCACCTGAATAAGGTGTCCCCCCCATGCTTCTTGAGGGACCAACTCCAACACTCCCTCATAGAGTTTCTCGGTGCCTCCGTGATTGCACTCCCTCTAAATCCCCCCTGCGACTTCGCAATCTAACAACGCATGCATATGTATCTCCAAATGAAGTGCTTTAGCGTTAGAATGGTCTACAATTTTCATGCAGATTTTCACCTCCCCCATTCTTCCCCGCTAGTTTGTTTAAACCATTTCTCTAACTGACCTATTTTGCCAAGCCACCAATAAGCCAACTTCACCGTAAATTTACCACCCGTACACATCAACCAATACACTGTGTCTTTTGGGAGGTAGCCTCAAAATTGCTTTTGTGTCTTTCTGCTGGAAGGTTTCCCAAACGAGAGCCTCCTTCCAAGTTGCGCCTGCGTTGTCAATGAACCTTGTAATTGTCGTTCCCTGCTTCATGAGTGTGAGGGGTCTTGATTTCATGTTTTCCGACTCACACGACAAAAAATGTTTGATTATTCCAAACCAATCACAAGTTTCCCCTTCATTGCTTAACTGACTTGTTTCTCAGAGCTTACCTTATTCGCTTTAATCTTAGAGGCATCACCTAAAACAAAACATAAAACATTTTCGCAAATGAGTCGAAACTCAGTACACATACCCCTGGACAGTCAAATAAACTTAAGCAATTCATTTTATTTCACGCAGTTCAATTCATTTTAAAACAAATACAAAAGAAATAAAATAACAACACTTAGAACTTTCTTGACGAATTATTATTATCTAGATGGTCCACTACTTACGATCATCGGACTAAGCCTATATATGCTCATACCCAGACTAAGTATTGACTTGGGTAGTGCACTATGGGCACAAGTAACTTGGGTTGGGGCCATATTTACGTGAGAAAACATGTAAAACATTAGTTAATCATGAAAGTTAAATTCAAATTAAAAAGTTGGAGGATTTTGGGATTTTGCAGTAGTTTTGCGGAAGACATAACTTTCTCTATAGACCTCTAAAAATTTCGCAGGAGGACTTTTCGGAAAGCTAGAAATAAGTTCTACAACTCTCCAGTTAAGAGTTAAGGCCAAAAATAGGTGTAAAGGTTTGAAAATAATTAAATTAGAGGGCTGGCCTGCAGTTATGTTTAGCTCGGGAGTGAAACTTTGAAGATTCATAACTTAAGATGTAGACATCGAATATTTGTGGGCGAGTAGCCTATGGAATGCTTGAATCATATATTACAACTCTTATGTTGACCACAACTTCATAAAAGTCTTGGAAATATTTTAAAGAATGCCTTGAACATATTCTGACTCTTTAAAATTTTGGGCAAAAAACCTATTTACTGGGTTGAACTTAATAGGACATAACTTTCTCCTATGATATCCAATGAACGCATAGGAGACCATTCCATAAGGATTGCGAAATGTACTATGACTTTCATGTTGATCACTTAAGCTATTAAGACCTCCTTAATATCTAAAAACGCTCACAGACCTACTGTCCCCATAAAACGTATAAAATGGAACACCATTTTAACTTCGCTATAACTTGAGTTATGTACATCGAAATTACGAAATTCCAAAGTTGGGCAAACTAGTACTTAAGACTATCAATCCACATGATTATTTTGGTCCCAGGACATTCAATTGTCTCGGTAAGATTTAAACCCAAGACATGAATTTAATTTTTCACAACATCGGGACCTCCTCTGGCAAGAGACATATTTCCACATTTCAAGTCATCCAACAGAATGATTATCACCAATAACATTTCACACACAACAACAAATTATCATCAAGAATACCCATTTTCATTCTCCCAAAATGATATGGACTTGCCCAATTCACAAAATCTCAAAAACACTTCACTTAATATATTATTTTCATACCTAATTCTCATAAATCAACTAAATGGCACACCAACAAGGATACATGCAACCAAAATCCCACAACAAGTCTTCCCTTTATGAACTTAATTAGTCTCAAAACAACATCCACACACCAAAACCATAATTGAATGCTTCCAATCATTCATTCCCTACTTAATTCATCCTTTTTACAAAACTTTTATCACTTAATTCTATTTAAACACCAATAATCATCCATGCATTATGTGGAGTGGGGTCATAAAAATAGTAGCAAATCACAATCTTGCACAATCAACTCATCCCCTCATTCATTCACCCAAAAGAAAGGGTTTTTGGACGTCAATAATATCAACTTTGGGGGTATTGGATACTAATAATACAAACTATTTTCTTAGACATTAGCCGTGCCAACTATCGATATATTTTCCTCCAATAGTACACCGCCAAGTTGTTATGGTTTTAACTCATCGAAAAGATGGTGTGGCTCCATAATGTGTGACATGGAAGGGTTGTTAGTGTCCATGTCAACATTTCTACCCAAGCTCCGCCTTCTATGTCACACATTATGAAGCCACGTAATCTTTCCGATGAGTTAAAACCATAACAACTCGAAGGTGTACTATTGGAGGGAAATAGGTCAATAGTTGGTACTGTTGGTGTCCAATAAAATAGTTTGTATTATTAGTCTCCAATACCCCCAAAGTAGATATTATTGTCGTCCAATAATAATAAAAAAGAAACTAGCGCTTTCAAGCCTAATTCACCTCTTACACACTCCAAATTGATAATTTGACAGAATATTAAACTTATAATCTGAATTGAATAAAGAAAAACAAAAAACGACTAAAGGGGCCTCATATTTTGGCATCATAATTTTAAGGGCCGTATATTATGAAAAATATTTGTGGGGTGACATTATTTTTGATGTAAATATTTAGGGGGGACATTCAGACCAATTTTCGGCCAAAAATGGCACGAAATAGTGGGTATTTATGTTTAGATGTGTTTATCATGTTAAGAGACTTGCTTGTATATGTTGGAGTTAACTATAGACTTCAATTTAAAACACGCCTAAACATAAAATCACCGCTTTGCTCCTTTTTTTGGTCAGAAATTGGTCGAAATGTCCTTCCTAAATATTTACATAAAAAATAATGTTACACGACAATTATTTGTCATAATAAAGGGCCCTTAAAATTATTACACTAAAATGCGAGACCCCTTTAGTCATTTTTAGCAAAGAAAAACAATAAATTTCAAACTTGAAACTTGAAATTCTGATTTGGAAAAATTTAGGGTTACCATTAATGGAGTGGTGAGTTTGAACTAAAAAGAACAAAGAAACAAGAGGGGAACTGGAGGGTAGTCGGCCGATGACTTTCTGTGGTCGTGAGGCGGTGCCGGCGGCGTCCAGCAAGGCGGCAGTCCGGCGGCTGTGCAGAGCAGGCAAGGGAGAAGGGTGGTGTGGAGAGAGAAAGGGAGGAGAGTGGGAATGAATTGCACTTGATTGATACACGTTGAATGAAATAAGAAATGTGATGGGTTTGTTGGGACTAGGGTCAAGGCCCTTTACCCGCGCATCCATGAAGGACCTTATATGAAGCGCTGGTAAGGTTTTCATACGAAGTTTTGAATGAAAGCCAAAATCACGAAAAACAGGGAAGTTTTCTGGAAAAGTAAATTCTAATTTTTCACTCCATATTTCTAACCAGACTAATCGATTGTATTATATATTTTGTAGGAAACAATCGGTGAGGAAAATGCATGGAAGGAAGAGAAGATTGTGATTCCTAGAGAATATCGTAGAAACAAGGCAAGAAAATCAAGCATCAACACAAAAGGGAAGAATCAACACATAAGGCAAGTTATCATTGGAAGGACTCAAGTCCAAGCATCCAAAGGTCTCTATAAAAATGATGATAGAAGAATTAAGAAAGAGAGCGATTCCACGGAAGTAATTGCAGAGTAGGAAATCAATGAGATTTCTAAGAGTGTAGCCAATGGTTCCTTGGTGAATGTAGCCAGTAAAGGACTTCTGGTGAGGTATAGCCGAGGACGTTGGTGAATGTTCCTTGTAGCCATATGTGGTGGTGAGATAGTGTGTAGCAAAGTCTTGAAGGACTAAGACTTTGTGAGTTTGAGCTTCAATGTAATCCATCATGTTCCAAATCGCCGCTAGGGTTTTTCCTACGACGATCCTTATATGTAGCTGACTCAAGGACCTTCTGTCTTAGTTAGTGAACCTATCAGTAACTGCCTTCAGGCTGTTACTTCTTGCTTTGAGTCCTAAGTGTAACTTGTTCTTTGATTGATATAAATATAAAGAGTGTGTAGATCTTATTTGTAAAATTCACCCCCCTCTTGGGTTCCTACAAGTGGTATCAGAGCAGGTCCACTCAAGAAGAGACTAACCGCTCTGTGGAAAAGATCACGGGGGATAGTGAAAGCAACAAAGTGATTCATGGATGTTGATGCGTTCAGCTATAAGGACATTGATAAGATAAAAATTTCAACCATAAACCTTATGTCTTTCATCTGGCACAAACCTTGAGGTATGTCATCTGTAAACCATTCCTTGATCTAATTTACTTGTGGATGAATTAAGGGGGAGGACCCTCTCTTAGTGTTGACAAGTTTATCAAGCGCTGCAGATCCCTTGGCGACCTCTAAAGTATACTAGATGTTGTATCAAGGGGGAGATTCCCATATAGGTCCCTTAAGCCATATATCCATAGGTAGTCCAGTGTTCTGGTCTTTTTTATGAACATCTTGAATTTCTATGTAGTCATAATAGGGTCCCCGGTCCGAGCTCGCATCCGTAATCCAATTGGAGGTAGAATCATCCACAACCTGGCCAACAATTTTTCACCTCCAACCACCGCTCGTCACAAGTTGCAGTTCAACATGTCTGACACTGATATTCTCGAGTTATTCAACTTAGCTCTAGTGGACGCCAAAGATTAGGATACGATGTTTGATAGGATGAAGACTCTTGTGAACCACACAGCCCGGGAACAAGGGAAATCATTAGTGAAAATGAAGCTCATCAAACTCAATGGTTTAACCAACGACAACAAACTATGAATGACATCATAGAAACTGTTCAGCTAATAGGCAAGCATGTCGAACTTCACCTCAATAATGAAGATAGTGACAGCAACGAAGAGCGAATTCCACCAATTCCTGAAATCCCAAAACCATCCCTGAGCATAAAGGGAAACTCAAAGTTTGGGATAACCCCACTAGTGAGTCTTGCAAGGGAGTATTTGTCCCCTTCACTTATGATGAATCTCTGATCGGCATCACCGAAGCTCCACCCGAAACTGAGGCACTCCCTCAGTCCATCCTGTCTTAGCTTGAGAACTATGAAAGCACTCAAACCAAGAAACTTAAAGTTGAGATCGCCAAGTTGCAACAAGCAGTCAGTAAAGTTCCCACTATTGCAGGCCTATTGACTACCTTTGAGCCAGTAATTCAATCCTTCACCAAGATTCCTGAAAATTTGGAAGTACGTGTACCCAAGTTTGCTCCATCCTAGAATCCTACGCGTCATGTATAGGAGTTCATGAGAACAATGTCTATCAATGGTATAGAGACAGAACACTATGCCAATGGAATAGTATTACACCTTTCCGTGTACTTTCAATTGGGACACACTACACAAGGCTTTTGTGCAGCATTACACTCCCATCTAAAAGAAGAAGGCAACCCTAAAGGATCTGATAGCCTTCAAGTGAAGGGAGGATGAGCCCTTCAAAGCCTACTTCAAGAGATGGCATGTTATGCTGTCTCGCATCACCGAACATTTCCATGTCAAGCTACAACTATCTACCTTTATGCAGAACCTTAAGGACAACTTTAAGCAGCAACTTGAGACCCACATGGTCGACGACTTTGAATACCTCAACCAACTATGCACCAAACTAGAAGCCCACACAGAACGTCAAGCAAGGACCCAAAGATGAAAAGTATCTAACACCAACAGAAGAGCCACTAGTGCTACTAGCTACTCCCTTAAAAATACTGAGACCAACCTGTAGGACCCCGGAAAAAAGGGGTGAAACCTTTTTTTCGTGATGCGCTACTTTTGTGATCGGGAGCCGACTAAGGTTTCTTAATCCTTAAATAAGGATATTTTTATTTTTCGAAATTCGTTTTCGAGGTGATGAAACTTTATTTATTTACAAACTCGTTTTTTATTATCTAAATTATCCGTAATTACACAAATTAGTTTAACAATAATTTAATCCCGGCCCAATTGTTAAATTCAGGCCCAAAGAGGAGGAAATGAGCCGCCAGAGGCTGCCAAAACCCGCCTAGGCTTTGGCAGACCCTGGGATGGGCCATTTGCATCCCTGGGCCAAAAGGAGATGGGTTGAAATTAATAAAACCCGCCTAGGTTTTATTAATTTCTGGCCCATTTCCCTCGGGTCCAACCTTGAATTAACAAATTGGATGAATCAAATTATTTTATGTAAAAAATCGAATATTTTAAACAATTAAACGAATTTATAAATTATTTAAAGAGTCGCCAGCCGATTTAAGGAAACCGACAAACCATAAAATAAGAAAAGAAAGACTCCGGTCTACGAACCCGATTTCTAGATTCGGGGGTAAGGTTACGAATTCGAGAGTTATAAGGACTCTCGTATAAAACAAAGCGGTTTTTATTTTACAAAATATGTACAAGCACATAATTAAATAAAGGATTACATGATCAAACACTATAGTTTAAATAAAAGAACCGAACCTTGCTTAAGATGTAGCGAAGACGGATTTGATCCCTTGAGTTGCCCCTTGACTTGAAACCTGGATGGCGTGAACGGTTTGAAAGAGTGGTGTATGGATGGTTGTATGGTTGTGATGAGTGTGATTATAAGGGAGTGAAAAATGGATTATGGGAGAAAAAAGAAGTATAAAATGGATGTGATGTAGGAAGATGATTTTATGATGGAAGTGGATGATGGAAGTGTAATGTGGAGGTGGTATGAGGGTAGAATAATGATAGGGAATTTGAGAGAATAATAATATGGTGGAAGAGTATAGTGAGTGTATTGGATGATGATTGTTGGTGAAATGAAGGTGGAATGGAGGGGGTATTTATAGGTGAACGAGTATGGTTTTTGGAGGGAAAAGGTGGGGGACTGATGGAGACCATCAAGGAGAACAATCGGCAGCATCAGCTTCATCAACAAAGGAGGCTTCCAAGGGATCTTCACCAACAAATATAACAGCAGCAGCACAAGGAGGAGGAGCACTTGCTGTTTCACACAACTCAGCAGCTAGACCAGCCCTTCCAGCAGAAACAGCAGGCTTTCAAAGTCCAGCACATACCGCAAGCCACTCAGCAGACTTCTCAGCAGTCCAAAGTTCCAGCAGGAGGTTCTTAGCATCACCAGCAACCACTACACCACCAACAGCATCCATCCAGGCTTGTTACACCATTGTAAAGCAAGCCCTGGAATTTGCAGCCACTCAGCCCATCAACATTGGTTATCCAGACCAATTCCAGTTCCCAGCAGCAACAGTCCAAGCAACTGACTTTCTCAATGTTGTATCTCTTGATTGAGGAAGTTTCAGCCAATGTTTCCTAGGAGTTTTTTGTTCCTTGCCATGTCCTTTTCAAGTCCAAGCCAAGTCCCAGCATGATCAAGCATGGCACGAGTAAGATTCAGAAGACAGAACAACCAATCCCAGCAGGGTTGTTTTATCAGTTTTTCTAGAACTCCAGTTCTGGGGCTATGTGTTTTGATTTCTGTTCACAGGGGTTGTTTTGGTCTTTCCAGCATGATATTAACCTGTTGAGATTACTTCCAGGTTAGCATTGGCGCGGGAATTACCTCAGTAACTTAGTTTTTACCCCTTAGGAGAGGAAAGCTCCCTATTAGTCCATTTTGCCACCCTTTTCGCATTTGATCCAATCAGAGAATAGCTTAGTATTTTCCTTTTGTTTTCTTACAGTTTGTACTCGAGATCATTAGGATATGATCAGCTGTATTTGTTTCAAGCTTTGTAGCTTAGGATAATCCAGGGAGATTAGGCAGAATGCTTATGCTTAAGCAACTGCTAATCAAACTGATTAGCTTTCTTTATATTCTAAAGTTTTCTATCAATGAGAGGCATCTCAGTGTTCATTCAATAGTATTCTCTAGTGTCTTAGTACCTCTGAAAGTTTGTGAGTGTCCTATAACTCTCAATCTTGGTTCAATCAGTTCCTGTCACTGGAAATTGGCAAATCCAGCAAGTGTAAATTGAGCTTGATCATCCATGCTTTGGTGTATATGTAGAGGCATGAATGTGAGAGTCCCTTGCCCTTGATTGCAGTTGTGGTGTATCTGTATCAACTGTAAGCAAGTCTATCCCTTTTATTCTGTTGTTGGGTTGTCTTCTATTCCAGCTTGTTGCTTTCTCTCAGTTATTGCAAAGTTCAAGCATCCAGCTGTGTGTTTGTGTGACTGTATGGTGTGTTCTAGCTCAACACTCTGATCTTATTGAGTTGGCATACATCATCTTGGTATCGGAGCATTGTGTTCTATCTTGCAGTGTGTTTGCTTGTTTTAGTAAAATGGCCGGAACTAGTAAAACACCACAAGAAGTCTTAGAACAAACTTTGAAAGAAAAGGAAGAAGTAGAACAGAAAATGAAATTTCTGAGTGAGCAGTTGAATTACTATATGAGACTGCATAGGCATCAGTTGAATAAGGAGACTGATGATGAGATGGAGGAAGGAGAAGGTGAAAATCCTTTTAGTAGGACAGGGAGAGGAGGTCGAGGTCCTAGGCCTACACCCAGAAGAAGGAGGAGAGTTAGGAGGTCACCTAGGATCAGTGAACCTGAGGAGGAAAGTGAAAGTGAAAGAGAAATAAGGAGGGAAGATAGGAGGGTTGAAAAGCTTGATTTCAAGATTGACATACCTGAGTTTGCAGGAGAGTTAGATCCTGATGTTTTCCTAGATTGGTTACAGACAGTATAAAGAGTTTTTGATTTGAAGGAGGTCTCAGAAGAAAACAAGGTGAAGTTAGTAGCCTTAAAGTTAAAAAAATATGCTTCTACTTGGTGGACTAATCTGCAGAGAAGGAGAATGGAGATTGGAGAGGCTAGAGTGAGTACCTGGCTTGAGATGAGGCAGAAGTTGAAGGAGAAGTTCCTTCCAGACAATTACATGAAGGAGAACTACAACAAGTTGCAGCATTTTGTGCAGGGGAACAAGTCAGTAGAAGAGTACACAAAGGAGTTTGAGCACTTGCTTTGGAAGTGTAATATGCAAGAAAATGAAGTGCAAACCTATATCAGGTATCTTGCAGGCTTGAATGAAGGCATCAAGAACATTGTGGAGCTGTAGGTCTATGATTCCCTTGATGAGCTAAGTTCTCTGGCTCACAAAGTGGAACAAAAGAAGAAGTCTAGAGCAAAGGACTATAGCAGCAGCAGATACCCAGCCAAACCTTATGCACCAGCCAAGCCAAACCCTTACAAACCTTATAATGCCCCACAAAAGACCTATCCACCCCCACTACCCCCTCAAATCAGAAATCCAGCCCCAAGACCCCCACAAAATCAGCCACAAAATTCCCCAAAAAGAACCCGAGCCCCTATCAGCAGATCCTATACAGAGAGAAGATGTTTCAGGTGTCAAGGACTAGGGCACGTTGCCTCAGAATGTCCAAACAAGAGGATGGTTACTCTTGCTGAGCACCAAGCAACTTTGTTTATTGATCCTGAAAATGTGCAGGAAGAAGAACAGAAGTATGCAGAGCATGAACATGACCCTATCTATGATGATGAGGTTATAGAAGAAGGTCCAGATGAGGGAGAAATGCTTGTGATCAGAAGAGTTCTAAGCATCTCAGCAGTAGAGGAAGCAGAAGAGCAGAGGGAGAATATTTTTCATACAAGATGCACTATTGGAGGGAAAGTATGCTCAGTGATTGTGGATAGTGGAAGCTGTACCAATGCAGCATCCAACACTATGGTGAAGAAGCTAAGCCTGGCAACCAAGCCCCACCCAGCACCATATACCATCCAGTGGCTCAGTTCAGGCAAAGGTATCAAAGTTTCTGCTAGATGCCTTGTTGCTTTTTCAATTGGTCAATCATACAAAGATGAGGTCTTGTGTGATGTCTTACCTATGGATGCATCTCATTTTCTTTTGGGTCGACCTTGGTTGTATGATAGATCAGTAAACCACTATGGAAGAGCTAATACCTATACCCTGACCCTAAACCACAGAAACATTGTCCTAACTCCCATGAAACCCTCACAGTTAACCAAAAAAGCCAAAACCTTGTGTCTTGAACCTAGCCTTGATGTGTTGCTTTTATCTGATCATCATGAGTTTAGCACACAGAAGGACTTGATCCTTTTAGACCTTGAAGAACCCTCAGCACCACAAAATGACCACCCTTTATTCCTACCCCTACTTCAGCAGTTTCAGCATGTATTTCCTGATGAAATGCCACCTGGTTTGCCACCTAAAAGGGATATCCAGCATAAAATTGATTTAGTGCCTGGATCACTAATAAGCCAGCTTATAGGATGACACCAGCAGATACCAATGAGATACAGAGGCAGGTGGATGAGTTATTGGAGAAGGGAATGATTAGGGAGAGTTTAAGTCCATGTGCAGTCCCAGCCTTGTTAGTGCCTAAGAAAGATGGAAGCCAAAGAATATGTATTGATTGTAGGGCTATTAACAAGATCACAATCAAGTATAGGTACCCTATACCTAGACTTGAAGACATGTTGGATGAGTTACATGTGTCAGCAGTCTTTTCTAAGATTGATTTGAGGAGTGGATACTATCAGATAAGGATCTATGAGGGAGATGAGTGGAAAACAACATTTAAGACCAAGGGAGGGTTGTTTGAATGGTTGGTCATGCCTTTTGGTCTGACTAATGCCCCATCTACATTCATGAGACTCATGAATCAGGTCCTTAAGCCACTCATAGGCAAGAGTGTTGTGGTATAATTTGATGATATTCTTGTCTATAGTAGGTCTGAGCAAGAGCATGTCAAGCATTTGCAGGAGGTTTTAACCATTTTAAGCAGGGAGGAGTTATTTGGGAATCTCAAGAAGTGTCACTTCTTTACATCCCAAGTGAACTTCTTGGGGTACATTGTTACAGCAGCAGGTATTCAGGTTGATAATGAGAAGATTCAAGCAATCAGGGAGTGGCCTGTGCCCACTTCTATTCATCAAGTCAAGAGCTTCCATGGCCTGGCTTCATTTTACAGGAGATTTGTCAAGAATTTCAGCACCATCCTAGCACCAATGACTGAAGTGGTGAAAGGAAAGTCCTTTATTTGGACAACAGCAGCCCAGAAAGCCTTTGAAGAAGTCAAAGAAAGGCTCACTTCAGCACCAGTTCTAGCACTACCCAGCTTTAGCAAAGTTTTTGAAGTAGAATGTGATGCTTCAGGAGTTGGCATTGGAGCAGTATTGACCCAGGAGGACAAGCCAGTTGCCTATTTCAGTGAAAAGCTAAATGATGCCAAGAAGAAATACAGCACCTATGACAAAGAGGTCTATGCCATCATCAGAGCTCTTCAGCATTGGAGGCACTACCTTATTGGAGCAGAGTTCATACTTCACAATGATCATGAGGCCTTGAAGTTCATTCAAGGGCAGCACAAGCTCAACACCAGGCATGCTGCTTGGGTAGAGTATATGCAGCAGTTCCACTTCATGATCCACCATAAATCAGGAGTGCTAAACAAAGGAGCAGATGCATTGAGTAGCAGGTACATGTTGCTTCACATGCTTGATTCTAGAATTATTGGTTTTGAGCCTTTGAAAGCTTTGTATCAGGAGGATGGAGATTTCAAGCAGGTGTACTGAAGTGTCGGCCAATCCCAGTGCATGCCACATAGACCAGGGATATTTGTTCAAAGGAAGCAGGTTGTGTGTCCCTAAGAGCAGTTTCAGGGAATTGTTGATCACAGAAGTCCATGGAGGAAGCTTAGCAAGACATTTGGGAGTTGAGAAGACATTGTTGATGTTGAGAGAGCTTTACAGTTGGCCAAAGATGAGGAAGGATGTGGAGCATCTATTGAAGAGGTGCAATATCTGTCAGTTGGCAAAGTCACACAGCCTACCCCAAGGCTTGTACACACCATTGCCAGTCCCCAACAGCCCTTGAGAAGATGTAAGCCTTGATTTCATTGTAGGTTTGCCAAGAACACAGAGAGGGAAGGATTCAATCATGGTGGTGGTTGATAGATTCTCAAAGATGGCACAATTCATACCCTGCCACCAAAGTTGCTGAATTATTCTTCCAAGAAATTGTTAGATTGCATGGAGTTCCAAGAACAGTGGTATCTGACAGGGATACCAAGTTTTTGAGCCATTTTTGGGTCACTCTATGGAAGAAACTGGGCACCCAGCTCAAGTACAGCACCACTTGCCACCCACCGATGGCGGACAGAGGTTACTAATAGAACACTTGGAGTCCTATTGAGAGCACTGATCCACAAAAATAAAGCAGGATGGGATACTCTATTGCCCCATGCTGAGTTTGCTTACAACAAAGCACCATCCAAGGCCACAGGCTACTCTCCGTTCCAAGTAGTCTATGGTAAAAATCCAATTTCCCCTTTGGATTTAGTTCCACTAACTACTTCTGTCAAATTTAGTTTTGAAGCAGGTAAAAGAGTAGATCAAATCAAGGAGCTTCATCAGCAAGTGAAGGAGAAAATTGCCAAATATACAGAACAGGTGTCTACTTCAGCAAACAAGCACAGGAAGAAGGTGACCTTCCAGCCAGGAGACTTAGTCTGGATCTACCTCAGGAAGGACAGGTTCCCCAGCAAAATAAAAGGCAAGCTGTTGCCAAGAGCACATGGCCCCTTTGAAGTGCTTGAAAGAATTGAAGATAATGCCTACAGGCTGAATCTATCTGAAGAGTATGGAGGCTCAGCAACATTCAATGTAGCAGATCTTCGACCATATTATCCAGCCGATGAAGACCTTCCAAGTTTGAGGACAAACTTTCCTCAACCCGGGGAGGATGATGGAGACCATCAAGGAGAACAATCAGCAGCAGCAGCTTCATCAACAAAGGAGGCTTCTAAGGGATCTTCACCAGCAATTACAACAACAGCAGCACAAGGAGGAGGAGCACTTGCTGTTTCACACAACTCTGCAGCTAGACCAGCCCTTTCAGCAGAAACAGCAGGCTTTCAAAGCCCAGCACATACAGCAAGCCACTCAGCAGACTTCTCAGCAGTCCAAAGTTCCAGCAGGAGGTTCTTAGCATCACCAGCAACCACCACACCACCAACAGCATCCATCTAGGCTTGTTACACCATTGTAAAGCAAGCCTTGGCATTTGCAGCCACTCAGCCCATCAGCATTGGTCATCCAGACCAATTCCAGCTTCAATGACAATAGTCAGCGGTGACTTTCTCAATGTTGTATCTCTTGATTGAGGAAGTTTCAGCTAATGTTTCCTAGGATTTTTTTGTTCCTTGCCATGTCCTTTTCAAGTCCAAGCCAAGTCTCAACATGAACAAGCATGGCACGAGTAAGATTCAGAAGACAGAATAACCAATCCCAGTAGGGTTGTTTTATCAGTTTTTCCAGAACCCCAGTTCAGGGGCTATGTGTTTTGATTTCTGTTCACAGGGGTTGTTTTGGTCTTTCCAGCATGATATTAACCTGTTGAGATTACTTCCAAGTTAGCATTGGCGCGGGAATTACCTCAGTAACTTAGTTTTTACCCCTTAGGAGAGGAAAGCTCCCTATTGGTCCATTTTGCCACCCTTTTCACATTTGATCCAATCAGAGAATAGCTTAGTATTTTCCTTTTGTTTTCTTACAGATTGTACTCGAGATCATTAGGATATGATCAGCTGTATTTGTTTCAAGCTTTGTAGCTTAGGATAATCCAGGGAGATTAGGCAGAATGCTTATGCTTAAGCAACTGCTAATCAAACTGATTAGCTTTCTTTATATTCTAAAGTTTTCTATCAATGAGAGGCATCTCAGTGTTCATTCAATAGTATTCTCTAGTGTCTTAGTACCTCTGAAAGTTTGTGAGTGTCCTATAACTCTTAATCTTGGTTCAATAAGTTCCTGTCACTGGAAATTGGCAAATCCAGCAAGTGTAAACTGAGCTTGGTCATCCATGCTTTGGTGTATCTGTAGAGGCATGAATGTGAGAGTCCCTTGCCCTTGATTGCAGTTGTGGTGTATCTATATCAACTGTAAGCAAGTCTATCCCTTTTATTCTGTTGTTGGGTTGCCTTCTATTCCAGCTTGTTGCTTTCTCTCAGTTATTGTAAAGTTCAAGCATCCAGCTGTGTGTTTGTGTGACTGTATGGTGTGTTCTAGCTCAACACTCTGATCTTAGTGAGTTGGCATACATCAGGGACATACCTCAAAAATCATGCCATCTGAGACCAAAGCCTAGGCAGGTTTTAGGGTGGTCAAGGGATCTCAAACACATGGGAAAAAATCAAGGGATTGCATGCATGCAGATCGTTCAAAGCCTAGGCGGGTTTTGAGGTCTCTGGGCCGGGGCGCGCGACTGCGCTTGCTTCTGCATGGGCTTGTAAATAAAAATTAAAACCCAAGTGGGCTTTAGTAATTATTTGCGGCCTGTTTTATTATCCGGTGTCTACAGAGAGCCCCCACTTTGATCGAGTCTGAATAGGACGAAGGTCAAAGTAGTCTGAGGATATGACTTTGGTTTGCAAAGCCTGATTTGATGCTTGGAAGCTAAGTCTTGCATCGCGGTTGCGGGCGGCATGCGCCTCTTTTGGGGTGATCTCGAGCAAAAATGATGCTCTACTTGGGTGTGGATGTTGATCTCGGGCAGGAATTTTGCCTTACTTGTTATCGGACACGATGCCAATGGTTGATGGAACCTTTCTAGTCTTTCCCAGTGTCGATTCCAGTCTTCCCCGGTGTCGCTTTCAGTATATCCCGGTGTCGGTTCCAGTCTTTCCTGGTGTCGATTCCAGTCTTTCTCGGTGTCGATTCCAGTCTTTCCTGGTGTCAATTTTAATCTTTCAAGTCTTTCCCGATGTCGATTCCAATCTTTCCCGATGTCGGTTCCTGAATGCTGGACCATCGAGGGCATACATGATAAGAAGTACAAGTCGGGGTGTCTTGACCTCATTCGCAGCATCTTGGATAACTTGCGGCCGGTATATCCTTATTCTTGACACCTTTTTTCCATGTTTCTTTGCATGCCACACTTAAATGAATCCTTCTTCTTACAGGATCAAATAAATTCGCGTCCTTGGGTCGACTTCGACATCAGAGGGTTACCACAACCTCTGGATCGGATGGAACTCGACACCCGTCTTCGCCTCTTGGTTGAAGGGCCTTATGGTTATGTGTGGTATTTAGGGGAGAGATCCTCGAGGCAAATTTTGGGAGGTTACCCTAGTCTCAGTCACCTAGATCCTCCAGCACATATGTTTGAGCCATGGCGGGTCGACCCGGGCATTTTGAGGGATCTAGTTCAAGGTCAAGCATTTGATGACTTTGTGCACAATGTTCCCCAGGATCAATTCGATGAAGAGTTCCAGCGTTATCTTAGTCGTTTGGCTCCTCGAGTGGTACGTATCTTCCTTCTTTGTCCTTGTCATGTTTTGGCCATTTTCTAACCGGAAAGTCTATAGCTGGGACCTTACGCTAAGGCTGCCGAAGTGGAGGTTCCACAAGAGAGACGCAAGATTGGTGGCTTCCTGGATGTGGAGAACAGTAGCGAGTGCTCTGCGCTTCAAGAGTTCGATCACAAACCGGTAAGACTTTGTTCTACGTTGCCTCCCTTTTATCCCATATACCACTTGTGAATGACCCTTTGTTTTGTTATTTTCCAGCCGAGATGGGCTTTTCTCCGGCAACTGACTAAGGAGTGGAGCACCATGAGAAAGTTCATTGATCAAGGCTTCACCGGTTCGGGCAGATATCAAGGTGGCGCTGCCAGAAGGGCCGATGCAGAGTCTGTTCCCAGAGAACCACCTCGACGTTCCACTGCAGGTGTTCCTTGTACAGAGCCCCCACGTCGCTCTTCAGTTGGGGAATATTCTTCTCGAGGTCGATCTCGGGAGGAAATTGGTGGTTCTTCTCGTCCTCCTCTAGCACCTATACCAGAGGGTCGGGGCAAAGGCATTCTGATCGAGGGTCAACACTCCACTGGATCTCATCGTAGCAGATCAGGTAGTAGAGGCAGTCGCCCTCCGAGCATAGAAGAGGACATGGCTCAGATGTCCTTGGAGGAACTACTGGGTCATGGAGGGTCATATCACAGCACTGGATATGGTGGTGATACTCAGCCCCATTCTTACTGGGTGGAGGATGCTTCCAAATCAAGCGCTACTCAGCGGACTCCTCCTTCTCGTCATACCCCAGCTTCAGTTCGCTCTGCTCGTCGTGGTCGAGAAATGGTAGTGAGGGACCATGACTCAGGTGCATCCGTAGGGTATCCTGGCGGTCAGGCCCTAGCGGATGACGCTACTTCACGTCCTGCACCTTATGATGCTTCATCTTTTGGTTCTGGTTCTGCAGGATGGTCTATCCCTGCTCCCGAGATGGGTCCGTCATGGTCCATGGGTTCCCAAGAGTGGTCTGTGCCTCAACACTCTTGGCTGGGTGGATCTGCTTCTTCCGGTTGGCCCGTCCTCGGTTATGGAACTGGTCCGGTATGGCCTACTCCATCTGCTGAGTGGCAGGTTCCTGATCATTCGTGGCTGGCTGCTTCGCAGGAGCATTCTGTGTCTTCACCGTCGAGTGTGCATCCTTCGGAAATACCTTTGACTGGGCCATCGCCTCCTGTGCAGACTGCTCCTGGACCTAATTATTACACCTGGGATACCTATTTTGGCACGACCGGTACTTCCAGCACGGGAGCTTTAAATGCAAGGGGCAACTTGGCGGAGGACAACGGCGATTCTGGTTCCCTGTGGTGATCACATTTATGCAATGCAAGACTCTTTTTTTTTTTATTTACTTTTTATGCAAGACTCTTTGTAATATATATATTTTTATTTTATGCATGACTTGAACTTGGTGTATGCATAACCTTGACGCTTTTATTTAATGCAATTTCGAATGATTTTCTACATGATGAGATTAATCCCAATTAATCCCGCTTCCCCAAAAAGAAAATAAAATTAAAAAAAGAACAAAAACTTAAGTATCGGAGATAGCTCGAGCGAAAATTTCAGAACTGCACATTAGGAGTGGACATTAGGTTTTTGGATTTTGAAAACCTAAACCGCAACCACAATAAGCGGTTAACCGCTTTTGAAATATGGAAATCTAAACCAAACCTCGAAACCGCAATTTAGAAGCGGTGTCGGTTAACGGCTTTTAAAATATGAAAATTTACCCGGTTAACATACACGGTTATGATTAACCGATTTCCTGGATATTTACAATAACATTTATGCAAATAAATGCAATCATATTACTAATAAATTCATATTCCAATACGATGATATGCGGTTAAATTAAATTCATATTACTAATAAATTCACTTTTTTCAACTTAATTGAGAGCGGTTAACCGTTTCATGAAAATCCAAAACCTAAACCTAAACTGCTTATAGCGGTTTGGGTTAACCTAAACCTCTTTTATGCAAAAATCAATTCGGTTAACCGCATTTTGCGGTTTGGTTCATGCCGTTTTGCGGTTCAATTTGCGGTTTAGGTTTATGGTGCCCACCCCTACTTGACATCAATGGGTCGATAACAGAAACCGGAACATCAAAAATACACGAATGGGCCAGTTTAAATCAAAACAGAGAGGCCCAAAAGTGGTCTTCACGCAGATGGGCCACGGGAACTGAAAACTGGGCCTGGACCGCTTAAACCCTAGGCGGGTTTTAAGCTGCTGGAGAGCTGGGCCTAGGTTGACGCGCGCGCGCGCGTGCTGGCCTACTGAAATTATAACCTAGGCGGGTTATAATTTTTTTTCTTCGCTAGCCGTTGAAGAAAGGCTTGAATCATGGGATATGATGGCAACGACTATGTGACTGCTTGCTGGCCGATTTGTTCCATTTTGATCATGGATAAAGGTGTATAAATACCTCATCCTTTGCCATGGATGTCACTCACCATCTTCAATTGCATTTTCCATCTAAAAGAGCCTCCTAAAATCACCAAAACCCTGCTATCATGGCCTTCGAGAAGAAGCTCGCTACTTGGATGAGCACTTTGTCCAGAGACTAGAAGAAAGAGCTCGGGAGATATAGCCTAACGAGATTGCTAAGTCTCCGACAAGCGAGAGTCAACCATGACTTTATTCGAGCAGCAGGAGCTTTTTGGGATCCCAAGATGCATGTTTTCCGCTTTTCCTTGAAGGAGCTTTGTCCACTACCCGAAGAGTGGTCGTCTATTCTTGGGACGAATCACTTCGCACGGCCGACATCGCCTCCAACTGTTGCCGACAACACCAAATAGTACAAGGAACTGCTATGCCTTCCAAACCGAGTCATAGGAAGCGCACTATTTGGTGATAAGGTACATTTCCAAACCATTGTTGAATACTTTCAATCGCCTGACACGTTGGAATATGGTCCTGTGATACGAGTGCGAGCACTCGTATCATGTCTTCTTGGGGAATTCTGCTTTTACCATGGTGGGAGAAGAAGCGGGCCGGCGGGTCTAATTCAGATTGTTGAAGACATGGCTCGAGGCTTTAATCCAGTGCCGTTGATGCTAGCGGAAACTATGATGGGCTTGGATAATCCGGATCCAAAATATGAGCTTCGTGGGAGCCCCCTAATTCTTCAGGTACACTTCTTCCTTCAGCCCATTTTTTTTTTCTCATTTTTCAAACCTGCCTACTGTCTGTATAACCTAGGCGGGTTTTAAGGTTTTTTTTTTCGTTAGTTTGGGAATAATTGGCATGCAATTGTAACCCGTGCTAATTGTCTTGGGCAGATATGGGTGACGGAGCATTTGGGCCTTCTCGAAGATCCTCGTAACCCCTCGGCGCTTGCAAATTATTGTAAAAGGAGGCGCAAATATACCGAGCTCCGATCGGTAACTGAATGGATCGCCTTTCTGAAGGAACCTCGTGACATCGCGTGGTGGATCGAGTGGTGGCATGTTCCCGAATATGTGACCAGTGATTATCGCAATGCCTATGTGTGTATCGCCGGCTTAACATGCATGACTTTCTATTTTCCGGAGCGGGTATTGCGACAGATGGGCCGCAAACAGACCATCCCCGAGCGGCTATGTGAAGCCCTCGAGCAATTGAAGCTTCGTGGCTCGGTGATAGAGTCTTGGGTGAAGTACTGGGTGAGAAGGCCGACCCTTAAGGCTCCATCAAGGGCACATGTATCAGGGATTGCTGACGCTGGATATCACGGATGGCTAATTGCGGCTGTTGAGTCTCGCCGTGCTGGAGAGGTGCCAAGAAGTCGAACATCCATGAGGGAGAGGCTGGGTTCTCATTCAACGGTAAATGATCGTCTCGGTGCGAAGGTGACGGCAAAGGATCGGCTTGGTCCGAGGGTGGAGACGCGGAAATCACATAAGCGAGCCTATAAGCCTAAAAACAAAGAGATGGACCCAAATAAGCCTAAAGACTTGGAGATTGACCATGAGACCACTGGCGAAGTAGAGAAAATGAAACAAGACTAGAAGATGGATGGAAGTGAAGGAACTGAACTGCTTTGCTAGAATAAACTTTTATTTAATTATACCTTTTGAATTTTCTTATTTACAAGCAGTGTACTTGAATTTTAATCATTAATAAAAGAAGAAGTATTGTTTACAATCATTGTGTCCTTGCAAAATTCATCTTTCCTTCTTTTTATGAGCATAAATTGAATATCAACCAAGTGTCTGAAAATTGGTTTTCCAGTTGCTTGGCTATGTTAAGCATAATATCTCTTGAGCTGATTCAAATTTGTTGGTTGAATCACATCTTCTCCATCCATAGTGGCAAGATGAGCTGCTCCTCCCGGAAAAATTTCCTTAACCATATAAGGACTTTTCGAATTAGGTGCAAATTTTCCCCTTGGGTTTTGTATTGGTGCCCTCATTTCCTTAAGCACTAGATCACCTTCTTGAAGTGAACGACTTTTCACTTTTTTATTAAAGGCGCGAGTGATCCAATTCTGGTACACCTGAACATTATGCAACGCCCTTAATCGCCTTTCATCCATCAACATTAACTCCTCGAACCTTGCCCTAGCCCATTTCGCTTCTGGCAGTTGGCTTTCTGTCACTATTCGTAATGACGGGATTGCTAACTCAATCGGCAAGACTGCTTCCATCCCATATACTAATGAATATGGTGTTGCTCCTGTGGCAGTTCGAATTGAAGTCTGGTATCCCCATAAGGCAAATGCTAGCTTGTCAGGCCAATCTTTGCAAGTGACTACCATCTTCTTAATGATTCCCGCCACCGTTTTATTGGCTGCTTCTACAGCTCCGTTGGCTGGAGGTCGGTAAGGTGAGGACCGATGATGCTGAATTTTGTAATTGGTGAGCAAAACCTCTACTTCCTTTCGAAAATGACTCCCGTTATCACTGATGATCTCATGAGGCACTCTATATCGGCATATAATGTTCTGAAGGATAAATTTGGCCACTTGCTTGGATGTGAGTTTGACAAAAGAGGCTGCCTCTACCCATTTAATGAAGTAATCAATAGCTACCAGGATGTATTCATGTCCTCTTGTTCCGGTTGGGTGTATTATGCCAATGATGTCAATACCCCATACCGAGAATGGCCATGGAGAGGTCAGTGTTGTTAGATATGAAGGAGGTTGATGCTGCAGATTGGCATACTCCTGACACTTGTGGCATTTTCGAACAAAATTTAAGCAGTCTGCTTCCATAGGGGTCCAGTAATAACCAGCTCTTTGAATCTTCTTCGCTAGCATGCGCGAATTCATGTGAGGCCCACACTCTCCTCCGTGTACAGTAGCCATAATTTCCTTTGCACTTTTAGCATCGATACACAACAAATTGATGCCTGTAGGCGACATCTTGTACAAACGATCTTGGATCAAGCAGTATTGTGCTGCTAGAGATCTGATCGCTCGTTGTCCTCGAGCATCTAACTCAGTCGGATATTCTCCCTTTCGAAGAAAATTGTATATGTCGAGAAACCATTGCTAAGTCTCCTCTTCTTGTGTTTCCATGGCACAAACATATGCGGGTTCATACTGTCGCTCTACAATTGCTGGTAGCTGGAGTGTGCCTGATGGGATTGATATCATTGAAGATAACTTGGCCAAGGCATCGGCCAGTTCATTGTGATCCCTAGAAAGGTATTGGAAGCTAATCTGCTCAAACTGGTCAGCAAGCCCCAAAAGCTTCTACTGATAAGCCAATAGGCACTCACTCCGAACCTTCCACGCACTCTTAGCCTGGTTGATGATGAGACTAGAGTCTCCAAAGACCTTTATATGGCGTATGCCTAAAGCTCAGGCAGCTTGTAGACCCTTGATGCATGCTTCATACTCCGCCGCATTGTTAGTAGCATCAAAATCCAATTTTACAAATACAGGGACATGTGCACCTTCTGGAGATATTAACAGGATTCATACTCCGCAACCCATTTGGTTAGAAGCTCCGTCAAAATACATTTCCCAAGTAACTTCATCGGTCAGGAACACGTCTTCGTCTGGGAATTCCAAGTGAGTGCTTGGAGGTTCCTGTGATGGTGAAGCAGCCAGAAAATCTGAAACAATTCGCCCTTTAATTGATTTCTGGCGTAAGTATTGAAGATTGAACTCAGAAAGCATAACCACGCATTGGGCGATGCGGTTGTTGATGGTTGGTTGCTTCATGATGAACTTGATGGGATTGTTTTCTGCTATGGCATATACCGTATGCGAAAGCATGTAATGCCTTAACTTCTTGGTGGCCCAAACTAATGCAAGAGCCATTTCTCTATGTCTGCGTATCGATTTTCGTAGTCTAGGAACTTCTTGCTCAAGTAGTAGATGGCGCTCTCTTGACCTTTTACCTTTTGAGCTAGCATAGCCCCTATTGCTGAGCTAGTCACTGTAAGGTAAAGGAATAGAGGCTAATCTGGTACTGGCGGCATGAGAACTGGAGGATGTTGCAGATACTCCTTGATTTTATCAAAAGCAGCTTGACATTGATCGTCCCATTCTACTTTGCTTCCTTTCTTTAGCTTCTTAAACAAAGGTTCACAGGTCATGGTGAGCTTTGAGATGAACCTACTAATGTACTGGATTCCCAAGAAGCCACTTATCTAATTTTCTGTCTTGGGTGGTTGTAACTGTTGGATAGCCTTGATCTTTGAAGGATCAACTTCAATGCCCCTTTGGCTTACCACATAACTTAATAGCTTCGCAGAGGTAACACTGAAGGTGCACTTTGCTGGGTTGAGCCGCATCCTGTATTTGTGAAGTCGCAGAAAGAACTTGCGGAGGTTAGGAAGATGACCCTCCCTTGTCTTGGACTTAACAATCATGTCATCGACAGAGACTTCTACTTCGACGTGCATCATGTCGTGAAGTAAGGTATTGGCAGTTCTCTGGTACGTTGCTCCGACATTTTTAAGACCGAAAGGCATGACGACATAGCAATACGTTTCCCATGGCGTAGTAAAGGAAGTCTTCTCCATATCTTCTTCTGCCATTTTTATTTGATTGTAACCGGCTTATCCGTTCATAAAGGATAAGAGCTCATGTCCGCAAGTGTTATCCACTAATACATCGATATGGGGTAGAGGGAAACTATCCTTGGGACTAGCTTTGTTAAGGTCTCGGAAGTCCACACACATGCGCACTTTCCCATCTTTCTTGGGTACTGGGACAATGTTAGAAATCCATTCAGGGTATTGGACTGCTTTGACGAACTTAGCATTAAGCTACTTGATCACCTCTTCTTCAATTTTCTTAGCCCATTCAGGTTTCATCCTCCTAGCCTTTTGTCGAACCGGATTTGCATCGGAGAGCAAAGGTATGGTGTGCTCAGAAATTTCCCTGTCAATCCCCGGCATGTCCTCGTAGGACCATGCGAATGCATCCACAAACTCCTTGAGAAGCTCTGTAAAGGACACGCGTTCTTCTGATGTGAGCGAACTACCTAACTTCAACTCTCGAGGTTGTTCTTCCGTGCCCACATTTATGGTGATGTTGTCTTCCAACACCGCCATTTTATGCTCATGTTCATTAGAAAATTCTTTTAAGGATTCATTAAATTCCAGATTATTATTAGCGCAACAGTTCAGGGAAGAGGGGAAAGAAGAACCAGAGTAAGCAGAAAGGTTCATTTTATTGAATGCAGAAATGAGTACATCGCCGGCAGACTTAAGACCAGACTCACTTGACTTTAGACTCTTAGGACCAGACTCTATGTCCATAGGAACAGACTCTCCTACAGATAAAACAAAGCTATTCTTCTCAGCATCGACCCACGAGACCGCCTTGACTTCTTCTTCTTCAGTGATCATGAGACTTGGGTCAAAACTTGGGTTGGATAATGCAGCAATAACAACGTTGGTTTCAGACTCTTCCTTAACAACTTCTTGTCCGAACAGCATGCCAAATATGTTGCTCCCAGCAAGATGAGTCCATTCCAATGGTGGCTGTTTGTCCCGAGCGGGGATGAAAACAGTAGCCATATTAATGGTACAGTCACTGAAAACTTCTAACCCAACAACTTCAACTCCCTTGTTCTTCAGGTAGTATGGTTCAGGGAACCCAAAGTAAGGGAAGTCATCACCTTCCCTAACAAACTGTCCATTCAGAGGGAGTGAATAGGGCTTCATTTGGAATAAGGTAGGTGGATTGTCCATCCTCTTATGCTCAGCTATGGTTATCTTGGCGAGCCTAACTTCCTTCTCAGTCGGTTTGTACCCTAAGCCGAACCTTCCCTTCTGCTTAAATGTCTTGAACACAGGAGGAATCTTGTTTTTCGGGTTCTTTCCTAGTGGCATCCCAGGGAAGTGTCCTTGTCTCTTGAGTATAGCATGCACTTTGGGATTTGAGTAGGGATTGAAGTTAAAAGAGGCTTCGTCCTGGCTCAAAGTCGCCACAAGTTCAAAATTGTTAAGTTCTTGGTCCATAGAACTGTGTTCCACCTCAAGGGTTGCTTGTTTGGGAGTGAAGACAACATTGATGGATTCTCCCGAGATAGTGATAACTTGTCCTTGAACCAATATTTTTACCTTCTGGTGTAAGGTAGATGCTATAGCATTGCATTCGTGAAGCCATGGCCTCCTTAGTAGCAGATTGAAGGAGGCTGGGATGTCTAGCACTACGAACTCCACATTCCGAGTGATATCTGTAGTAATGGGCAATATTATGGACCCAACCGACTTTCGAGGAGAATTGTCGTAAGCCCTTAGTTGTACACCATTTTGAGCCAAGTGTTGTTGCTGGACTCCTAATTTCTATGCCGTCCTCCAAGGGCACGCATTAACAGCTGAGCCATTGTCGACTAAAACTAGAGGGATAGTCTTGTTGGAACATTGCACTGTAAGATAGAGTGATTTGTTGTGGTATGCCCCTACCTGAGGCGGATCTTCAATCCCGAAAGTGATAGCCTCTTGTTGGGAAGTCTCATGAGCAACTAGAGATTCCGGAGTCGTCGTGGGAGGTACTGTTAATGCAGTAAGAGCATCCATCATCTTTTGTCTATGTACTTGTGAGGTACAAATTAGCTGCCACATAGTAACTTCAGCTTTGGTCTTCTTGAGTTGTGTAAGCAGAGGATCTTCAGGCGTGACATAATTGTCATCGGTAGCCATTGGCGTAGGATTAGAAATAGCCACTGGGGTGGTGGTGTTCCTATTATTATGGCGGCCTGATCGAGTGAGAAATGCTACATCATCTGATGTTGGCTCATCCGTCTCCGTCCATTCCATCTTGGAGTATTAATGTTGCTCATCGTCATCACTATCCCAAATACCATGAATGGATAGGTCTTCACGAAAGCCAAACACTTCGGGGATAGGTTGACCTGTTTAAACAATCAAAGTGGAAGGATCAAAGCTACAAATTCCATGAAAGATAGCATTTGTATGCTCGGGCATCGGGTTTCTCTGATTGTTAGGCTTCTGAGAAACTTTTGGCATGGGTAGCGTCCTATCCCTTATCATGTCTTCTATCTTGTTCTTGAGAGACCAACATTTGTCAGTATCATGTCCTCGGCAGCGATGGTAGAGGCAAAATTGATCCAAGTTTTTTCCTCTTGTTGCTGACTCTTCCCTTGGCAAAGGTAGGACTAAAAAACCTTTCTTGACCAACCGATCAAGAGCTTGTGAGTAAGAGACGTCCAATGGTGTGTAAGTCTCATACTTTGGTATGAAAGGCCCCTTGCGCTGGATAGAGTTAGTTTCCATGACCTTAGGAGAGTGGCTAGGCGCACTAGTGGCCCTCCTGTTGGAACTAGACCCCTTTCATCCAGGCAAAGTAGTCTTATCATTATCATTGCCTCTAGTTGGACACAGATGTCCTTCAAGTAGTCAAAGTCTTTGATTACATGGTATCCCAAGTGCTTGGATAAGCTCCCTTTTAACCCTTGCTTGAAAGTAGACAGCTGTAGGCGGAGAGGGATTGTCTCATTGATGTGAGACAACTTGGTATGCCATCGCTCAAAGTAATCCAGGAAGGATTCGTCATCCCGTTGCTTCATGGTGGTCAAGTCATCCACCGTAGCTTGCTTCCTTTGGATGCGACTATAGTGATTAATGAAGGCTTTGAATAGTTCGTTCCAATCGGCCTTCGTTTGGGGTGGTAAAGCGTGATACCACACCTTGGCTTCGCCATCTAGAGTGGATGGGAAAACGGTAGAGTATAAACCGACATCAACCCGGTTTAATGGTGCTAGCCTCATGAATTCTTCAATGTGGTGAACTGGGTTCTTGGAAGGTTTGAACCTGATGTTTGGTACTTCAACTTTATCAGCTATCTTCAGAATCGGCTGAACAGGCAATGGCACTTCCAGATACTTGTCAGCAAAGGCTAGCACAGTGCTCATTTCTTTGGTAAGGCTTTCTAATTTCTGTTCAAGGGCCTTAACAGCGGGATCCTTCAAGAGGTTAGATGCCTCAGGAGTATCGACCTTTGTCTTGGATATCCCAATTCTTCCAGAATCTGAGGATGTCTTGATGATTTCAGGTTCAGACTCAAATCCCTGCATTTCTTCATCGTCTTCCTCGACATTCAACCCCAGTTTGGTATTGATCTTAGTAATGGCTTGTAGTATACCGTCCATTACTTGTTGCTGTTCACTCAGTCTTTTGCCCACCTTCTGCTCCTGTTCTAAGGTATTGGCAAATACCAGACCTTGCATTTTGGTGTAGAGGTCATCCAAATGCTTCGTGATGTTGGCTTCGGTGCTCTGGACCAGGATCTCTTGGAATTGTTCTCGGACGTAGTCACGATCCAGCAGTTGCAGACGGATCGTAGCGAGGGTTCGGAATCAAACGACCGGTTCGTGGATCTCGAATGCGGGCTCGGAGTCGATCACCAATGATGCCTGCATGGAAATTCAAAGTTAAGACACTCGATGACATACTCCGACACGTTCTACCCGATGCATGCATGTCCTAGATGACCTATATGATCCTAAACAACTTGACACATATATGCTGACACAGAGGAGTCACCCACTTTTTGGGAGTGCATGGCCTAACTTTATATGGACCTAAAAACAGAACACTATAAAGGGCCGAATAAAGTCAACATAGCGAGCGGGTCATAAGTTGACAGGCTTTAGTCAGTGTTTCTCAATTCGGATGGGCCCAATCCACAGGCCCGACCGTTTTAAGGAGAATCCGTAACTTGGTCCAACAACTCAGACAGCCCAAACCGTATTGGCTATTATGCGGACTAGAATAATTTTCAACAAGACTGACAACCCACGTTTTTTTTCTGACCTTTTTCTTTTTAAGCCTTTTTTCTAAAACTCAGGGAAATTGGACATTGTAAAGGACTGGATAAAGTCAAGAATAAGCGAGCATAATTAATTTATGAGCTTAATTGACAAATCCAATATGGTTGGGCCTAACAACGGGCTGACCATAAATGTGATGGACTTGTTAATTAAATCGATAAATCAATTTACTCAAGCCTAGTGACTATTATGCAGTCTAAGACACTATCCATTAACTTTGTTATACTTTTAATTAATTTTTTTTGGACCTTTGTTAAGAAAACTTCATAAAGGGCCATATAATATCATCAAAGGCGAGTCAATTTTTATCTATTAATTAAGATAATCAAATTTCAAACATACATGGGCCCCTCCACTTAGGCTAACCAAAATGCCTTTGAGTTAATTATATTAATAAATAAATAATCCTTTTTTCAACCCAATGAATTTTATATGGACTAGAACAAAATCTCAAAACTAGGGTCGACTCTTTACAAAAAGACAAGAAAAGGGGAGGGATACACATAGCACATAGCATACACATGAAAAGGGTACCCTAAACCAAGGCTCTAAATTCATGGACTTTTATGGTTGGGTATATAGCCTACCGCATGCCTTCGCCTCGGTTCTTCATACCATAAGGTAAGCAGTTAGGGTATTTCTCAAAGAACTTCAAGGAAGCTCTCGGAGTGTGACATCGGGAGAGGAGCGACCAAATGCTTAGAGATGTAGAGTTCATCCCTATAGTAGTGGCCTCCCGCTCTCAAGGGAAATCCTAGGTAACTTAAACCGTTGCCTTTGTGCTAACGTGTCAAAAGACCCGATTAGTGGCCCGGTATGCAAAAGATGCCTAAAAGAATAATAAAGTCGCGAAATAAATTAACTTCTCCCTTTTACACTTTCATATCAATTTGATTTTTTTCAAGTTTTACCCTCTTTTTAAAGTTTAAGTCCCCAGTGGAGTCGCCAATCTGTAGGACCCCGGAAAAAAGGGATGGAACTTTTTTTCTGTGATGCGCTACTTTTGTGATCGGGAGCCGACTAAGATTTCTTAATCCTTAAATAAGGATATTTTTATTTTTCGAAATTCGTTTTCGAGGTGATTAAACTTTATTTATTTACAAACTCATTTTTTATTATCTATATTATCCGTAATTACACAAATTAATTTAATAATAATTTAATCCCGGCCCAATTGTTAAATTCAGGCCCAAAGAGGAGCAAATGAGCCGCCAGAGGCTGCCAAAACCTTCCTAGGCTTTAGCAGACCCTGGGCTGGGCCATTTGCATCCCTGGGCCAAAAGGAGATGGGTTGAAATTAATAAAACCCCCCTAGGTTTTATTAATTTCTGGCCCATTTCCCTCGGGTCCAACCTTGAATTAACAAATTGGATGAATTAAATTATTTATTAAAATTATTTTCTGTAAAAAACTGAATATTTTAAACAGTTAAACGAATTTATAAATTATTTAAAGAGTCGCCAGCCGATTTAAGGAAACCGACAAACCATAAAATAAGAAAAGAAAGACTCCGGTCTACGAACCCGATTTCTAGATTTGGGGGTAAGGTTACGAATTCGAGAGTTATAAGAACTCTCGAATCCGCCTGTTATAAAACAGACTCTACTAAAATCAACATTGAAAAGAAAGAGAGCGGGGAGAAGTTTGATTTATTTCGCGGAATTATTATTCAAATCATGCAATATAAAACAAAGCGGTTTTTATTTTATAAAATATGTACAAGCACGGAATTAAATAAAGGATTACATGATTAAACACAATAATTTAAATAAAAGAACCGAACCTTGCTTAAGATGTAGCGAAGACGGATTTGATCCCTTGAGTTGCCCCTTGACTTGAAACCCGGATGGTGTGAACGGTTTGAAAGAGTGGTGTATGGATGGTTGTATGGTTGTGATGAGTGTGATTATAAGGGAGTGAAAAGTGGATTATGGGAGAAAAAAGAAGTATAAAATGGATGTGATGTAGGAAGATGATTTTATGATGGAAGTGGATGATGGAAGTGTAATATGGAGGTGGTATGAGGGTAGAATAATGATAGGGAATTTGAGAGAATAATAATATGGTGGAAGAGTATAGTGAGTGTATTGGATGATGATTGTTGGTGAAATGAAGGTGGAATGGAGGGGGTATTTATAGGTGAAGGAGTATGGTTTTTGGAGGGAAAAAGTGGGGGACATACCCCAAAAATCATGCCATCAGAGACCAAAGCCTAGGCGGGTTTTGGGGTGGTCAAGGGAGGTCAAACACGTGGGCAAAAATCAAGGGATTGCATGCATGCAGATTGTTTTTTTTTTTGGCGCCAGAATCATCAAAGCCTAGGCGAGCTTTGATATTATTATCACGCGGATCCGTGACGTGGCGCTGAACGGCGTCGTCTGCTTCTTCACTTAAAGCCTAGGCGGGTTTTGAGCTCTTTGGGCCGAGTCGCGCAACTGGGCCTGCTTCTGCATGGGCTTGTAAATAAAAATTAAAACCCCAATGGGCTTTAGTAATTATTTGCGGCCTGTTTTATTTTCCTTGGGCTCGGTTTATTGATCTTTTGAGTCCAATGACCCATTTCACTTGGCCCATCTGTCTTGTATATTTTTGATGAGTTGGGTTTATACCGGTATAAAATTCGGTGTCTACACAACCCTATTTAGCAGCGCAAAGGAACAGTCCTCTACTCAAATATTCTCGGGATTCAGATTCGGTGAATTAAAGTCTCCTTAGCGCAAAGGATCGGGTGGTCCTTCGGCCATTGGCAATTCTAGTCTCCTTAGCTCTCTTTGTTGTTGCTCTCGTCTCGAACTAGCGTTCTCCTGGCAAATAATATTCTCAGGATTCGGTTTCGGTGAAGTAGATGGCGGTCGACTACGTCGAGAACGAGTCTGCATACACAAGAGAACGACAAGAGAATCAAATTCTTCACGACTTAGGACACCAAATATCTAGCAGGGAAAGTAATCTTAAACAACCTAAAACCAAGAAACTAAGCTAGGTGCGCTTGCTCCTCGGCAACTGCGCCATTTTGTGTAACGTGGTTCATATGTCTGGTATTTTTGTCGTTCTTCCACGAGGAGCTAGGGGACTAGGACTTGAGTTACTATGCTAGGTAGGTCTAAGAATACTAGCGAACAAGAGTTTTTTAGGTGATGGCTAACAAAAACAGAGCACAAAACAAACTATGGTTCGGTCAAGATGAGGTAATGGGTTTCGGGGAGTTTTCGGGATGTAAACGGGGATAAGGAAGTAGGTTTTAGCAAAGAGGGAGTGAAAACGAAGGAATTCCAAATAAGTATTCTATTGAAGAAAGGCCACGGGATTCCCTTTGTCTAGGGTAATCCCGATTAATTACCTCGAAATCCACGACAGATTCTGAGGGTTAATCGAATAGAATCCCCTAGTTAGTCTCTATCTTACTCTTGTAAGCGAGTGCTAACTATTCCCTCTCCAACCTTTCATTAACAAGCGTTGGATGTATTCGAGAGCTCTCGATCCCAAATACATCCCACTTGAAGGAAGGATTGGAGTGGAAAAGTTGTTTTCCCTTTAATCACTCCCTAATTGATTAACCCACTCCTAATCACACATTCACATCCTTAATCACCCCTAACCCATAGGGTTTTAGCTACTAAACATGCTAATCACTATACTAACAACATCAATCACAATATTACTCATGATTATCAAACTAATAAAACAGTAACTAGCAAATGCAATAATCAAAGGAAACAATAAAACACAAATAGATGATAAAACTAACAAACAACACTAATTAAAAGAGATTAGGGATGAAGAAATTTTCAGCCAAGTTATGAAAATCAATGGATGATCAAGAACCAAAGAAGTACTTCAAGCTTCAATGCAAAAGAGAACTTCAATCTTCAAAATAGAACTTCAATCCAACAAGAAATCCATTGAACATTCACTAGTCAAGCACTAATTACTCACTAATTACAGTAGAAGTCTTTGATCCTCTCTCTAATAGTGTTTCTATCTCCAATGATCAGCCCCCTAATATAATCGTCACATAGAGTATTTATACAAAACTTAGGAAGTTATTCAAAACGCAGCGCATCAGCCGACAAACACACGTGAAACCCAGGTGGTCGCAAGCGCGACCAACCTGGTAGCGGGTGCGACCTAGCGAAAACCCTTGGGCGATTTCTTCTCCGCGCTAGGTACCGGTTGCGAACTTCTGCTGGAGTATTTTCCTTTTAGGTTTCTTCATTGGCCTTCGCGGGCGTCACCACTAAGGTCGCGCGCCCGACCTCCCTCTGGAACATTTCCCTTCAGAAGTTCCTAACAGCTGTCGTGGGTGTCACCTCTAGGGTCGCGGGTGCGACCTTCCTCTGGACGGACTTTTCCCGAGCGTAGCGCCCCCTACACATTTGGGCCTAAAAATGACTAAAAACAAAGTAAAAAGCACGAAAATAAACTGGAATCGAACCAAACGACTAAGTATAAAGGCGTTATTTAGGCCTAAAAATGGGCCTGAACAAGCTATTATCAAACACATCCTTTTGCGGCTGAGAAACACCATCACCTTCGGATGACTTGCCCAAAGCAGGAGCCATGCGTAACAAGGCGCTACTTATCTTTCTTGTGCTCCAATAAGGTCATTCCCCTAGTCCTGGTCGACAATGGCTCCGCCGTGAAGGTTTGTCCCTAGAGGACAACCCAAAAATTAGGCATCCAGTAACCCCAGCTGGCGCAAAATGTCGTGCAGCTAAGAGCCTATGACAACACACCCAGGAAGGCCTTGGGATCAATCTCCTTGCCACTAACTTTCAACCACATACAAGAAGCCTGCAAGCGGGATCAATCTCCTTTGTATAGATGAAAATGAGGCTAATGAATTGATGAAGTCGACTCAAAATGGATACGCAATGTTGTATCATCCATGATCGCCTATATAAGAAGACTGCAACCGAGAACATCTCCTTTGTGTAGATGAAAATGAGCCTAATGAATTGATCACTACAAGAAATCTATGTTTTGTGGCAATTTATTAGTGGCAAATTTATAATTGCCACAATATGCAAAAAGTTATGAAACAATAGTAGCATGTACGATTTTGCAACAAAAGGGAGGTCTATTGTAGCAAATTGCTTAAATTGCTACAAAAGTCAATTAATAATTTTCAAAGAGGCAGGAAAATAAAAAATTTCAGCAAAATTATATGTTTGGTCCGATTTTTTTGAGATAATTATACATTCCCTCTTATTTTTTCCAACCCAATTTTCGCTTCCCTCTAATTAGTCTGTTTTTCAATTTTAATAATAAAACCTAATTTGTTTTCCCAGCTAAAACCCAGCCTTTACGTTATTGTATTCCTTCTCCGTTTCGTTTTCAATTTTCCCTATTCTTTTCCCAGATTGAATTATATTTTCCTTTCAATCTGTTTTCGAAATTCACTTCTCTTTTCCTGATTTTCCTTTCCCAGTTCAATTCTCTCTTCCTTTTCAATTCCTCTTTTCCTTTGCCAGTTTTAATTCCTCTTCCTCTTTCCAAGTTTCCTTTTCCCAGTCAATTTACCATTGTTGAAGCTTAGCTTTCCGTCGGTCATTGATGCTATTATCCTTAATCGTTGTTTATTGTTGCTCTATAAATCGATTTGTCTGTTTTTCATTCTTCATTCTTCGTGCTTCGCTCTTCGTCATTCACTGTCTTGGTATCTGCTGGGCGAGAGCTTGAGTAGCAATTCAATCAAGGTAAATATAGTTCTTCACCCTAAATTAGAAGTTTCAAGTACCAATCTTTTAATTCGAATTGACATTGCAAACATTTCACTATCGCTATGCATTTGCTACTGACAAAAATTCATACATTCATCTGTCGATCTCCTCCAGTTGTTCTTCGCCCTAAACTCATCTAGTTCGATTCAGGTATTCTGTCTATTTTTACATTCGAAAATTTCAATTTGATGTATTTTCAAGATTCAATTACAAACTCATCTGGTTCGAGTTTGAAAGGATCCAAACTTACAGTTGGACCTAAGATAGAACAACAATGAAGATAGAAGGGAGAGGAATGACTGAGAAACTCTCTCTATGTTATTACAAGCCACGAAGGAGGTTGCTTAAATACAGCTAGAGACAGGAGATAAAAGAGGGAAAAACAAGAGAAAGAAATAAAGAATACAGAGCCAGCTAAGCAACTGAAATAACTAACTCAATCCTTAACACCCCCCCTTAAATTGGAGGGTGTTCCAACCCCCAATTTGTTCAGAATGTGATGATGCTGTGTACCCGGGAGAGCCTTAGTCAGAATATCTGCCAGCTGCATCTTTGAGGGGACATGATCCAAAGCTATTAAACCATCTCCCAGTTTTTGCCTAACAAAATGACAATCGATCTCAATGTGTTTCGTTCTCTCATGAAAAACAGGGTTTTTAACAATATATATTGCTGCTTGGCTATCACATTTAATAGGAATGGGAGTAATTGATTCCACTTGAAGCTCACCAAGCAACCTGCTCAACCAAGCTAACTCAGCTACCAACCTCCTCAAACTCCTATATTCTGCTTCTGCAGAAGATAGAGAAACAGTGGGTTGTTTCTTACTCTTCCAAGAAATCAAAGTCTTTCCTAGAAAAACCAAAAAACCACTAATAGATCTTTTAGAGTGCTTGCAAGCCCCCTAATCAGAGTCATTGTAGGCCTGAAGAGAAAAATCACTATCCTTGTGTAGTAATACTCCAAGATTTGGTATGCTTTTAATATACCTTAGAACATGTAAGGCAGCCTTCCAATGAAGGTCGGTTGGATTTTGCATGAACTGGCTGAGATGTTGTACTGTGAAGGAGATATTAGGCCTGGTGTTCACAAGAAAATTCAACTTGCCAATGAGCTGTCTATAGCTTGTGACATCGATCAAAGGAGCTCCTACACCAGGCAGCAACTTTGTATTCAGCTCCGTGGGAGAAACAACATGCTTCAAATCCTGTACTTCATACTCTGTCAATAACTCTATAACAAACTTCCTTTGAGTAAGAATTAAGCCTTCTGATGTTTTTAGAACTTCAAGGCCAAGAAAGTAATGAATATCTCCCAAATCTTTGATCTTGAAAACATGATCTAAATAAGCCTTCAAAGATTTAATCTCTTCATCATCATCTCCTGTTATCATTATATCATCTACATATATAGCCAAATAAACTGAAGAAGATGATGTTTTCTTACAAAAAAGAGAATAATCATTTGCAGAATGCTCATGTCCCCTTCTATACAGAACATCAGTCAACTTGGCATACCACTGTCTGGCGGCCTGTTTCAATCCATATAAGGATTTCTTCAATCTGCAAACCCCATTTGGAACATCAGAATGAACTCCTTGTGGTATCATCATATAGATTTCTTCATGGAGATCTCCATGAAGAAAAGCATTGTTGACATCAAGTTGTTGTAATTTCCAGTTTCTTTTGACAGCTACTGTCATGAGGGTCCTGACAGTGGTCATCTTGACAACTGGTGAAAAGGTTTCATCATAATCTATTCCAGCCTTTTGTGTATAACCTTTCACCACCAGCCTCGCTTTAAGCCTTTCAACACTGCCATCTGCTTTTTGTTTTACCTTAAAAACCCATTTGTTGTCTATTGGCTTCCTCCCCTGTGGTAAAGGCACAATGTCTCAAGTATTGGTCTGGAAAAGGGCTTGTAGTTCCTTTTCCATTGCTTCCTTCCAACCATCATGTGAGGTTGCTTCCTCATAGCTTTGAGGTTCTATGTAATCTTGATGTACTGAACTTGCAAAAGAAGAAGAGGAAAGACAAGAATCAATTCTTTTTGGAGTAACATGTAGATTTGTGACACGTGAAAAACAAGTCTCATAGTCTTCTAAATATGTCGGGGGTCTTGAAATTCTACTAGTTCTTCTTACAAGTTCAGCCTGGTTAGACATTGGTTCAGTAGTGCTTTGTTCTGATGCAAAATTATCAACCTCAGAAGGAGAGGGAGCAGAAATATCAATATCAGTATCTATAACCTGCCTAGTTTCATGATTCTGGTCCCTGCCAACTAGTTTATTTAGGAAGGGAAAAGAATCTTCATGGAAAACAACATCCCTTGAGATAATAAATTTATTAGTTTGAAGGGAAAACAGTTTGTAAGCCTTCTGTCCTTGTAGATAGCCTATAAAGACACATTTCTCAGATCTTTCTTGGAACTTATGCCTATTGTTCTTCAGGGTGCTTGCATAACACAAACAGCCAAAAACCCTGAGGTGATCATAAGAGGGTGTTTTACCAAATAAGAGCTGGTAAGGGGACTTATTCTTCAGCAAGGGAGTTGGCATTCTGTTAATGAGATAAGTGGCTGTTAGTATACTTTCCCCCCAGAATCTTAATGGAAGGCCTGATTGAAACATTAAGGCTCTTGCTACTTCTAGCAGGTGCCTGTGTTTTCTTTCTACCACTCCATTTTGCTGAGGTTTGTATGTGCAGCTGGTCTCATGTGTAATACCATAGCTGTTAAAGTATTTTATAGCCTCATTGCTATTTCCTATTTCTAATGCATTGTCAGATCTAATTTTTCTGACAGTCTTCCCAAACTGAGTTTTAGCCATAGACACAAAGGATTGTATTAATTCAAAAGCTTCACTTTTAGTAGTCATTAAGTGAGTCCAGGTTGCCCTAGTAAAGTCATCTACTATGGTAATAAAATATCTGTGTCCTGAGTGGGTTTTGATGTGAAATGGGCCCCAGGTGTCTATATGTATCAGGGAAAAAGGTTCAGTAGATGAAATAGAGCTAAGTTGAAAGGGCAAACATTTTTGTTTTGCCTTAGGATAGATATCACAGTTTCCATGCTTAGCAGATTGATCAAAACAAACAGGCAACAACTTCATTCTTGAAATAGACATGTGGCCAAGCCTTTTATGCCAAACATTTACATTCATAGTTGAAGTAGAGGCTTTATTACATGTAATAACATCTATACTAGAACCTAGAGATTGTATTATGAGAATTTGTTGATAAAGACTGTCTTCCAGGATATATAGCCCATTGGTTTGTCTACCAAGAACCATTTTTCGCAGAAAGGTCCTGCAAGATACATTCTTCTTTAGTAAAGATTGTAAGACAGTTTAATTGATCACATAATTTCTTGATTGAAATCAAATTGAATTTAAAATGTGGTACATGAAGCACATCATGAAAGATTATTTTATCTGTGATTTGCAAGGTCCCATACTCAGTTATGGCTATTCTTTTCCCATCAGGCAGAATTACCTCTATGGGTTTATGTAGGTTCTTTAAAGCACTCAAGAATCTTTTGTCATTACACATGTGATCTGAAGCTCCAGAATCTATGATCCATGAATTATTGGGCAAATAACAGACCATACTAATAGCATTTGAAAGCAAGCTAACAGTGGGCAAAGGGACGTTACCAGACATGTTGTCACTACTGTTTCCAGTGTGATTCATCTCTTGAGATGTAAGGTTGTTCAGAAGCTGTTGCAGGACATGTCTGGTTTGGTCATTGTTGTGGCTGGGATTTGATGCAGAGGTTGAAGCTTCCCCATTGTTAGCTTTGATCTTTGTTACGCGCTTTCTTTGCTCTCTCACAGTTGTTTGTTGATCATTCTGTCCTTGAGGCTTTGATCCATATTGCCTATTCTGGTTCTTTGGGGGATAGCCATGTATCTTGTAACATTTATCAATAGTATGCCCAGGCCTTTTGCAATAGTCACAGAACAATGTAGATTTCTTGGTCTCTTGCTTTCTTTGATCATTATTGTTGGCATATAGAGAAGCAGACTCACTCAAGAATTGTGTGTTATCGCTGACCTGTCTTTGCTTTTCTTCTTAAGACAGTAATGCATAGACTTGCCCTAATGAAGGGAGGGGAGTCATCATTAGGATGTTCCCTCGAATTCCAGTGTAGCTGTTATTGAGACCCATAAAAAACTGTAGGAGTTTTTTCTCCTCAAAATGAGAACCAATTTGTTGATTGATGTCTTCTGGTAAGCATTTGCACTTGCCACAGATGCATCTTGGAAAACTGGTGGCAGAACTCTTTTCATCCCACAGCTTCTTTGCTTTAGTGTACTAACTGGCTATGTCCAAAGTACCTTGAATTAGCTTGGAGATTTCTTGCTGGACTGAATACAACTTAGCTTTGTTTGATTGACCAAATCTCTCGATCAATTCCCTCCAAAGGTTCAGTGCACTAGTTGAATAAAGTACACTTTCTCGAATATCCTTGTGCAAGGAATTCAAGATCCATTATAGCTCCATGTCATTGCCTCTTTTCCAGTATGGATAGATGGGATCACTTTCTGCTGGAGCTTCAAGAGAGCCATCAACGAAACCAATCTTGAATTTTGCATTCAGAGATATTGTAGCCGATCTTTTCCATGTGTCAAAGTCTTCACCTGAGAAAAGTTCTGTCACTAGGGACATCCCAGGCTGATCTGATGGATGAATGAACAATGGATCACAAGGATCCGTTATTGGAAGATTTCTGACTTTATTCGATGGTTCTTCTGACATTGTTTTGATAATAGAAGAAAAGAAGAAAGAGGCAGGATCAATACCCTTAAGGGCTCTGATACCATGAAAGGATCCAAACTTACAATTGGACCTAAGATAGGACAGCAATGAAGAGAGAAGGGACAAGAATGACTGAGAAACTCTCTCTATGTTATTACAAGCCACGAAGGAGGTTCCTTAAATACAGCCAGAGACAGGAGATAAAAGAGGGAAAAACAAGAACTAGAAATAAAGAATACAGAGCCAGCTAAGCAACTGAAATAACTAACTCAATCCTTAACAGAGTTTAAGAGTAATTTGTTGGAGCTTTGATTTTTGCACTGATTGTTGGAGTCAGGTATCTGCTAGGTGAGAGTTTGAGTAGCAATTCAATTAAGGTATTCTGTATATTTTTACATGATTTTTGCACCGATTTTGACTGTTGTTCTGGGTCTTTTTGGTGTTTTTGCTGAAGTCTTTGATTATTTTCGGGTCTCTAAAAACATAAGGGGGTTATAATTAAGTATTCATGTTTAAAAACATAAGGGGGGTTTTTGTTGGAGTATTCATGTTTAAAGTAATAGTACTGACTTCCTTGGATGGTTCCTTTCAACCTAAAACAGTAGCAGTTTTGAGTATGTTTATTTAACTGCTTTTCTTATTGTTTTATGTTATCGAATTTGGTTGGTGCCCATTCAGATCAAGAATCCTAAGGTCTTCCATCTTCTTCTCTCTCTTTTAAATTTTGATTTCTTCATTTAATTGCTTTTCTTATCGTTTTATGTTGTTGAATTTGGATCAAGTTTGATGTCATTTTGAATTTGACGATTGGATAGTCACATGAGTTGCTTGTTCGTATTTGATTTCATGTCTGGAAACAAAGCACAGTAATAGATTTGGTTTCATCTGTCTAATTGTTGACTTGAATAAAAAAAAAGGGAATTGATTGGGTATGATATTCAATTTTTATTGCTATAGAAAAGTTCAATGCGAGTAAATGTTGTAGTATTAGGAACTTAGTGGTGTAACTGATGTTTAATCAAGAATGAAGAGTACCTAAAGTTTAAAAATGTTGGAGTAAATGGTCTTTGCATAAAAAAAATGGAATGGACTCAAGTATATATCAGGATTACCGCAATATGTCATCAACGACTAACACTGAAGTATATCTATCTAGCGGAGGTAGTTAATGAGGATGAAAACAACAAATTTAGGATCAAGTCCCATAAAATGTTTTCTTATTTGCTAGTTACTATGCTTTTACTGCAATTAATATTTCACTATGTAATAATTTTGGATCAAGACCAACTAATGGGTGTCGAAATAGCATTCTATGCTCTATGCATTATAAATTTACAATATTCTATTGAGTAAAGCAAGTAGTCGCGTGCTCAACTCCCCTAAAACAATTATAAGTCTCTCTAAATTGCAAAAATAAGGGGTAAGACAACTACGTTCGACCCCTCTACACTCTGCCTAGTTGGGACTTCGGAGTATTGGTTTTGGTTTTTTATTGACTAAAGCAAGTAATTCTTTCAATGTTTATGTCACTCATTTTTCTTATATCTTTTTAAAGGTTTGGTGTGTATTGTTAACTAGTCATTTCCATTTGGGGTGTATAAACTCTATTGAGGTTCACAGTTAAGAGTACTTGACTAACTGTTGCAGTAGAACAATGCAAGAAATAATGATCTTCGATGGAAGCGGTGTGAGTGGAGTGTTAATCATATGAGCTTCCCATGAAAATGAAAATGACTTGTGGCAACTACCACCGGCAGTGACTGAGAACTGATAGAAGCTATTTATTCACTACTTAGTCTCACAAGCCATGCTGATATACCTTAATTTTAAGTGCTACTGTCTTCCGAAAGGTGAGTAGCCACTACACTAAGCTTGATATATTGATGACAAGCTTATTTTGGCATGTGCTAGCATGATATAGATGACAAGCTTCTTCTGGGTTAATTAAGTTATTGATTCATTCATGATATTAGAACCATTTAAATGGCCACACTTGAAGCTTTAAAATAGATCCTTGGTCCTCTTTTCTCTAGAGTTTATCGTTAACGACAAAGTCATTGTTTACCTTTGTGCAGGAACGGAAATCACCTGGTCCCATTCCCACCATATACATGCATATGAATGAAAGGAACCTCCAAATTGCAGCCACTTTAGGTAAATTAACTTTGTTGTGACTTGTGAGATATATCCATAAACCCATCCCATCTTTACTTTGTTTCTTCCCCTTTCTTATGTCATAGCAATCCGTGCAGGCTGCTAGTGTTACTTACCTCTCACACAAATAGGGCATATATTTAAAATCTGGTATGTTTTATGAGTGAGTAATGTTTTGGTGTTTTTTTGAGATAATTCAACAGTATAGTAAGAAAAGTAGCATTTGGTTTAAGTATTTCATCCTCCCTACTTTGATAATAATAGATATGTGTATTAGGAGGAAAAAAGTTGTTTGGGATCTACCGCCCCAGTCTCATTGAGCAGGTGTGTTATTACTAATGCCCTTGCTGATTTGCTATTGATCTACTAATCTCCTTGCTGATTGATTTTGCTACTAATCTACTAATCTCCTGACTGATTTGGGTGTCCCAATGGATGTCTTGAGCATTGCTAACTGCTAAGGGTCTTGGGTCATTACTTGAACACTTGTTGAAGCTTTCAAGGGAGATTGCCCAAAAAATTTGTTGCTTGTGCTACTTGTCCTGCTAATTGGTCTGCTCAATTTTGAATTGGACTACGTACTGTCTACTGTTGTGTCGTTGATCTCTCCTACGCCAGATAATCAGTGCGCAGCGCCTGGTCAGACCATTGTATCTTATTTATTTTGATTTTTGGGAGATTATTTCTTTGATTAATTTTGGGTATTGCTTGGAGTAATTATTGAGCTGATGCATCATATTAAAAGGCCTTGGAAAATGGGTACTGTGCATCATACCAAAAGGCCTTGGATAATTGCATCATACCAACAAAATACACATATCAAAAGGCCTTTGATAATGGGTATTAGGCATCATATCTTCTACGATTGAGATCTAATAATGCTTGTGTTTGTCGTCGCTATACATTCGTATTTGTGCATAGAACCAATTTTGATTACATTTGTATGCCTTTTTCTAGTTGTATTTATCTTGATATATGTTTGACTGGACTCCGATCGAGTGTGTAGCTCTGATTTTATTTGGCGTGTGGTTGTGGAATTTATTATTGTGATATTATAGACTATTGTAAATATATAATACATTTTTCTTGGGAGATTATCAACTTTTAGGGGATACGTTGCTGGATTTTTTTCAGTTCTCTTTCTAGTAACAAATTTAACAATTTTTTTTTTGTTCTTTTGCAGTCACATATTCAGTTACTATCTTCTATGATATATGATGCAAACAACGATGATGTTGCATATGTAGAATTCGTTGAGATGCTCAAGCATGAAGATATTAGTTTAGAGTTTAGACTAATCATTATGTTATTTTTAATTTTCTTAATTAACTGCTTTGTCACGAGAAACAAAATTAAGACAGTTTTAATGTTTGTTTAAAGTGCTTGTGTAAACAGAAATCATGAATAAAGTATTATTTTCATATTTCTTATACATTGTCTACTATAAATGTACACTATATAAATTTAGTATCATTTTCATATATATATATATATATATATATATATATATATATATATATATATATATATATATATATATATATAGGGATATATCACAAATTGTATGGCAATAATCCCTAGTATCATTTTGGATTCTGGTGGTCCAAAAAAAAAATAAAATTGTATTGTAGTGGTACCAAATCCATCACCACATTCTTTTTATTTTTTCCATGTCTACCCCATATTGTTTTTGTTTTTTTGGTTCCGACCCTTAGATAGGTAACGAAGTGTAGTTACTAAAACATTTTTTAAATTATTTTTTTGAGATTCCGAGCAATTATTATGATTTTTTAAAAGGAAATAAAATTGAAAAAATCATAAAAAAATTGAAAAAAAATTGAAAAAAATTGGGAGAAATGTTGTAAATTCATTAAAAATCGTGGTAAAGTGTTATACAAAGTTTTGAATCAAATGCAATACAAAATCTATGATATTTAGCATATACACTCGATTTTGTCCCACTACAATACAATTATATATTTTTTTGGATCACCAGAATCCAAAATGATAGTAGGGATTATTGCCATACAATTTGTGATAGTAGGGATTATTAGAATCCAATATCCCTATATATATATATATATATATATATATATATATATATATATATATATATATATATATATTTATATATATATATATATATATATATATATATATATATATATATATATAAAATTCCCGTTCATCACATTTATATGAAGAGAAGTTCGATCCTTTGTTGGGAAATTAAACAAAATGCTAGTTGGTATTGGAGGAGACTTCTCAAGGCTAGAGATGTTCTTCTTCCTCTTTTTCAAGACTTGATCTCTAAGGGGAAGAAGTACAACATTAAACTGGGTTATTCTTTCGTTAAGAATCATCATCAGGAAGTTCATTGGCACAAACTGATTTGCAATTCTCCTAGAATTCCCAAGTGTGGTTTCATCGCTTGGTTAGCTGTAAATGGCAGGCTATCTACATTGGATAGACTCCAACGATTTGGGATTCAAATGGCTAACAGGTGCTTCCTTTGTGAGTGTCAAACTGAATCTAATTTGCATTTATTCTTCGAGTGCAGTTATAGTATTCAGGTTGGTACTGCTGTTTGGGATGTTTTTGTTGGTTCGTTCCCTATTTGGGAAAATTGGAATAGTAAAGACTGGGACAAAGCAGGATTCAAAGGAAAGAAGGAGAGATTGGTTTTGACAGTTATCATATATCATGTTTGGGCGGAGAGAAATAGTAGACTTCATCAGAATGTTTCTCATGATCCCGCTATTGTTTGTCTTTCTATCAAATCCGATGTTAAATTGAGGCTTTATTAGCCGTTTTGTTTGGGGTTAGTTTTGAACTAATCACTTTGGTTGTGGAGTTATGGTTTTGAGCCTTGGGCCGATTTAATTGTTGGCCCCTCGGGTATGCCCGAGTATCTTGTACTTGATTTTGTCAATGGAAAAATCTTATTGATTTGTCCAAAAAAAATATATAAAATTCCCTTTTTTGTCCTCATCCATTGATTGAAGATCCAATGGCCCAAAATTACAATGCTCACATTCTCACTAAATGCCAATGCTCATATTATCAGTTCCCTATATATATATATATATATATATATATATATGTATATATATATATATATATATATATATATATATATATATATATATTCTAATAATCCCTACTTTTGCAAATTGGATGATGGTGGTCCCTACTTTCACTTTGTATTCTCATGGTCCAAAACAAAATATAATTGGATTTGAGTGGGACTTGGCCGAGTTGAGTGGTGGTGACTCGGTGGTTTTCTAACATGGCACATTAGTCATGTGTTTGACCGGGTTTACTTTAATGTGCCATGTCAGAAAACCAGAGTCACCACCACTCAACGATAATGGCGTCCACTAAATTCAATTATATTTTTTGAACCACAGTCTGAAAGTGAAAGTAGGACTACCATCATCCAATTAAATGATTAATAGAATCTAATTTTCCTATATATATATATATATATATATATATATATATATATATATATATATATATATATATATATATATATATATATGGAGATTCTCTGTCAGATGTTCCAAGTCCAAGGCCAAGAGATCATGAGCTAACATCAAGAGCAGCAATGACCTCACCAACACACCAATATCCAAGGCCATCATCAATATCCAATATATATATATTGATGGAGATTCTCCATCAGATTGATGTATGCAAGGTCGTTATGATCAGAGTGATGACCTCACAGACACCAAACGACTCACAACACTTGGAATTTGAGACCTCACAGTGAGTAATCGAATTGAAACAACTCCAAAACAGGAGATAATTAACAAAAATCGAATGGATGAAATGGGTGAGGTGTAAAATAAGATTGGAAGAGCTAGAATAACACGAATAACCTCCTCCAAGATAGAACCCGGTTCACCACGCACCAAATAACATCAAATGGATAATGAGGGATGGGAAAACAGAAAATGAAAGATAGACTTGAGCTCAAGCTGATACAGGCACACCACAGCTAGAACACAAGGGCAATGGACTCGATTACCTCAATCGATACAGGCGCACCACCATTGAAGTCACCAAGCTCTACACCCACCACAAGGATTGCTAAATCCTTAATACTGTAGTAGAATTAACCAAATTTGAGAGTTTAACGTCACTCACAAACAAGAGGCTCAATAAGGCACTCAAATCTCATATTTCATATATCAAGTTGTTTTTTTACAATGACCTCACAGTGGGTATATATAAGCCCAGCTGAGATATCTAATTAGGAGTTTCTTGAGCAAAAAGAAAACGTCCTAAACTTGATAAATTAAACTAATTACATCAGAATAAGATAATATGTAACTAACTTAGGAAGCTTCTAGACCCATTGGTAATGAGGGCTAATAAAAGCGTCACACATGGCATCTTTATGAAGCTTCTAGAACAACTAGAAGGCTCTAGAAACATCACACATGGCGCTTTCTTGTTGGAGCAGCATTCCTCACGTGGACAGGGCTGGATGATCACCTCACGAGCTGGAAGGACCTCAATAGCTCGAAAGTGACATCTTCATAGAAGGCCTCAATGACAAACACCTCACTGAATTAGAAAGACCTCAACAACTTAGGAAGTGAAGTAAAAAAGGTGCAAATAGTCTTCCTCCAGTAGGGAACGTCCTTGGACGTCTAAATTCTCAACATATTCAATATGGAGGTCTTCATACGTATATTCAGATTGCATTGAAGATTAATGACCTCCCATAAGCAGCAGATGACGCAACCCAAGTGAAAAGACCAAAAGGACCTTGCTGAAACACCGAAAGGCAAGTTGATCTCGAATGAGGTCCTCATGCACGTACCCAGATTACAATAGTTGTGCAGAATGCAAACGACCTCCAAATGGATCAACCTTTGGCATTTAGGAAAGCTCAATAATAAACTTCCTTGACATCCAAAGAGAAGATAATCGCAAACCAAGTTGAAAAGAACAACCGGATCCAGATAAACATCCTCAATAAGAACAATCGGCTCTAAATAAATGTTCTCAATGCATGCCCAGATTGAAATAGTTTTGTGGAACCCAAATAACCTTTGGACCATGTAAGCTTGGACATTATGAACGACCTTCAAGGGACAAAATGTGAGTGAGGCCTCAATTCTGAAGTGTTGAGACAATAAGGATGACCTCACTTCAAGTGGATGACCTTTGATATAGTCAAGGACCTTTTGGGATTCATGGATGGCCTCAAAGCATGTTGAAACCAAATGAGGTTATGAGGGCTGATCTCCATCACAGATGTTCCAAGTCCAAAGCCAAGAGATCATGAGCCAACATCAGGAGCAACAATGACCTCACTAACACACCAGCATCAAGGCCATCATCAACATCCAACACTAACATCCAGTGATGCTATATGCTGGTCTAGCAAGTCATGAGGTCATCCAACTACACCATCCAACCAGTGAGGTAATTTCTTAACTCCATTTGAAGACTTCACTTTAGAGCTGTTGAGGACTTTCTAGTTCAGTGAAGGTATTTTCCATTTTGGTTGCACAGGCGTGCGATCACTAGAGAGACTGATGAGGAGTACGAGGAGGTAGAAGAGCAAAATTCTTGTTCTTTTATTGGAATTGGGAGAGGAGGCAGAGGTCCTATACATTACAAGAGAAGGAGGCATGTTCGAAGGTCACCTAGGACTAGTGGAGATGAATCTAGGAGCAGGAGTGATAGGGAAGAAAGGAAGGAAAATAGAAGAGTTGAGAAGTAGGATTTCAAGATATTCCTGAGTATGAAGGAGAGTTGGATCCTAATGTATTTTTGGATTGGTTGCAAACTGTGGAGAGGGTGTTTGATTTGAAGGAAGTGTTAAAGGAGAGTAAGGTGAAGTTGGTTGCATTGAAGTTGAAGAAGTATGCATCTACATGGTGGAATAACTTGCAGAGAAGGAGAGAAAAGATAGATGAGCCTAAGGTCAGTACATGGGTTGAAATGAGGCAGAAGCTCAAGCAGAAATTCCTACCTGAAAACTACATGAAGGAGAATTATTCGAAGCTTCAACACTTGGTCCAGGGTAGCCAGTCTGTTGAGGACTACACTAAGGAGTTTGAACATCTACTGTGGAAAGCAAAAACCTTGTTGATTCTTACATCAGTTATAGGGATGCCCAGATAAAGGAAAGGCACAGAACCTTCATTGAAGTCAGTGATTGCTAAGATAGTATCTTTCATAGAAGCAGTGACACTATTAATTTAGCAGGTAGCTTTCAGAGGGTTGGCCATTAGACCCAAGGTTGCATGAAAATGATGGAGGGTGCCCATGATCATGGTAATTGAAGTTGTATCTGCCGCACTAAAAAACATGAGATCATACGCAAAGACGAGATGATTGAGCTTCATATGTTTGAAACGAGGATAAAACCAGAATTGTTGTTGCTTGGCAGTTTTATTGAGACCCGTGGATAGATAATCCATAGTGAGGATGAATAGTAGGGGGATATAGGGTCCCCTTGCCAAAGCCCTCTGGCTCCTTGGAAGTAACCATAATTTCCACCGTTGACACAGATCGTGAAAGATGTGGTGGTAATGCAAGCCATTATCCATTGAATGAGCCTGTGAGGGAAGTTGTAGTGCCTTAGAAGTTCATGAATAAAATCCTAGTGTATAGTATCAAAGGCTTTCCTCAGGTCTATTTTCAAGAGGCATCTGGATTGAGTAGTGGTTCTCTTGAAACCTCATGCATGCTCTTGATAGAGTAAGACATTATGGAGTAGTTCTCTGCCTGGCACAAAAGCTGCTTGACTGTGATCAATTATGTCTGGCAGAATCATCTTTATTCGTCGGGCAATGAGCTTTGAGATGCACTTGTGTACAACGTTGCATCAGGCTATTGGGTGAAAATTGGCGGCCTCCATTGGATTTTGGAATTTCGGTATTAACGCTAAGGAGGTATATTTCATAGCCTTCAACATTTTTCCTGATTGGAAAAATTCATGCACTACATTGCATATATATGGGCCAATTAAGTCCCATGTACTCTTGGAAAACCACTTGAATAACCATCAGGACTAGGAGATTTCTGATTGGGAATGGAGAAGATGGCGTTCCTGATCTCTGCATCCATGAAGTCAGCACAAACCATATCATGAGCACTATTCTGTACTAGGGGACCATGCTGGGCAATACTTTCATCAATTATTTGGCATGTAACATGTGGAGGACCCAACATTCCTTCGTAAAAATCAACCAATACCTCACCCACAGCATCATACCCTTTAACCACGATATGATCAGGTCCGCGAATGCTGAAAATAGTGTTTCTCAATTTTTCTTTGTTTCATTCTGGCAAAGGAAAAATTTGAACATATATCTCCATAAATGGCAGCTTCAATCTTGCTTTGTTGTGGGATGCCATGAATGGAGGATCTCATAATTTGCAAATAATGTCTTTTTGCTTCTTGCTCTGCATTCTGAATTTCAACATTACCACGGTGTTGTATAAGTAGGGTTTGAATCTCCTCTAACTGTTTCCTGACGTCGATTTGCTGATGGTGAATGTCTGCGTGTTTGGAATTGTTTAGGCTATTGAACCACTGCTTCAGATGATTTAGGATCTGATGTAGAATATACATCTTGTATCCCTCAAGCCTATTATCAATGGATGTTTGAACAAGGCTGGGGAAATGGGGATCCTTCGACCACATAACAGTAGCAGAAGATATTCTTTGGTCTAGGCCCGTCTCTGAGAGTAATGTTTACAAGATAATGATCAGAGAGAGAATTTATCAAGTAATCTTGGAGCGTTAACGTCGCGTGGATGGGTGAAGATTAGCTTGAGTGATGATGGATGATCGATATTCAACACTAACAATAGCCTTGAACACCCAAAGGTTAACCCGGAGCAAGGAGAACAACAACTCTAGGCCTAACACCCCACCATGATTATCCAAGGTAATCCACTAAATAATCACTAAAAGAATGACTTTAAACACCACCAAAGTTGATTGGATAAAGTTAACAAGATTTTTAGGGAAGTTGGGATAAACCCTACAATGCCAAGCATTACATTCAAATATCAAAAACTGTCCCAAAATATTGGAAGGGAGTAGGTATTTATAGGAATGGGGGAAAAACAAGCAAAACGCAGCGTTTAACAGCAAAAATACACAGTCCGGCAGGGCCGTCGCGGGCGCGACAACCATCTGTCACGGGCGTTACAAAAGCTGACTCGGGCGCGACACCCTTCTAGACATAGCAGCGTCATCTGGGCAGAAGAGGTCACGGGCGCGATGTCCCAAGGCAGCAAGGTGTCGCGGGCGCGACCCTAGGCGTCGCGGGCGCGACGTCCTTCTGGACAACTTTTCTCTTCCGACTTCAAACACGCATAACTTCTTCATCCGAACTCTTTTATAGACTCGTAAGATATTGATGGAAAGCTCTCGATGTGTAATTTAAGCTCCCAAAATTTGAGACCCATCGGAGTTATATTGAAGGAGTTATGACCCAAAGCGTGAAGACGCGTCCATTCCGACAACCCATGTTGACCCTTTTCCACTTATTCTTTCCGAATGACTCCGAACCCTTTTAAAGGCTTAAAGTAGGTCCCGATGAAGAGTCGTAGCTCCACTCCCATAGTCAGGGGTCCCATTTGAAGTGGATATCACAACCAACGATGATCGATTCATGCCTCCAGGGTCTCGGGTCCACCTTGAAATGCACTCCACACTCGACCTTGGAGTTGATTTCTTCGTGTTCTTTAGAGGGGGTGAGGATAGACTTGGAAACCATGGATCCCGAGGCTCGGGCCCCAGCCCGGTACGCTCCATACTCCCCTTCTTGAAAAAGAGTTGCCCTCAACTGTTTGGAGTTGCAATGAAGGCACTCCCCATTACTCGGCCACCCGTTGCTTGAACCCTCCAATAAGCCGATCATGATCACACTGTGAACTCCACCCTGCTTGAAGAAGTAGGAATTCTGGTACAGGTTTGGGGGTGAAGGACAAAGGACGGAAGGAGGAAATTTTTGAGGAGTTAGGGAACACCCACCCTCACTAAGCTTGCTACTCAATAAAGACAAAGCTATGGATCACTTGTCCTCACCAAGAGCACACTCATCCTGTGTTTCGCTCAAAAGGAGGTTCCTCAACTAACTTCCCGCCCAGGTTTTGTTTTGATGTGGGTTTAAGGGATCCATGCACTCAAAGCCAAGTAATAGATCTTCACTCAACATACAATTCCACAAACATTGCATCTCGAACTTCACATTGTTCCCAGTCAACAACATATCCTCGAATAACCAATGTCGCCCAAATATCATGTATGGCATATTCAAATAGTTCACATCACAACGACTAACATGCAAGCAATATTCATTGAGAGACGACATAAACGATGAGCTCATAAGCATTGGTCGAACCAGAATCAAGGCATCATCGAACCCAAATTTGTCACTAGACACCAAACGAACACCAAGAATCCTAGCATGCCACTCAAAATATAGAGACTTTTCAATTGTGGACATCACAAACTCATCATACAACTTATCACGCCAACAAACATCATCAAACAGCCAATGTCTCCCAAAGATCATGCACGACTCACACAAAGACTTTATGTCGCAACATCCAACATCCAAGCAAGTCTCAATGAACTTCTTAGGTGAGTTTGAAGTTACCTCATTCTTCTCATAGGGGAGATCATAAATGACTAGGCCGTGAGAGGTGTTGGTGACAACTCCGTTGTTGCTTGACTCCTCAAAAAGCGATGTTGAGATGTTTATCAGAGCTTCTTGTTGGGATTCTTCAACAATGATGAGAGGAAGGACAAGATCGGCGTTTTCAACCTCCTCGTGACATGGAGTTTCACCAAGCTCACCATGTACATCAAGAAGCTCACGAGGTTTCCCTTCATCGGTCGCAAGGACATTAACCCCGTCCATTGAACTTTCCTCTTTCTCAACCTTCTCGTTGCATGAAGCTTCAACAATAACATCGGATACATCACAAGGTTCAGTGGAAGCTCCTTCGTTGGCCATAAGATCGACCTTTTCTTGCTTAATTCTTCTTTGCCCATCAAGTGATGAAATGGGTTCAGGGTTAACCTCACGCTTGCAAGTGTTAGGCAAGAATTGCCGATCCATCAATCGCTTTAGCCTCGTCCATGAAATGATTTCCGATTGACCCTCCATAGTCCTTTGCATTCTGATGGTCGCAAACCAAAGAGATGTGGAACTAGTGAGTTTCGATCTCGCAATTTGGAAGGCCCGTTCATCATTATACTCCTTAGTTGCAATGATTCTCTCCAAGGCTTGGACTGTAACGTGGATTTGTAACCCCTGTTTTTATCGTTATTCTCGAGGAGCTAGGGGCCTTGGCTAAAGGTATTGGTCAAGAACGGGTCTAGATCACTAAGGTAGCAAAAGGTGAGGGTAGGGTAATTAATATAAGCAAACACGAAGAAACAAAGAAACTAAGGTCGGGTCAAGGTAAGACAATTGGCTTTGGAGGCTTTTGGGATGCAAACGGGAACAAAGAGACGAGTTTTTCAACAAGAGAGCAACAAGGAGAGAAATCAAGTGGCAATTCCGTTAGAAAATACCCACCGAGCTTCCTCTTTCGAGGATAGTCCGGATTAACTTCCCCAAAGTCCACCACGGACCCGAAGGGTTAATGAAACGGAATTCCCTAGTTAGTCTCTACTCACTCTCGTGAGCGACTGCTAACTATCCCAATTCCAACCTTCCAACACAAGTGTTGGATGTATTTGGGAGCTTTCGGACCCAAATACACCCCACTTGAGGGAAGCATTGGAGTCGGAAAGTGATTTCTCACCTAATTACTCACTAAAATTGCTAAACCATTCCTAATTACCAATTCACACCCTTAATTACCCCTTAACTCCAATTCACACCCTTAATTACCCCCTAACTCAGTAGGGTTTGAACCACTACTCATCTTAACAACTAATCTACCATCAACAAAACCAACCCTAGACATGGATTCTAGCAATAAATAAGCAAAACTCAACCAAAGCAATTAATATTGCAACAAGAACATCAAAGCAGCAAGGAAGCAATTAAAGGAAAACAACTAAATCAACAAGTAATAACAAAAGAGATTAAGGAAGGAATTCACCTATCAAAGATACCAAAGAGCAAGAACGAACAATAGAAAAGAGAAGCTTCAATCACCAATACTTCAATCTTCAATACAAAACCTAAATCAAAGTAACAATTTCAATGGAAATCTCACTAATTAAGCCTAATCACTACCTAAAAGCAAACCTATACTAACTCTCTCTCAAAGAGACTCTCTACCCGACCCCCCTCTACTAATCGTTCAAGGGGGTATCTATATACTTATAATGACAATCTCTGTGGGACCTAGCAAATACTACAACGAGAGCGTTTCAAGGAATCTCAACCAATCACAATTAAGAAAAAAAGGACCCAATTTTTAATAATTTTTGATTTTATTTTCAACCGGATTTTACTATAAACCTAAGTTGCTTGGCACTCTGACACCAATTACAGCTGTTCCATCACTGTTTTAAATTTAATTTTATTTTAGAATTAAAAAAAACCTATTACAAATCCCATATGGCTTTAGACTTTGATAACGTTTCCAACTGTTCCATATCTATATATATTATAATCGAAATCATTGTGGGTCCCGCAAAATAGAGCCACGGGAGTGACTGTAGGGGAATTGGCCAATCATAACGTATAAACTTAATATTTTTTAGTATTTTCAATTTTTTTTATAATTTCAATCCATATTTTATTTTAAAATTAAGAAAACCAGAAAGTATCACTAATCCTTGACTGCTTTGGACTCTGAATTAAATTATTTTGGTGTTGCCTATAATAATAATAATAATAATAATAATAATAATAATAATAATAATAATAACAACAATAATAATAATTATAATAATAATCTATATATTATAATAGAAATCATTGTGGGTCCCATGAAATAGAGCCACGGGAGTACTGTAGGGGAATTGAACAATCACAACGTAGAAAATTATTTTTTTTTCTATTTTCAATTTTATTTTATTCTCAATCCTTATTTTATTTTAAAATTAAAAAAACCCATAAAGTATCACTAATCCTTGACTACTTTAGAATCTGAATTAAATTATTTTGGTGCAAATAACAGTAATAATAATAATAATAATAATAATAATCTATATTCTATATATTATAATTGAAATCATTGTGGGTCCCGTGAATTAGAGCCACGAGAGTGATTGTAGGGGAATTAGCCAATCACAACGTAGAAAATTATATTTTTTTTCTATTTTCAATTTTTTTATTCTCAATCCAGTTTTTTATTTTAAAATTTAAAAAACCAGAAAGTATCACTAATCATTGACCACTTTGGACTCTTAATTTAACTATTTTGGTGCAAATAACAGTAATTATTTTGGTATTGCCTACAATAACAACAACAACAACAACAACAACAACAATAATAATAATAATAATAATAATAATAATAATAATAATAATAATAATAAAATAAAAAATAAAAAAATAATAATCTATATATTATAATAGAAATCATTGTGGGTCCCACGAAATAAAGCCACGAGAGTGATTGTAGGAGAATCGGCCAATCACAACGTAGAAAATTATATATTTTTTTCTATTTTCAATTTTTTTTTTAATTTCAATCCAGATTTTATATTAAAATTAAGAAAATCAAAAATCTATATATTATAATAGAAATCATTTTGGGTCCCACAAAATAAAGCCACGGGAGCGATTTTAGGAGAATCGGTCAATCACAACGTAGAAATTTTTTTTTTTCTATTTTCTATTTTTTTTAATTTTCAATCCAGATTTTATATTACTATTAAAAAAAAAGAAAGTATGACTAATGATTGACTGCTTTGGAATCTGGATTAAATTATTTTGGTGCAAATAACATTAATTATTTTGGTCTTGCCTATAATAATAATAATAATAATAATAATAATAATAATAATAATAATAATAATAACAATAATAATAATAATAATAACAATAATAATAAAAATCATCATAATAATAATAATAATTATAATATTAATATTAATAATAATAATAATATTATTAATAATAATATTAATAATAATAATAATAATAATAATAATAGTAAATGTTTTGGGTCCTGCTAAATGAAGAAATGATATTTATTGTAGGGACTTCGTCCAATCATTAGATAGATAAATACTGAATTAAATTATTTTGGTCCAAATATCAGTAATTGTTTTGGCAAAATAATCTATATATTATAATAGAAATCATTGTGGGCCCACGAAATATAATCACGGAAGCGTTTCTCGGAGTCTAGGCCAATCACAGCGCAGTAAGTTGTACTTTATTTTCAGTTTCTTTCCAAATTTTATTTACAATTAATGAAATTAAAAAAATATATCATTAATCCATGTCTGCTTGACAGCAGTTACATTCAAAACGAGTCTTACTAAATCTCAAACAGTAGTGTTCAATTTTAATTGCATTTTGTTTTTATTTCTTTCCAGATTTTATTTACAATTAAAAATATTAAAAAATATATCCTTAATCCACGTATGCTTGACAACAGTTACATTCAAAACAAGTCCTACTAAGTCTCAAATAGCAGTGTTCAATTTTAATTTAAGTTGGATTTTATTTTCTATTTCTTTCCAAATTTTATTTACATTTTAAGAAATTTAAAAATATATTCTTAAACGGCTCCAACGAAATCTCAAACAGTAGTATTCAATTTTAATTTAATTACACCACTAAAACAAAATCATCCATAACTAATGACTTTAATATCCAAAACACTTCAAAACAATTACCAATTAGATTATTAACATGACCCTTGCGGTTAGGTCAATGAGATTCATGAGTTTTTGTAAATATCTATATAAATATAACACATTTGTTAGAGGTTATATCTATTTCTCATATATTAACTTATTCTTATGCATCTATTTCCCATATATTAACCTATTATTATGCATCTACTTTCACAAACAACATACTAAATATCCCAAAATTAAACATCTCTTCATCTACAGTCAGGAGCAAGCAAGATCAATCTTATCGCACTTCAGAATCATATAGACATAATCCTTTACCTTCCCCATCAATAAGTTTCACATTCATAAATGTTTTCCTCAATATTCATCAATAAGTTTCACATCATGACTTTTATAAAATTTCAAAAGTAACTAATTGAGTTCACTCCGTGAATCGCACGGGTTGAAGCCTAGTTATACATAGCAAAAGTAGTTAGTCAAAACGCAACACTTCGATCAACAGCCCCTAACATACTAACAATATTAACGGAACTACTTACAATATCTAAGCTTTAAGCGAAGCGTTAACTGTCACTTAACATCCCGTAACCTAATTTATTAACGCAAGACATAAATATTGTGTGCTTAAGATTTCGAGTTGTTCCAACCACACTAAAAGTTGAAAGTATTCTGCTCCCTTAGACCTTTGCCCCCAAAGATGCCACCGGCACTATCTTGCTATAACAAAATTTGAATCCCAACATCACTACACCTCCTCAGCCAATACAATCACAACATAATTAGTGGACAAGCTATTTGAAACCCACGTGTTATTCATGCTATACTTTAGATGCTATCTCCTAATAGATCACCTAAAACAATTAAATTAAGAGGAGAGTGGAGTAGCGTCTAACTCTCAACAACCAGTTCCAATTACCCAAACTATCATCATCCTCATCATGTAACTCACAGCCAGTATCAAAATTCACAGCCGCAATCAATTTATATTAATTTCAAAGGAAGAAAGAAAACAGTACTTTAATAAATTATGGTGTAGCGGTGTTGTCCCTCTTCAGATTATTTTCTGTACCCCCTTCGTCACTTTATCACCATTATTAATCTATCCAACAATTTATTAAAAGCCTCAAGATATTAATGCCCAAAATTACAGTGGCCAAGATTTTGCCTTTCGTGATTACGTGACGAGTATGTCTAGACTTAGACTTTGGCAAATTGGATTAAATGTCATCGACTACGGCAGGGATTGACAGGCCAACGAAAAGAGGAATAAATACTGTAAGTAATAAGACGTTACTAACCTTCGTGATTCTTTGCGGATGAAATTTCTCCTCCTCTTTCGATCCTCTATTATTCTCTGGCGAACGGTAGGAGACACTGTATTATTTTCTGAGGAGGTAGGTATATATATATATATATATATATATATATATATATATATATATATAATTAGGAGACTTAGGGTTTAGAGTTAGTCTATAGGAATTAAGAAGGCAGCTAAAATAATAATAATAATAATAATAATAATAATAATAATAATAATAATAATAATAATAATAATAATAATAATATTTTTTTCTTTTCGGAGAAATCTGGGTATCACATCCTTCCCCCTTAAAAAAGTTTTGTCCTCAAAACTTACCCAAGTCATCAAATAGGAATGGATATTTATTCTGCATAGCCTCTTCCAACTCCCAAGTGGCTTCCCTTTCTGTATGATTAGTCCATTGCACCTTGACATAAGGAATTGTACGCCTTTTTCAACACTTGTAGTTTCTTGTCCACAATCCACACTGGTCTTTCTTCGTACGTCACATCCTTCTGCAGTGCTATAGGAGTAGCTTCCAGTACATGACTTGGGTCATGAACATATTTTCTCAACATGGAGACATGGAATACATCATGCACTCCTGAAAGTGATGGTGGAAGTGCTAGACGATATGCTACAGGGCCAATTTTCTCCAAAATCTCAAAGGGTCCAATATATCGTGGGCTAAATTTCCCACGTATGCCAAACCGCATAACTCCTTTAACTTGTGACACCTTCAAAAATACATGATCACCAACGTTGAATTCCAAGTCTCTTCTTTTATTGTCAGCATAACTTTTCTGGCAGCTTTGAGCCACTCGAAGCTGCTCTCGGATAAGGCAAACTTTATCAGTCATTAATTGTATTATCTCTGGCCCTATCAACCTTCTCTCTCCAACATCATCCCAACAAATTGGCAACCTACACTTCCGCCCATATAATGCCTCATAAGGAGCCATCTGGATACTGGCTTGATAATTGTTGTTATAAGTAAATTCTATTAAGGGTAGGTTCTTATCCCAAGAGCCATTCATATCCAACAATAAGCTCTCAACATGTCCTCCAAAGTTTGAATGGTGCTCTCAGGCTGACCATCCGTTTGAGGATGATGCGCAGTACTAAAATTTAATGTTGTACCTAAGGCTTTATGCAAGCTCTTCCAAAACATAGCAACAAAATGTACATCTCGATCGGACACAATAGAAACTGGAACCCCGTGTAACCTCACAATCTCCCAGACATACAATTCTGCCAATTGCTCTAAGGTCATATCAGTCTTAATTGGCAAAAAGTGAGCAAACTTAGTTAGTCTATCCACTATAACCCAAACCACCATATTACCTCTAGGAGTACCGGGTAGAGCATACACGAAGTCCATGGTTATATGTTCCCATTTCTACTCTGGAATAGGGAGAGGTTGCAGTAATCCCCCGTATCTCTGATGTTCAATCTTGACCTGCTGACATGTCAAGCATTGTGCTACATATTGAGCTATTTCTCTCTTCATGTTATTCCAGCAAAATGTCCCCTTCAAGTCCCTGTACATCTTGCTACTTCCTGGATGAACTGTGTAACTTGTGTCGTGAGCTTCCTTCAAGATCATCTTCTTTATCTCATCGTCATTCGAGACACAAATTCTATTCTCGAACCTCAAAGAACCATCCTCATGAATGCTAAACTTGGACTCGGACCCCGCTCTAATGGCATCTCTATGCTTCTGGAGATAAGAATTTTTTTCTTGTGCACCTTTGATCATGTCAATTAACATAGGATGGACTCGGAGATTCGCCAATTGTGCTCTAGCACCAGGGGAAAATATCTCATTATTTTTCCTCTCTAAGTCTGCTAACAAAGGCCGTTGAGAGGTAAATAATGCAGCCACATGAATTGATTTCCTACTTAAGGCATTTGCAACAACATTAGCTTTCCTTGGGTGGTAATTGATGGTCAAATCATAGTCCTTCAACAACTCAAGCCATCTACATTGTCTCATATTCAAGTCCTTTTGTGTAAACAGGTACTTTAGGCTCTTATGGTATGTATACACCTCACATGCTTCCCCATACAAGTAATGCCTCCATATCTTCAACGCAAAAACTACAGCTACAAGCTCTAAGTCATGAGTAGGGTAGTTCACCTCATATGGCTTCAATTGTCGAGATGCGTAACCAATAACCTTCCCTCCTTGCATAAGCACACATCCTAAGCCCTTCTTTGAAGCATCACTATAAATTGTAAATCCTTGACCGCTCGTTGGTAATGTAACTACATGGGCGGAGACCAATTGCTTCTTCAGTTCTTGAAAACTTCTTTTACACTCATCTGTCCACTCATATCGAACACCCTTCCTTGTCAAACAAGTCAAAGGTGCAGATAATAGGGAAAACCCCTCAACAAATTGTCTATAGTAGCAGCAAGGCCCAAGAAGCTTCGAATTTCTGTGACACTGCTTGGTCTGGCCCAATTCACAATGGCCTCAACTTTCATTGGGTCAACAGAGATCCCATCCTTGTTCACTACATGCCCTAGGAAGGTAACACTATCCAACCAAAACTCACAATTCTTCAATTTACCAAAAAGTTTCTCCTGTCTTAAGGTTTCTAACACGAGTCTTAGATGCTTTTCATGCTCCTCAGAACTTTCAGAGTACACTAGAATATCATCAACAAAAACCACCACAAATCTGTCCAAGAAAGCTCGAAAAACCCTGTTCATGAGGTCCATAAATGCAGTAGGGGCATTAGTTAACCTGAAAGGCATTACTATGAATTCATAATGGCCATACCTGGTGTGAAAAGCCATTTTAGGTATATCCTCGGCCTTAACCTTCAGTTGGTGGTATCCGGACCGTAGGTCAATTTTTATTTCTTCCGCTCTTCTTTTTATGTTATTTTATGCGTCAAAATCCCGGTGTCTACAGGAGCCCCCGCTTTGATTGTTTCAGAACATAGGACGAGAATCAAAGTAGTCTTGATTTAATGGACACCGGTTGCAGGTATGACTTTGGAGTGCAAAGCCTGGGGACATGACTTTGTCGAGTGCAAAGCCTAAATTGATGCTTGGAAGCTGAGTCCTGTATTGCAGTTGGCGAACTTGCGCCGATCGGTGATCTCAAGCAAGAATGATGCTCTACTTGCAGTGATCTAGGACGTTTGGTGACATCCTACTTGCAGTGATCTCGGTGATCTCGAGCAAGAATGACACTTGGAAGCTTGGTCCTGTGTCGCGATTGGCGAACTTGCGCCGATAGGTGTTCTCAGGCGAGAATGACGCCTCACTTGTTGGGGAGCGCCCAAGTCAGAAAGTGCATCTGGAAAGAAAACATCAGGCGCTGGCAGCGCCAGATAAGACCGGGTCAACGTCTGATATTTATTGATGCGCCGCTTATTTTTGGCGCCGCTAGAGTTTCGCTTTCCTTGTTCGTTTTTTTTACTCTCATTATAAATAGCCTCCGTGTATATGAGAAAGAATATCTTAGTTTTTATCTTAGTTTTTAGCATCTTTTCTTACTTTCGCTTAGTTTTATTTCTAGCTTTTCCTTTGGTTTAATTCCATGGCTTAGTTCTTAGTTTTCTTTAAGTATTCTTTAAACTTTCGATTGTAATTCAATTCTTCCAAAATCAATGCAATTCTTTTCTTCAAGTTCTTGTTTTCTTTCGGTTCTTGTCTTTCAATTTCAATAGCATTAGTTCCACAAAAATCCAATTTTTAGTGAAGAGGAGGATTAAGGTTCCTCGAATTCTCCATTCAGGTGAGGATTTGAGCAGTCTTAGTAATCCAAATCACGCCTTTCTTGTTTGTTCGGGAGAAAAATTCAAGATTTCAAGATTCAAGATTTAAGATTTCAAGATTCAAGGTTAGAACAATGCATCCTAGATATAATTTCGTTCCATTAATTTCAGTAATTAGTTTAGTATTTACATTCATCGTTCTTAATTATTTTCAATCGCTTTCTTAGTTAGAAATTTACTTTCTTGTTAAATTAGGTTTAGTTCATCTTTAAGTTCTTATTTTCCTCAGTTTTTATTGTTTTCAATCTTGATTAGTTTAGTTAGATTAATTATTTACTACTTCCTGCATAACTTAAAACCTTTACCAAACCAATTTCCTGATAACCTAACACACCATCCCTGTGGATACGACAACCTTACTTTTAAACACAAACTACCACAACCGAACAATGGCGCCGTTGTTGGGGATGGCGTTATTTGGTAAATTAGGTTATTGATTTGAGCGTAAATAGTTTATTGCTTTCTAGATTCTTCCAAGAAAAAAAAATGTAGAAAAAAAAATTGAATACAAAAAAAAAAAAAAAACAAAAAAGAGATCGAGAGTATGGCTTGTCCCCAATATCCCCAATTTGAGCATGTAACATTTTGGAGATATTTTGTCCGATTACATGCGTATCGTGCTCAATGTGAATTGTATGGTATATTTTATGAAATATTAGATCCTTTGGGAATTGTGAATAAGGGTGTGAATTACGAGACCCGAAACCTCTTAGATTATTACGGGTTTTCCAATTTTGGAGAAGATAAAGCATGAGAGTTACTTGAGTGGTTGTCTAGGGATTCTTATGAATTTGAGCAACAAAATGTTATTCCTAGCGGCCAACCATTTTATTATGCACCACCCTCTGGGACTATAGCTGAACAGTCATGCGAATACCCATTGTATTTGATGATCAATCTTATGGTGGGGGTTATCTGGAAAATTCTTATGATCTTCCCCCATGTGACGTTGTTGACTCTCAGTCTTTGTGCTCATATTGTGATTCGCCGTGCCATAGTTCTGATTCTTGTTTGAAAGCTGAAATTGATGATTTTCGAGCTAACATGAGTGCGAAGATGAATGATATGTGTGTGAAAATGACAAAATACACGCGTGCATTTTTACAAGATACTAGTTCTAGGGTAGAAGCTTTTTCTTCACAAGTGGTTGATTCAATAGTTGAAGTAGATCATTCATCATCTTTGCGTCCTGAAATCCAAAATAATTCTTCTTTGTATGATTATGATGAGGATGATGACTACTATAGCAGACCTAGTTTTGCATGCATCGAGTTTAGGAAATCCTTAGCTCAAGCTGCATCTAGTGAGCATGAGAATAATGATAACCTTGTGTGTGATGATGTAGAACTTGATGAAAACATGTTACATGATGAACCATTGTCCACACCGTTATCCATGCTTTTATGTGAAGAGAAGGTTGAGTCCATGCAATGAATGCCTTGCTGTTTGTGTTGCAACTGAACATGATCTGGTTGAGAGTGAAATCGAATCCTTTGTAATTGAATCTGTGCTTGATACTGAATTATTCACTTTCATTAAGGATCATTGTATTAATCAGGCATTATCTACCCTTTCCTGTGAATCCCTTGAAGATAATGTGAAATCTTATGATGATGAACTTGAGTCTTTGGGGATTGTTCCTAAGTGTTTGAACTTGGTTTATGACAATGATATTTTTGATGGTGATATGCTTTATGAGTCATTGTTTACATCCAAGTCTGTGCATGAGAAGGTTGAGGAGTGTATTGTATTGCCCCCTCCCGTTGATTTGCATACCCAATCTCCATTTACAAATCAATGGGAGGAATCATTTGTCATGTCTCTTTTTAAGGTGCCTAGGAAAGTTGTGTACATTCCTGTAGTCCGTCAATTCTATGACTTTTCTAAGACCTTTGATAAACTGTTGAGAGCACTAACGTTTGCTGATGGAGTTTTGAGATTGTGCTCTTATGTTCACCACTCTGAGATGTATTCAAGAATGCATGACTTGTTACTACGCGCGTTGAATGGTTCTGACATAGTGCCTAGTATCTTGAGGCTAGATGGAGTGGCTGAGGCTCCATAGATGGTTTTATAATTCTGTGACTTCATTGTTTGGGTATATTCAGTACCCAACCTGGTAATGTCCTTCCTTTTCTTTTTTTTAATATAGTTAGTGCGTAGTTTATTTTATTTTTCTTTTTCTTGGTTTGTTTCTTGATTTTCTTTTTGTATGCTTGCTTATCTCTATTTTTGATTCCAATGAGGACATTGTTGGCCTTTTTGTGTGGAAGTGGGGGTGGCATGCATGGCAGCTTGAATTTTTCCTTTTCTTTTGTGTGCTTTTTCTTTTGTGTGGTGCCGCCTTATTCACAATGAGAACGTCGTAGAGTTTTTGTGTGGGAGTGGGGCTGTACAAGTGCCGTACTAGTTTTTGAGAGAGACAACTTCAGTTACCATTAAAATTAGGCAAAATTTTTAAAATTTTTATCAATTTGGATTAGCCTATCAGGAACACCTTCGGTGATGATTTGTAAACCGATTAGACTTTTAGTTTGTCTTGCTTCACCTTGAAAAGTTTGGTTGAGAACTTAAAAGTTTTCGAAACTAAATTTGCAAATCTTCTGATTTTGAGTTAAGTAATGAATAGTGCGTTTAACTACTTTGACTAACTTAGTAAGTGTAAATATGCGTGCCGCAAATCTTTGGGCTAGGTTTAGTTGACTGAGCCCTATCCCGTGAGTCCACATAACCTAAAAGTATGAATTGATCAATTCATTTATTTTTGAGTGACTCCACCACTAGTTTTACCTCTTGAACTTGTTTTGCATCTTCCTTGGGATTGCATCAATGCATTAGATACTGTAAAAATATGATTGAGGCATTCTTTTCTTTATTAATTGAACTACATAGCCAAACAACCTCCTTAACAATATTACTACCGTTCTTTAGCCCCGCCTAGCCTTTGATTACCTTTCTTTTTGTGATGAAACCCTTACAATACAAGCCACGACCTTTATTAATTCCTACCCTTTGCCTTGCTTGGATGTGTGAGAATTCATTATTTCGGGAACGAAAATTGGTTTGGTGTTACTGTGAATGGAATTGAGATATTGGGGGTGTAGTTTTGATTTTAATTGAATTGGGACACATTACATATCCTAATTATTATGAGTTTGCCATTTGATTATGATGTTCTTTTGACATATATTGAGGTTAAAGCTATATTTTATGTTTTTCTTCTCCCTTGATCACCCACCAAAAAAAAGTGAAGTAGAAAAATATAACAAACAAAAAAAAAAGAAAAAGAGAAAAGGGAGATTAGGGATATTCAATTGAAAGTTCTGAAAGTCTTTGACCCATCTAAAGAAATTTGATGAGGTGTTCGATATTAATGAGGGAGAGTTGAGTTCCTTGCTCAAATTTAGCAAGAAGATGAGTAGAGAGTGATATATTTTTTTTAATATCAATCCAAGCATGGCTTTTTAAACTCCTCATACGCAAATATTACCACTCCTTTCCCCTAACCTAAGCCTCATTACAACCCTAAAAAGTCCTCTTGAATGTCACTTGCGTATTTGCATACTAGCAGTGGAGAGCGAGATTCTTACCAATCGTATGGTAGCTTGTTTCTTTTGGTCCGAATATGAGAAAAACCCACATACACATTCAAATTTGAGTGTTTGAGCGTTCAATTTTTATCCTAAAAGTGAGGTTTGCTCTTTTGACTGGCCTACGTCCATAACGAACCGCGATATTTGCATTCATCTCAAGTCTGTTGGCGGTTTTTCGCATCTAAAGTACTTGTTCTCTCTACTTTGGAAAACTTCATTCTATCTATTTTACACTGATCTTGTTCACTTCCAGGTTGATCTGGCTATTTGTTTGATGGATTGATGTGTTTGATTGGTTAGCCCGAGGGGGTGTTTAATTGTATTTGTAACCCTAATGCTAACCCTTTTTATTTCTTTAATTTCTTTTTTTTTCTTTTTCTTTGGCTTTTGTGGGTATAGTTGCTGTAAACCCTCACGAGACCTTCCTCGTCCACTTGGGCTGCCAAGGGGTTTAAAGGGCTTGTTGCATACGCTAAATGCAACCGTGATTCCTACGAACGTGAGTTAGGATAATTAGTTTCTTTTTTTTCTTTTTACTTTGTTTTAGTTTGCTCGGGGCGAGAAAACCTTTGTGTGGGAGTGTTGTTCGATCTCATTTTGAGCCGAATTAAGATCGTAAATTAAGTATTTTTGCTGGTAATTTCTTCACTTTGTTGGAAAATTAGCATGATTTACAGATTTTCGTGGAAATTCATAGAAAAATGAAGAAAATGAGGAAAAAGAGAAGAAATTGAACAAGAGAATTGGAGAATTGGAATTGAAGTAAGGTAAGAAGAAATGGAGGAAGCACATAAACACCCCCCTCCAGGGGTTAATCACCCCCCACTAGGGGTACTAAGCCTTCACCCCCACTAGCGGCTAATGTCGGAGAATTCATTATTTCGGGATGTGTGAGAATTCATTATTTCGGGAGCGAAAACTGGTTTGGTGTTATTGTGAATGGAATTGAGATATTGGTGGTGTAGTTTTGATTTTAATTGAATTGGGACACATTACATATCCTAATTATTATGAGTTTGCCAATTGATTATGATGTTCTTTTGACATATATTGAGGTCAAAGCTATATTTTATGTTTTTCTTCTCCCTTGATCACCCACCAAAAAAAAAAAGAGAAGTAGAAAAATATAACAAACAAAAAAAAAAGAAAAAGAGAAAAGGGGGATTAGGGATATTCAATTGAAAGTTCTGAAAGTCTTTGATCCATCTAAAGAAATTTGATGAGGTGTTCGATATTAATGAGGGAGAATTGAGTTCCTTGCTCAAATTTAACGAGAAGGTGAGTAGAGAGTGATATTTTTTTTGTATATCAATCCAAGCATGGCTTTTTAAACTCCTCATACATAAATATTACAACTCCTCTCCCCTAACCTAAGCCTCACTATAACCCTAAAAAGTCTTCTTGATTGTCACTTGTGTATTTGCATACTAGCAGTGGAGAGCGAGATTCTTACCAAGCCTATGGTAGCTTGTTTCTTTTGGTCTGAGTATGAGAAAAACCCACATACACATTCAAATTTGAGTGTTTCAGCGTTCAATTTTTATCCTAAAAGTGAGGTTTGCTCTTTTGACTGGCCTACGTCCATATTTGCATTCATCTCAAGTCTGTTGGCGGTTTTTCGCATCTAAAGTACTTGTTCTCTCTACTTAATTTGGAAAACTTCATTCTATCTATTTTATACTGATCTTGTTCACTTCCAGATTGATCTGGGTATTTGTTTGATAGATTGATGTGTTTGATTGGTTAGCACGAGGGGGTGTTAAATTGTATTTGTAACCGTAATGCTAACCCTTTTTTTTTCTTTTATTTCCTTTTTTCTTTTTCTTTTCTTTTTCTTTAGCTTTTTTGGGTATAGTTGCGATAAACCCTCAGGAGACCTTGCTCGTCCACTTGGGCTGCCAAGGGGTTTAAAGGGCTTGTTGCATACGCTTAATGCAACCGTGATTCCTACGAACGTTAGTTAGAATAATTAGTTTCTTTTTTTTTCTTTTTACTTTGTTTTATATTGCTCGGGGCGACCAAATCTTTGTGTGGGAGTGTTGTTCGGTCTTATTTTGAGCCTAATTAAGATCGTAAATTAAGTATTTTTGCAGGTAATTTCTTCACTTGGTTGGAAAACTAGCATGATTTACAGATTTTCGTGGAAATTCACAGAAAAATGAAGAAAATGAGGAAAAAGAGAAGAAATTGAACAAGAGAATTGGAATTGAAGTAAGGGAAGAAGAAATGGAGGCAGCACATAAACACCCCCCACCAGGGGGTAATCACCCCCCATTACGGGTACTAAGCCTTCACCCCCACCAACGGCTAATGTCGGAAAACAAAGGCATAGTATCCCAGCGTGTCCAAGGCCCACTACCAGTGCCCAAGCCAGAAAGTGCATCCAGAAAGAAAACATCAGGCGCTGGCAGCGCTTGATCAGACCCGACCAGCGTCTGATATTTATTGTAGCGCCGCTTATTTTTGGCGCCGCTAGGGTTTCGCTTTCCTTGTTCGTTTTTTTACTCTCATTATAAATAGCCTCTGTGTATATGAGGGTGAATATCTTAGTTTTTAGCATCTTTTCTTAGTTTTGCTTAGTTTTATTTCTAGCTTTTCCTTAGGTTTAATTCCATGGATTAGTTCTTAGTTTTCTTTAAGTATTCTTTAAACTTTCGATTGTAATTCAATTCTTCCAAAATCAATGCAATTCTTTTCTTCAAATTCTTGTTTTCTTTCGGTTCTTGTCTTTCAATTTCATTAGTATTAGTTCCACAAAAATCCAATTTTTAGTGAAGAGGAAGATTAACGTTCCTCGAATTCTCCTTTCAGGTGAGGATTCGAGCAGTCTTAGTAATCAAAATCACGCCTTTCTTGTTTGTTAGGGAGAAAGATTAAAGATTTCATGATTCAAGATTTAAGATTTCAAGATTCAAAGTTAGAACAATGCATCCTCGGTATAAATTCGTTCCATTAATTTCAGTATTTAGTTTAGTATTTACATTCATCGTTCTTAATTATTTTAAATCGCTTTCTTTGTTAGAAATTTACTTTCTTGTTAAATTAGGTTTAGTTCATCTTTAAGTTCTTGTTTTCCTCAGTTTTTATTGCTTTCAATCTTGATTAGTTTAGTTAGTTTAATTATTTACTGCTTCCTGCCTAATTTAAAACCTTTACCAATCCAATTTCCTGATAACCTAACACATCATCCCTGTGGATACGACAACCTTATTTTTAAACCCAAATTACCACAACCGAACAATGGTGCCATTGCCGAGGATGGCGTTATTTGGTAGATTAGGTTATTGGTTTGAGTGTAAATAGGTTATTGCTTTCTAGATTCTTCCAAGGAAACAAAAATGTAGAAAAAAAATTGAATACCAAAAAAAAAAGAAAAAGATCGAGATTATGGCTTGTTCCCAATATCCCTGATTTAAGCATGAAACATTTTGGAGATATTTTGTCCGATTACATGAGTATCGTGCTCAATGTGAATTGTATTGTATCTTTTATGATACATTAGATCTTTTTGGAATTGTGAATAAGGGTGTGAATTACGAGACCCGAAACCTCTTAGATTATTATGGGTTTTCCAATTTAGGAGAAGATAAATCATGGGAGTTACTTGAGTGGTTGTCTAGGGATTCTTATGAGTTTGAGCAACAAAATTTTATTCCTAGCGGCCAACCTTTTTATTATGCACCACCCTCTGGGGCTAGAGCTGAACAGTCATGTGAATACCCCTTGTATTTTGATGATCAATCTTATGGTGGGGGTTATGTGGAAAATTCTTATGATCTTTCCCCATGTGACGTTGTTGAGTCTCAGCCTTTGTGCTCATATTGTGATTCGCCATGCCATAGTTTTGATTGTTGTTTGAAAGCTGAAATTGATGATTTTCGAGCTAACATTAGTGCTAAGATGAATGATATGTGTGCGAAAATGACTGAATACATGCGTGCATTTTTACATGAGACTAGTTCTAGGGTTGAAGCTTCTTCTTCACAAGTGGTTGATTCAATAGTTGAATTAGATCATTCATCATCTTTGCTTCCTGAAATGCAAAATAATTCTTCTTTGTATGATTATGATGAGGATGATGACTACTAAGCAGACCTAGTTTTGCATGCATCGAGTTTAGGAAATCCTTAGCTCAAGCTGCATCTAGTGAGCATGAGAAATATGATAACCTTGTGTGTGATGATGTAGAACTTGATGAAAACATGACATGTTAAATGATGAACCATTGTCCACACCGTTATCCATGCTTTTATGTGAAGAGAAGGTTGAGTCCACTGAATGCCATGATGTTTGTGATGCAACTGAACATGATATTGTTGAGAGTGAAATCAAATCCTTGGTAATTAAAAGTGTGCTTGATACTGAATTATTCACTTTCATTAAGGATCATTGTATTAATCAGGCATTATCTACCCTTTCCTGTGAATCCCTTGAAAATAATGTGAAATCTTATGATGATGAACTTGAGTCTTTGGGGATTGTTCCTAAGTGTTTGAACTTGGTTTATGACAATGATATTATTGATGGTGATATGCTTTATGAGTCATTGTTTACATCCAAGTCTGTGCATGAGAAGGTTGAGGAGTGTATTGTATTGCCCCCTCCCGTTGATTTGCATACCCAATCTCCATTTACAAATCAATGGGAGGAATCATTTGTCATGTCTCCTTTTAAGGTGCCTAGGAAAGTTGTGTACATTCCTGTAGTCCGTCAATTCTATGACTTTTAATTCTATGACTTTTGGTGATGGAGTTTTGAGATTGTGCTCTTATGTTCACCACTTTGAGATGTATTCAAGAATGCATGACTTGTTACTACGCGCGTTGAATGGTTCTGACATAGTGCCTAGTATCTTGAGGCTAGATGGAGTGGCTGAGGCTCCATAGATGGTTTTATAATTCTGTGACTTCATTGTTTGGGTATATTCAGTACCCAACCTGGGAATATCCTTCCTTTTCTTTTTTTTTTTAATATAGTTGGTGCGTAGTTTATTTTATTTTTCTTTTTCTTGGTTTGTTTCTTGATTTTCTTTTTGTATGCTTGCTTATCTCTATTTCTGATTCCAATGAGGACATTGTTGGCCTTTTTGTGTGGAAGTGGGGGTGGCATGCATGGCGGCTTGAATTTTTCCTTTTCTTTTGTGTGTTTTTCTTTTGTGTGGTGTCGCCTTATTCACAATGAGAACGTTGTAGAGTTTTTTTTGTGTGGGAGTGGGGTTGCACAAATGCCTTACTTGTTTTTGAGAGAGACAACTTCAATTATCATTAAAATTAGGCAAAATGTTTTAAATTTTTATCAATTAGGATTAGCCGATCCGGAACACCTTTGGTGATGATTTGTAAACCGATTAGACTTTTACTTTGTCTTGCTTCACCCTGAAAAGTTTGGTTGAGAACATAAAAGTTTTTGAAATTGAATTTGCAAATCTTCTGATTTTGAGTCAAGTAATGAATAGTGTGTTTAACTGCTTTGACTAACTTAGTAAGTGTAAATATGCGTGCCGCAAATCTTTAGGCTAGGTTTAGTTGACTGAGCCCTATCCCGTGAGTCCACATAGCCTAAAAGTATGAATTGATCAATTCATTTATTTCCTGAGTGACTCCACCACTAGTTGTACCTCTAGAACTTGTTTTGCATCTTGCTTGGGACTGCATCATTGCATTACATACTGTGACAATATGATTGAGGCATTCTTTTCTTTATGAATTAAACTACATAGCCAAACAACCTCCCAAACAACATTACTACCGTTCTTTAGCCCCGCGTAGGCTTTGATTACCTCTCTTTTTGTGATGAAACCCTTACAATACAAGCCACGACCTTTATTAATTCCTACCCTTTGCCTTGCTTGGATGTGTGAGAATTCATTATTTCGGGAACGAAAATTGGTTTGGTGTTACTGTGAATGGAATTGAGATATTGGGGGTGTAGTTTTGATTTTAATTGAATTGGGACACATTACATATCCTAATTATTATGAGTTTGCCATTTGATTATGATGTTCTTTTGACATATATTGAGGTTAAAGCTATATTTTATGTGTTTCTTCTCCCTTGATCACCCACCAAAAAAAAGTGAAATAGAAAAATATAACAAACAAAAAAAAAAAGAAAAAGAGAAAAGGGAGATTAGGGATATTCAATTGAAAGTTCTGAAAGTCTTTGACCCATCTAAAGAAATTTGATGAGGTGTTCGATATTAATGAGGGAGAGTTGAGTTCCTTGCTCAAATTTAGCAAGAAGATGAGTAGAGAGTGATATATTTTTTTTAATATCAATCCAAGCATGGCTTTTTAAACTCCTCATACGCAAATATTACCACTCCTTTCCCCTAACCTAAGCCTCATTACAACCCTAAAAAGTCCTCTTGAATGTCACTTGCGTATTTGCATACTAGCAGTGGAGAGCGAGATTCTTACCAATCGTATGGTAGCTTGTTTCTTTTGGTCTGAATATGAGAAAAACCCACATACACATTCAAATTTGAGTGTTTGAGCGTTCAATTTTTATCCTAAAAGTGAGGTTTGCTCTTTTGACTGGCCTACGTCCATAACGAACCGCGATATTTGAATTCATCTCAAGTCTGTTGGCGGTTTTTCGCATCTAAAGTACTTGTTCTCTCTACTTTGGAAAACTTCATTCTATCTATTTTACACTGATCTTGTTCACTTCCAGGTTGATCTGGCTATTTGTTTGATGGATTGATGTGTTTGATTGGTTAGCCCGAGGGGGTGTTTAATTGTATTTGTAACCCTAATGCTAACCCTTTTTATTTCTTTAATTTCTTTTTTTTTCTTTTTCTTTGGCTTTTGTGGGTATAGTTGCTGTAAACCCTCACGAGACCTTCCTCGTCCACTTGGGCTGCCAAGGGGTTTAAAAGGCTTGTTGCATACGCTAAATGCAACCGTGATTCCTACGAACGTGAGTTAGGATAATTAGTTTCTTTTTTTTCTTTTTACTTTGTTTTAGTTTGCTCGGGCCGAGCAAACCTTTGTGTGGGAGTGTTGTTCGATCTCATTTTGAGCCGAATTAAGATCGTAAATTAAGTATTTTTGCTGGTAATTTCTTCACTTTGTTGGAAAATTAGCATGATTTACAGATTTTCGTGGAAATTCATAGAAAAATGAAGAAAATGAGGAAAAAGAGAAGAAATTGAACAAGAGAATTGGAGAATTGGAATTGAAGTAAGGTAAGAAGAAATGGAGGAAGCACATAAACACCCCCCTCCAGGGGTTAATCACCCCCCACTAGGGGTACTAAGCCTTCACCCCCACTAGCGGCTAATGTCGGAAAACAAAGGCGTAGTATGAGACTCTCCCAGCGTCTCCAAGGCCCACTACCAGCGCCCAAGCCAGAAAGTGCATCCAGAAAGAAAACATCTGGCGCTGGCAGTGCCTGATCTTTCCCGACCAGCGTTTGATATTTATTGATGCGCAACTTATTTTTGGCGCCACTAAGGTTTTGCTTTCCTTGTTCGTTTTTTACTCTCATTACAAATAGCTTCCGTGTATATGAGAGAGAATATCTTAGTTTTTATGTTAGTTTTTAGCATCTTTTCTTAGTTTTGCTTAGTTTTATTTCTAGCTTTTCCTTAGGTTTAATTCCATGGCTTAGTTCTTAGTTTTCTTTAAGTATTCTTTAAACTTTCGATTGTAATTCAATTCTTCCAAAATCAATGCAATTCTTTTCTTCAAGTTCTTGTTTTCTTTCGGTTCTTGTCTTTCAATTTCATTAGTATTAGTTCCAAAAAAAAATCCAATTTTTAGTGAAGAGGAGGATTAAGGCTCCTCGAATTTTCCCTTCAGGTGAGGATTCGAGTAGTCTTAGTAATCCAAATCACGCCTTTCTTGTTTGTTCGGGAGAAATATTAAAGATTTCAAGATTAAAGATTTAAGATTTCAAGATTCAAGGTTAGAACAATGCATCCTTGATGTATCCGCATACCTAAACCAAATCAGAGTGCACTGATCTAGACACACATCTAACGTAAGAAACACCAAGGATCGAAAACAAACATGAGAAGATAGATAAACTTGTGATTCTAGCTGATACAGACACACCATAGCAAGAATAACAAGGGCAAGGACTCGATTACCTCAATGGATACAGACACACCACCATTGAAACAACCAAGCTCTACACACACCACTGGGAATGCCAATCCTAGATACTGAAGTAGATTTAACCGGATGAGAGTTTAACGTCACTCACAAACACACAGGAGAAAGGCTCTACTGATTTCATAAACATTCACTCATATTTCATTGATTGATTTCTAACTATTACAAGGGTGCTTATATAGACATACACGGCTGAGAAATAAAACAAAGGCTGCAAGCAAGGAGGCACACTAGCTGGCTTCTTTAATTATCTAATTTGAGCTTTCCTAATCATGAAGAAAGCTCTAATCAAGCTTAATTAATACTAATACAATAATATTTGAACTAATATATAACTACAGTAGATGGCTCTCGTCCAAAAGGGTGGCAAAGATGTCTAATTAGAACAAAACACATGGCACTTCTCCATTGGCTGATCTCTTTTCACTTGGATTCCAATCTGTAGCTTCCAATTGCTATAATAATGTTGGTGTGCTTCTTCAAACAGCTGAGAGTTCCTGGGACGTCCAAAGGGGAGGAAGTAACACAATCCAAGTGCAAAGACAAAAATAACCTTGCTGAATTAACCAGAATAACAAGCTGTTCCAGAATAAATGTCCTTAGTGTAGGGTCTGATTGCATAGGCTGTGTAGGATGCAATCGAACTCCAAATTGATAAAACTTGGGCTCTTTGGAAAGCTTATTCAATGGCCTACAAAATCTTCCAAGGGAAAAAAATGAGGAGAAGTCGAATTCGACATGCATAGACCCAAATAATCCTTTAAGATCAAAGCTGCCCAGAACAGACTCTTCCCTGACATTCCCAGACTGATTGAGCTGTCGAAAATGTCTGACAAATTCAGTCATGTGCACTTTTTGGACACCAAATAAACATGTATGAAGCAAAACACTACAGCTTGTAAAACTGATTTTTCTGGGGGAAAACACCTTGTAAAATGCTTTGCTGGGAGCGATCCACACAAGCTTTGATCCTCAAAATTGGCTGAAAATTATGATAAAGTATAAGGTTCATGACTGCAAAATTGCAAGTTAAACGGACTTGAAATGAGGTCTGGGAATTTTTCCCAAAAATTAAGTCAAGGCATGACGAACATACATCAATCCTAGGTATAATTTCATTCCTTTAATTTCAATATTTAGTTTAGTATTTACATTCATCGTTCTTAATTATTTTAAATCGCTTTCTTAGTTAGAAATTTACTTTCTTGTTAAATTAGGTTTAGTTCATCTTTAAGTTCTTGTTTTCCTCAGTTTTTATTGCTTTCAATCTTGATTAGTTTAGTTAGTTTAATTATTTACTGCTTCCTGCATAATTTAAAACCTTTACCAAACCAATTTCCTGATAACCTAACACACCATCCCTGTGGATACGTCAACCTTACTTTTAAACCCAAATTACCACAACCGAACAATGGCGTCGTTGCCAGGGATGGCGTTATTTGGTAGATTAGGTTATTGGTTTGAGTGTAAATAGTTTATTGCTTTCTAGATTCTTCCGAGAAAAAAAAATGTAGAAAAAAAATTGAATACCAAAAAAAAAAAAGAGATCGAGATTATGGCTTGTCCCAAATATCCCTAATTTGAGCATGAAACATTTTGGAGATATTTTGCCCAATTACATGAGTATCGTGCTCAATGTGAATTGTATGGTATCTTTTATGATACATTAGATCCTTTGGGAATTGTGAATAAGGGTGTGAATTTCGAGACCCGAAACCTCTTAGATTATTACGGGTTTTCCAATTTAGGAGAAGATAAAGCATGGGAGTTACTTGAGCGGTTGTCTAGGGATTCTTATGAATTTGAGCAACAAAATGTTATTCCTAGCGGCCAACCTTTTTATTATGCACCACCCTCTGGGACTATAGCTGAACAATCATGTGAATACCCCTTGTATTTTGATGATCAATCTTATGGTGGGGGTTATGTGGAAAATTCTTATGATCTTCCCCCATGTGATGTTGTTGAGTCTCAGCCTTTGTGCTCAAAATTTGATTCGGCGTGCCATAGTTTTGATTCTTGTTTGAAAGCTGAAATCGATGATTTTCGAGCTAACATGAGTGCGAAGATGAATGATATGTGTGCGAAAATATCTGAATACACGCGTGCATTTTTACATGAGACTAGTTCTAAGGTAGAAGCTTCTTCTTCACAAGTGGTTGATTCAATAGTTGAAATAGATCATTCATCATCTTTGCGTACTGAAATGCAAAATAATTCTTCTTTGTATGATTATGATGAGGATGATGACTACTATAGCAGACCTAGTTTTGCATGCATCGAGTTTAGGAAATCCTTAGCTCAAGCAGCATCTAGTGAGCATGAGAAACATGATAACCTTGTGTGTGATGATGTAGAACATGAAGAAAACATGTTATATGGTGAACCATTGTCCACACCGTTATCCATGATTTTATGTGAAGAGAAGGTTAAGTCCAATGAATGCCATGATCTTTGTGATGCAACTGAACATGATCTTGTTGAGAGTGAAATCGAATCCTTGGTAATTGAATTTGTTCTTGATACTGCATTATTCACTTTCATTAAGGATCATTGTGTTAATCAGGCATTATCTACCCTTTCCTGTGAATCCATTGAAAATAATGTGAAATCTTATGATGATGAACTTGAGTCTTTAGGGATTGATCCTAAGTGTTTGAACTTGGTTTATGACAATGATATTGTTGATGGTGATATGCTTTATGAGTCATTGTTTACATCCAAGTCTGTGCATGAGAAGGTTGAGGAGTGTATTGTATTGCCCCCTCCCGTTGATTTGCATACCCAATCTCCATTTACAAATCAATGGGAGGAATCATTTGTCATGTCTCTTTTTAAGGTGCCTAGGAAAGTTGTGTACATTCCTGTAGTCCGTCAATTCTATGACTTTTAAAAGACCTTCGATAAACTGTTGAGAGCACTAACGTTTGCTGATGGAGTTTTGAGATTGTGCTCTTATGTTCACCACTCTGAGATGCATTCAAGAATGTATGATTTGTTACTACGGGCGTTGAATGGTTCTAACATAGTGCCTAGTATCTTGAGGTGAGATGGAGTGGCCGAGGCTCCATAGATGGTTTTATAGTTCGAGACTTCATTGTTTGGGTATATTCAGTACCCAACCTGGTAATATCCTTCCTTTTCTCTTTTTTAATATAGTTAGTGCGTAGTTTATTTTATTTTTCTTCTTGGTTTGTTTCTTGATTTTCTTTTTGAATGCTTGCTTATCTCTATTTCTGATTCCAATGAGGACATTGTTGGCCTTTTTGTTTTGAAGTGGGGGTGGCATGCATGGCATCTTGAATTTTTCCTTTTCTTTAGTGTGCTTTTTCTTCTGTGTGGTGTCGCCTTATTCACAATGAGAACGTCGTAGAGTTTTTGTGTGGGAGTGGGGTTGCACAAGTGCCGTACTAGTTTTTGAGAGAGACAACTTTCGTTATCATTAAAATTAGGCAAAATTTTTATCAATTAGGATTAGCCTATCCGGAACACCTTCGGTGATGATTTGTAAACCGATTAGACTTTCAGTTTGTCTTGCTTCACCTTGAAAAGTTTGGTTGAGAACTTAAAAGTTTTTGAAACTGAATTTGCAAATCTTCTGATTTTGAGTCAAGTAATGAATAGTGTGTTTAACTGCTTTGACTAACTTGGTAAGTATAAATATGCGTGCCGCAAATCTTTGGGCTAGGTTTACTTGACTGAGCCCTATCCCGTGAGTCCACATAGCCTAAAAGTATGAATTGATCAGTTCATTTATTTCCTGTGTGACTCCACCACTAGTTGCACCTCTAGAACTTGTTTTGCCACTCCTTTTTAAACTCCACATACGCAAATATTACCACTCCTTTCCCCTAACCTAAGCCTCATTACAACCCTAAAAGTCCTCTTGATTTTCACTTGTGTATTTGCACACTAGTAGTGGAGAGCGAGATTCTTACCAAGCCTATGGTAGCTTGTTTCTTTTGGTCTGAATATGAGAAAAACCCACATACACATTCAAATTTGAGTGTTTGAGCGTTCAATTTTTATCCTAAAAGTGAGGTTTGCTCTTTTGATTTGCCTATGTCCATAACGAACCGCACATATTTGCATTCATCTCAAGTCTGTTGGCGATTTTTCGCATCTAAAGTACTTGTTCTCTCTAATTAATTTGGAAACTTCATTCTATCTATTTTACACTGATCATGTTCACTTCCAGATTGATCTGGGTATTTGTTTGATGGATTGATGTGTTTGATTGGTTAGCCCGAGGGGGTGTTTAATTGTATTTGTAACCCTAATGCTAACCCTTTTTATTTCTTTTATTTCCTTTTTTTTCTTTTTCTTAGTCTTTTGTTGGTATAGTTGCTATAAACCCTCACGAGACCTTCCTCGTCCACTTGGGCTGCCAAGGGGTTTAAAGGGCTTATTGCATACGCTAAATGCAACCGTGATTCCTACGAACGTGAGTTAGGATAATTAGTATCTTTTTTTTCTTTTTACTTTGTTTTAGTTTGCTCGGGGCGAGCAAACCTTTGTGTGGGAGTGTTGTTCGGTCTCATTTTCAGCTGAATTAAGACCGTAAATTAAGTATTTTTGCAGGTAATTTCTTCACTAGGTGGGTAAATTAGCATGATTTATAGATTTTCGTGGAAATTCATAAAAAAATGAAGAAAATGAGGAAAAAGAGAAGAAATTGAAGTAGAGAATTTGGGAATTGGAATTGAAGTAAAGGAAGAAGAAATTGAGGCTGCACATAAACACCCTCCACCTACCAGTGGGTACTAAGTCTTCACCCCCTAATTGCACCACTTCACCCCCCACTAGTGCTACTATGTTTGAAGACCCCCACCAGGGGGTAATCACCCCCCACTAGGGGTACTAAGCCTTCACCCCCCACCAGTGGCTAATCTCGGAAAACAAAGGCGTAGTATGAGACGCTCCCAGCGTCTCCAAGGCCCACTTCCAGCGCCCAAGTCAGAAAGTGCATCCGGAAAGAAAACATCAGGCGCTGGCAACGCCTAATCAGACCCGGCCAGCGTCTGATATTTATTGATGCGCCGCTTATTTTTGGCGCCGCTATGGTTTCGCTTTCCTGGTTCGTTTTTTTACTCTCATAATAACTAGCCTCCGTGTATATGAGGGAGAATATCTTAGTTTTTAGCACCTTTTCTTAATTTTGCTTAGTTTTATTTCTAGCTTTTCCTTAGGTTTAATTCCATGGCTTAGTTCTTAGTTTTCTCTAAGTATTCTTTAAACCTTCCATTGTAATTCAATTCTTCCAAAATCAGATTCTTTTCTTCAAGTTATTGTTTTCTTTCGGTTCTTGTCTTTCAATTTCATTAGTATTAGTTCCACAAAAATCCAATTTTTAGTGAAGATGAAAATTAAGGTTCCTTGAATTCTCCATTCACGTGAGGATTCGAGCAGTTTTAGTAATCCAAATCACGCCTTTCTTGTTTGTTCAGGAGAAAGATTAAAGATTTCAAGATTAAAGATTTAAGATTTCAAGATTCAAGGTTAGAACAATGCATCCTAGGTATAATTTCGTTCCTTTAATTTCAGTATTTAGTTTAGTATTTATATTCATCGTTCGTAATTATTTTAAATCGCTTTCTTAGTTAGAAATTTACTTTCTTGTTAAATTAGGTTTAGTTCATCTTTAAGTTCTTGTTTTCCTCAGTTTTTATTGCTTTCAATCTTGATTAATTTAGTTAGTTTAATTATTTACTGCTTCCTTCATAATTTAAAACCTTTACCAAACCAATTTCCTGATAACCTAACACACCATCCCTGTGGATACGACAACCTTACTTTTAAACCCAAATTACCACAACCGAACAACGACTTGTATTGTATCTTGTATGATACATTAGATCTTTTGGGAATTGTCAATAAGGGTGTGAGTTACGAGACCCGAAACCTCTTAGATTATTACGGGTTTTCCAATTTAGGAGAGGATAAAGCATGGGAATTACTTGAGTGGTTGTCTAGGGATTCTTATGAATTTGAGCAACAAAATGTTAATCCTACCGGCCAACCTTTTTATTATGCACAACCCTCTGGGACTATAGCTGAACAGTCATGTGAGTACCCCTTGTATTTTGACGATCAATCTTATGGTGGCTGTTATGTGGAAAATTCTTATGATCTTCCATCATGTGACGTTGTTGAGTCTTAGCCTTTGTGCTCATATTGTGATTCGTCGTTGCATAGTTCTAATTCTTGTTTGAAAGCTGAAATTGATGATTTTCGAGCTAACATGAGTGCGAAGAAGAATGATATGTGTGCGAAAATGACTGAATACATGCGTGCATTTTTACATGAGACTAGTTCTAGGGTAGAAGCTTCTTCTTCACAAGTGGTTGATTCAATATTTGAAGTAGATCATTCATCATCTTTGCGTCCTGAAATGCAAAATAATTCTTCTTTGTATGATTATGATGAGGATGATGACTACTATAGCAGACCTAGTTTTGCATGCATCGAGTTTAGGAAATCCTTAGGTCAAGCTGCATCCAGTGAGCATAATGTGAAATCTTATGATAATGAACTTAAGTCTTTGGGGATTGATCCTATGTGTTTGAACTTGGTTTGTGACAATGATATTTTTTATGGTGATATGCTTTATGAGTCATTGTTTGCATCTAAGTCTGTGCATGAGAAGGTTGAGGAGTGTATTGTATTGCCCCCTCCCGTTGATTTGCATACCCAATCTCCATTTACAATTCAATGGGAGGAATCATTTGTCATGTCTCCTTTTAAGGTGCCGAGGAAAGTTGTGTACATTCCTGTAGTCCGTCAATTCTATGACTTTTCTAAGACCTTCGATAAACTGTCGAGAGCACTAACGTTTGCTGATGGAGTTTTGAAATTGTGCTCTTATGTTCACCACTCTGAGATGCATTCAAGAATGCATAACTTGTTTCTATCTTGAGGAGAGATGGAGTGGCTGAGGCTCCATAGAAGGTTTTATAATTCTGAGACTTCATTGTTTGGGTATATTTAGTACCCAACCTAGTAATATCCTTCCTTTGTTTTTTTTTTTTAATATAGTTAGTGTGTAGTTTATTTTATTTTTCTTTTTCTTGGTTTGTTTCTTGATTTTCTTTTTGTATGCTTGCTTATCTCTATTTATGATTCCAATGAGGACATTGTTGGCATTTTTGTATGGAAGTGGGGGTGGCATGCATGCCAGCTTGAATTTTTCATTTTCTTTTGTGTGCTTTTTCTTTTGTGTGGTGTCGCCTTATTCACAATGAGGACGTTGTAGAGTTTTTGTGTGAGAGTGAGGTTGCACAAATGCCTGACTAGTTTTTGAGAGAGACAACTTCAGTTATCATTAAAATTTCGCAAAAGTTTTAATATTTTTTATCAATTAGGATTAGCCTATCCAGAACACCTTCGGTGATGATTTGTATACCGATTAGACTTTCAGTTTGTCTTGCTTCACCTTGAAAAGTTTGGTTGAGAACTTAAAAGTTTTGAAACTGAATTTGCAAATCTTCTGATTTTGAGTCAAGTAATGAATAGTGTGTTTAATTGCTTTGACTAACTTAGTAAGTGTAAATATGCGTGCCTCAAATCTTTCGGCTAGGTTTAGTTGACTGAGCCCTATTCCGTGAGTCCACATAGCCTAAAAGTATGAATTGATTAATTCATTTATTTCCTGAGTGAGTCCCCCACTAGTTACACCTCTAAAACTTGTTTTGCATCTTGCTTGGGACTGCATCTTTGCATTACATATTGTCACAATATGATTTAGGCATTCTTTTCTTTATTAATTAAACTACATAGCCAAACAACCTCTCTAACAATATTACTACCGTTCTTTAGCCCCGCCTAGCCTTTGATTACTTTTCTTTTTCTGATGAAACCCTGACAATACAAGCCATGGCCTTTATTAATACCTACCCTTTGCCTTGCTTGAATGTGTGAGAATTCATTATTTCGGGAGCGAAAATTGGTTCGGTGTTACTGTGAATGGAGTTGAGATATTGGGGGTGTAGTTTTCATTTAAATTGAATTGGGACACATTACATATCCTAATTATTATGAGTTTGCCAATTGGTTATGATATTCTTTTGACATATATTGAGGTCAAAGCTATATTTTATGTTTTTCATATCCCTTGATCACCCACCAAAAAAAAAAAGAGAAGAAGAAAAATATATCAAACGAAAAAAAAAGAAAAAGAGAAAAGGGGGATTAAGGATATTCAATTGAAACTTCTGAAAGTCTTTGTCCCATCTAAAGAAATTTGATGAGGTGTTCGATATTAATGAGGGAGAATTGAGTTCCTTGCTCAAATTTAGCAAGAAGGTGAGTTGAGAGTGATAAATTTTTTGAATATCAATCTAAGCATAGCTTATTAAACTCCTCATACCCAAATATTACCACTCCTTTCCCCTAACCTAAGCCTCATTACAACCCTAAAAAGTCCTCTTGATTGTCACTTGTGTATTTGCATACTAGCAGTGGAGAGCGAGATTCTTACCAAGCCTATGGTTGGTTGTTTCTTTTGGTCTGAGTATGAGAAAAACTCACATACACATTCAAATTTGAGTGTTTGAGCGTTCAATTTTTATCCTAAAAGTGAGGTTTTCTCTTTTGACTAGCCTACGTCTATAACTAGCCGCGCATATTTGCATTCAACTTAAGTCTGTTGGCGTTTTATCGCATCTAAAGTACTTGTTCTCTCTACTTAATTTCGAAAACATCATTCTATCTATTTTACACTGATCTTGTTCTCTTCCAGATTGATCTGGGTATTTACTTGATGGATTGATGTGTTTGATTGGTTAGCCTGAGGGGGTGTTAAATATATTTGTAATCCTAATGCTAACCCTTTTTATTTCTTTTATTTCCTTTTTTTCTTTTTTCTTTTCTTTTTCTTTGGCTTTTGTGGGTATAGTTGCTATAAACCCTCACGAGACCTTCCTCGTCCACTTGGGCTGCCAAGGGATTTAAAGGGCTTGTTGCATACGCTAAATGCAACTGTGATTCCTACGAAAGTGAGTTAGGATAATTAGTTTCTTTTTTTTCTTTTTACTTTGTTTTAGTTTGCTCGGGGCAAGCAAACCTTTGTGTGGGAGTGTTTTTCGGTCTCATTTTGAGCCGAATTAAGACCGTAAATTATGTATATTTGCTGGTAATTTATTCACTTGTTTGGAAAATTAGCATGATTTACAGACTTTTGTGGAAATTCATAGAAAAATGAAGACAATGAGGAAAGAGCGAAGAAATTGAACAAGAGAATTGGAGAATTGGAATTGAAGTAAAGGAAGAAGAAATGGAGGCAGCACATAAACACCCCCCACCAGGGGGTAGTAAGTCTTCACCCCCTAATCGCACCACTTCAACCCCCACCACCGCTAATAAGTTTGAAGACCCCCCACCAGGGGGTAATCACCCCCCACTAGGGGTACTAAGCCTTCACCCCCCACCAACGGCTAATGTCGGAAAACAAAGGCGTAGTATGAGACGCTCCCGGCGTCTCCAAGGCCCACTACTAGCGCCCAAGTCAGAAAGTGCATCCGGAAAGAAAACATCAGGCGCTGGCAGCGCCTGATCAGACTCGGCCAGCGTCTAATTAGACTCGGCCAACGTCTGATTTTTATTGATGCGCCGCTTATTTCTGGCGCCGCTAGGGTTTCGCTTTCCTTGTTCGTTTTTTTTACTCTCATTATAAATAGCCTCCGTGTATATGACGGAGAATATCTTAGTTTTTAGCATCTTTTCTTAGTTTTGCTTATATTTATTTCTAGCTTTTCCTTTGGTTTAATTCCATGGCTTAGTTCTTAGTTTTCTTTAAGTATTCTTTAATCTTTCGATTGTAATTCAATTCATCCAAAATCAAGGCAATTCTTTTCTTCAAGTTCTTGTTTTCTTTCGGTTCTTGTCTTTCAATTTCATTAGTATTAGTTCAACAAAAATCCAATTTTTAGTGAAGAGGAGGATTAAGGTTCCTCGAATTCTCCCTTCAGGTGAGGATTCGAGCAGTCTTAGTAATCCAAATCACGCCTTTCTTGTTTGTTCGGGAGAAAGATTCAAGATTTCAAGATTCAAGATTTAAGATTTAAGATTTCAAGATTCAAGGTTAGAACAATGCATCCTAGGTATAATTTCGTTCCTTTAATTTCAGTAATTAGTTTAGTATTTACATTCATCGTTCTTAATTATTTTAAATCGCTTTCTTAGTTAGAAATTTACTTTCTTGTTAAATTAGGTTTAGTTCATCTTTAAGTTCTTGTTTTCCTCAGTTTTTATTGCTTTCAATCTTGATTAGTTTAGTTAGTTTAATTATTTACTGCTTCCTGCATAATTTAAAACCTTTACCAAACCAGTTTCCTGATAATCTAACACACCATCCCTGTGGATACGACAACCTTAATTTTAAACCCAAATTACCACAACCGAACAAGCTTGGTATTTTTTCATCATGCATAGCTGAGTTCCTCCTTCTTGGTTCTTATTCTCTCTGTAAAAATGTTTTTGGGTGTTTTTTTTTTTGAATTTCTTCACGAGAATATGAATTTCTTTCGGAGGGGACGCAAACGTGCTACTCAACTAGCAGTTCAAGAGCGTTCGTACGTAAGGACAGTGCAGCGGGAGTATCCTAGCAGGGACTTCATTCCGGGTCAGCTGGTATTTCGCCAAGATGAGCGCGCATGGTTCTTTCGGTATGCTCCTTCGATCTTCATGTAGCATGTTTCACATTTGCAGTTACTTTGCATGCTACTTACTACAGTACTTTAAGTTGAATCCTAAAGCAACCTTAGTTACCTTGAATTTTGCTTGAAGTACTTTACACCTTAGATTCTTCTTTTGATTTTTTTGTAGGAAGGCTCCTTCAAAGCATGTGGGAGTATTCAAGGTGTAATAACCTTGTCCTTCCATGCAAAGGTGGGTGCATTTTATTCGAGCGTCGTGAGGGATGCTGGTTTTGGCCCTTTTCTAGACTGCCTGAGGGCATGGAAAATCCGTAGCAGCAAGAGGACATATGGCCGAGCTATCGTGGAACGTTTCTGGGATTCCACGAACTCGTTTCACCTCCCAGTTGGGGAGATGATGCTCACTCTCTCCTCGGCGTATCACCTCCTGAATTTTGGTGAGATGAGATTTTTCAACTGGGCAGCTGCTGTTTTTGCCCATGTGGTTAGGGGAATGCGGGTTACTTGTCGACCCACCGGTTGTGACACAGTGGCGCGTACAAGGGTGACGGAGGCTAAGAGGTTCAATCTGGGGAGCAGTCTATGGCGAGTCTTGGAGGTATGCTCCAAGATTTTTCTATTTAGAAATTTGTAAGGTGCAATTTTCTTTTTTCATAAGAACCTTCCTTGCTGTGCAGGTGTGGGTTATGGCCTATTTCCTTCCTGCAGTTAGTTGGTGGAACCATCACTGGCGATATACGCGTTCCGGCTGCTCGGCGATGGTCAGAAACATAAGGCTACCATCGGTCAAAATTCCATTTCAAGGATTTGAATGGGCTTAGAAGGATTATTGACAACCTCAGACCGGTATGTCTTGCATTTTTCTTGTTACTGCACTTTTCTCCTTTCGAGCCTTTGGTGACGACTGTCGCTGTAGGAGGACATTATCCGATTCCCATTGAATGGGTATAATGCGGAGGACCTTCAATATGATATTCGCCTTGCAAGGGAAGCAAGCGAGCGTCGTTTGTTTTTGGAAGGTCCTTCTGGTCTCACCTTCTATCTGGGGAAACGCTTCTTCTTTCAGCATACTGGGGAATGGCCTCCCAGAGTTCCCATGGATCCTCCCGAGCTCATCTTTGATAGGCAAGCCTTGGCGACGGATGAAATAGTTCGGCTGATGGCTGGTGAACTAGCGGTCAATTTTGTGGTACCGACAGATGACTTGGAAGAAGCTGCTCTTCAGCATAAAGGACGCCTCGCTTTTTCTCAGGTTTTAGCATCTCTTTCATTTTGTGCTGCAGTTCTTTGATGCGAACCCGATGAGTTGCATGCTTGACCACCCTTTTATCTTGCACTGTTGATTCTTATAGATCTTCCTTCCGTGCAGCAAGCGTACACCCACATCCGCGTCTTGTTACGGGAAGGCATCACGGCTCGGGAGTTCATTGATCAGAACTTTGAAAATGGCCAATATCGGGGTCCGATGCCGGCTGCTGGTGATGAAGATAACGAGGCTCATTCCCATGTGAGTTTATCACGTTCTGTGAGCTCATTAAGACGTCCTCATCGCCACTCTTCAGCTGGAGAAACAGGTAGTAGAAGTTTGCGCGGAGATTCAGGGCAGGACCATCTAGGCGCAGGGATCAAGATCTGATGAGTGTGCCACACAATCCCTATGCCAGCTCTTTGCGGCGAAGGTCTCCTCATATCCCGGAGTTCATGGTGGATGACTGTTCGGAATCTAGTGGATTCCAAGGTTCAATGGAGAGAGTGTCCAGTCCATGGGCGCCTCAGTATCATGCTCAATCTATTGTCCCTTACACCCAGCCCTCTCGCTCCAGCTAGGGTTATCCAGGCTCTGGTTTTCTTGGTATGCCTTCTAGCCATTTCCTGTCCGGTCCCTCTAGCACTCAGGACGATCCACAATCAGACTCTTTTCGATGCAATGCCAGAGCTTGTTCGGCATACCGGTGGGAACTTTTAGGCATTGCGGCAAGGTTTTCCCTTCTTCTTTTTTTTTTTATTTATACAATATAAAAGAAGTGCCATGTAGTAAAGAAATGCACAGTTAAATGCAATCAGGCAGACTCGATTTTATGTGATTTTGACTCTCTAATGATGCGACATGCAAGCCCCTATTTTTATTTATTTTTAAGTCAACCTCCGACTGCTTGCAAAGGAGAAATAATAAAAAAGAATAATGTACAAAAGAAACTACAATTTCTAAAACTTAAAAAAATAAATAAAGTTACATTTTTACACTAAAATAAAGAAAAAATAAAATGCTATGTAAACACGTAAAAACCCATGCACAAACGTGTCTATTTTTCTCCAGATGCATGCACAGTGGGGTGTGAACTCACAAACGAGTTCATCCCCTCTGTGTAGTGGCCGATCGGCCCACACGCGATGCCAGGCACCGTGGTTCGTCTGGATGCATGTTGCTGGACGTTGTGTACATCCCCCTTCATCCAGTGGAGCCACTGTGTATTGGGTAGAACCGTAGCTATATAAGCTTGCTTTGTTATTTTGAGATTTCATCCCTTCCTTGTTCTCTCTCAACCCTTCTTTTCTTGCTTGCAATCATGGCCTTTTAAAGAAAACTCAACTCATGGATGACAACACTTACCAAACCCGAAAAACGGTTTCTCACCTACTACTATTTGTCCTTGATTTTAAGTCTGAAGCAAGTGAAAATCGACTGGGTGTTCCTCAAAGTGGCCTTGACTTTTTGGGACCCTAAGTTCCATGTTTTTCGCTTCTCCTGAAACGAATTGCGCCCTCTTCTTTAAGAGTGGGCTTGCATGTTCAAGTTCGATCTTTATGCTCCACCAACAACTCCTTCCCTTGCTCACAACCATCGTGAAAAATTTGAGGAATTAACGAACTTCAATCATCGAGTGTTAGAACATATCTTGATTGGCAACAAGGTTGATTTGCAAGCTCTAGTGGAATTTTTCCAATCACCCGAGGCGCTTAGACTAAACCCGGCGTTGCGAGTGCGAGGTTTGGTCTTTTGCATTCTTTCCGAATTTCTATTTTATCACGGCGGTTCGGGTTTTGCACCTATCTCTCACATCCATGTCGTAGACGAAATGTCCCAGGGTTATAATCATGCTCCAATGATGATTGCCGAGACACTCCTTGGTCTCGATTCATGGGCTACAACGCAGACCTTTTGCGGAAGTCCCCTCGCTCTTCAAGTGAGTATCGACACTTTTTCTTTTTCTTTTATTTTTTTTCTCTCTTTTTCTTTTTTTAATATTTTTTTTTCTGATTTTGCATGTATTATCCGAGTAATCCATGTGGAATCATGTGTCGATTTTTCTCTTTTTTTTTTGCGTTTTGGTTGTAATATTTTTTTTGTGCAACCAAAATTCTCACTTTCCTTCTTCCATCTGTAGATGCGGCTTATGGAGCATTTGGACATGGTCTTCTCTCCCATCACTTCTTCGGAACTGGCGAACTTTTGCCAACGCAAAAGGAAGTTCGACACCCGCCGCAATTTTGATGAGTGGGTCACTTTCCTCAAGAATCACAAGGAAATCCGTTGGTGGGTTCAATGGTGGAAAGTGCCTTGCTTCTCGAGCCACTCTCGTAAGACGGCCCACCCCACTCTACTTGGCCTTACAGAGCTGACATATTATTTCCCCGATTGAGTCATGCGGCAAATGGGGCATTCTCAAGACATTCCTCTTCCTCCGTGCGAAATTCCCGACCTTACCCATCTCCAAGGGTCGATGATTGAATCGTGGGTCAAATATTGGAAGAAGCGGGCTGGAAAGGAAGCACCTGCCCCTAACCGTCTCTCTACTACTTCGACGAACGGTTACCGGGGTTGGCTTGCCACTACTATCGGCGCTATCAATTGGCGTGAAAGAACATCGCGCTCGCCTCTTCGAGACACCCCGAAATTAAAGAGCATCATCATGGCGAGCGATCCAGGGTCGGGATCTAAGGAAGAGACACATTCAAGCAAGGAAAAACAAGCAGACCCAACTGAATGAGCACTAATGAGCCTACATCGCCTTCAACTCAACTAAGACTAGTCTTAGTACTTAAATAAGTATGATGGAGAGAAAGAAATGTAGTGAAAGAAATGCGTGTGCTATGTATTTTATTTGATGATTTTCCTTTAGAAAATTAATAAAACAAAAATGTATCAAAAAGATGTACTCCTTTTATTGATATAAGAAGTAAAATATTACATTTATGCTTTATATGAATTAACACAAGTCATGTTCTTCTTTCCGTCCTTTGAAAACACAACTTCAGCTGCAACACTTTTATTCTCTCCTTTTACCTAACTCGTCCCGAAGGATTTTCAAGTTAGTCTCTCATTTTTCTCTTTTTTTTCGTTTTTTTTCTTTTCTTTTTCTTCCTTTTTTTCTTTTTCTTTTTCTTTTTTTTTTCTTCTTTTTTTTCTTTCTCTTTTTTCTTTTCTCTCACAAGCAAGTGGCCTATTGGCAGTTCGGTTGCTTGCTTGTATAAGATAGTGCATGCCTAAGTAGCTAAGGATACCAACCCTTAGAGGCTTAAACATAATATCTTTTTAGCTGATCCAAATTCACAGGCTGGGTGAGCTCTTCTCCCTCGGGTGTGGCTAATCGGGCGGCACCCCCTGGAGTAATAGAAATAATGACGTAGGGACCCTTCCAGTTCAGGGCAAACTTGCCTCGAGGATCCTGACGTACTGCTCTCATTTCTTGCAAAACTAGATCTCCTTCTGCTAAATCCCGATTGAATGCTCGGGAAATCCAACTCTGATAAAGCTGAATATTATATAAAGCACGGAGTTGTCTTTCATCCAACAAGATTAGCTCCTCACATCTAGCTCGGGCCCACTCGACCTCAAGGATTTGACTTTCAGCAATGATCCTTAAAGAAGGAACGACAAGTTCTACTAGCAAGACTGCTTCCATCCCGTACACCAAAGAGTATGGTGTAGCTCCAGTTGCAGTCTGAATTGATGTTTGATATCCCCATAGTGCAAAAGGAGGCTTGTCGGGCCAATCTTTATAAGTGACAGCCATCTTCTTGATGATTTTCACCAGAGTTTTGTTTACAGCCTCCACCGCTCCATTGGTTTGTGGCCGATAAGGAGAAGCATGGTGATGTCAGACTTTGTACTTGGCCAAAAGAGTTGCAAATTCGCCCATGAAATGGCTCCCGTTGTCACTAATCACCTCATGTGGCACCCCGTATCTACAAATGATGTTCCTCAGCATGAACTTGGCCACATGCCTCAAAGTGATTTTTGAGTATGGGGCAGCTTCTACCCATTTAGTAAAGTACTCCACGGCTACCGACACATATTCATGTCCTCCTGTGCCTTGGGGTGAAATCTTCCCTATAATGTCAATTCCCCATACTGAAATGGGCCAAGGTGAGGCCAAAGTGGTCAAATAGGAGGATGGTTGGTGTTTGAGATCGGCATATTCTTGACACTTCGGGCATTTTCTCACAAATTGGAGACAATCGGACTCCATAGTCGACCAGAAATACCCTGCTCTCTGGATCTTCTTAACCAACATTCTACCGTTCATATGTTGTCCACACTCCCCTCCATGAGTTGATTTCATCAATTCCTCAGCTTCTTCCTTATCAACACATAAGAGGTTTATCCCCGTAGCAGTCTTCTTGTACAGACGATCCTGGATAATGCAATATTGAGAGGCCACTAACCGGATAGCCCTCTTGGCTCGACGCTCGACATTTGGCGGGTATGAACCGTCTTTCAGAAATGCATAATTATCAAAGAACAATGCATCAGTACTGACCAAACCGATCATTAACTGTTGATGAGTAGGACAATATGTCCTCTCCACTGTCACTGCTAGGGCTTGATCTTTTTTGGGCATAGCCACCATGGATGAAAGTTTGGCTAACGCATCGGTTAGCTCGTTGTAACCTCACGGTAGATACTTGAACTCAATATGGTTGAACTTCTCAACTAATTTGGACAAGTGTTGCTGGTAAAGTGCCAAAAATTTGCTCTTCACCTTCCATATACTGGTAGCTTGATTGACGATGAGAGTGGAGTCCTCAAACACTCGTAGCCTTTTAATTCCCATCTCCAGGGCCACACGCAAGCTCAAGATGCAAGCATCATACTCAGCAACATTATTGGTAGCCTCAAAGTCAAGTTTGACTGCCAAAGGAAAGTGTATGTCTTCAGGAGAAACTAACTGAGCTCCGGCCCCGCATCCTGTCTGATTAGCAGCACCATCAAAGTATAGCTTCCAGGTTTCTTCTTCAACTTGAAATATCTGTTCATCACTAAACTCCAAGCCCCCAGTGTCAGGGCTTCCTGTAGGAAACTCAACCATGAAATCGGAAACTGCACGCCCCTTTATGGATTTCTGTGGTCGAAAATGTAGATCAAACTCGGCTAACATGACTACCCATCGAGCAATCCTGCTGTTGATAGTAGGTTGTTCCATGATGTACTTGACCGGATTACATGTTGCGATCACGTACACAGTGTGTGAGAGCATATAGTGGCGAAGGTTCTTTATAGACCATACTAATGCCAAGGCTATCTTCTCAATTTCCGAATAGCGAGACTCACAACCTAGAAAATTCTTGCTGATGTAGTAGATAGCTTGCTCGAGGCCATCGCTTTCTTGTGCTAGCATAGCGCCCACAGCGCTTGAACTAATGGTGAGGTAGAGCAACAATGGTTTCCCGGAGATAGGCGAGACTAGCACTGGTGGATTGGTTAAGTCGGCTTTAACCTTCTCAAATGCTGCTTGACGCTGGTCATCCCATTCGATTGTCGCTCCCTTCTTCAGCTTCTTGAATAATGGTTCGCAAGTCATTGGGAGCTTGGAAATGAATCTGCTCAAATACTGCACTCGCCCTAGGAAACCAGGAATCTCCTTTTCTGTCTGAGGCGGAGGCAGGTCTTGAATTGCTTTGATCTTGGATGGATTGACCTCTATCCCGCCTTGACTAACGATATAACCCAGCAACTTTCCCGAAGTTATTCCAAATGCACATTTCTACGGATTCAACCTCATGTTGTACTTGCGGGGCCTAAGGAAGAACTTGCGTAAGTTGGGAATGTGATTCTCACGCTTCTTCGACTTGACAATCATGTTGTCCACATATACCTCAACTTCTACGTGGATCATGTCATACAGCAGGGTAGTGGCGGTATGTTGATAAGTAACACCAGCGTTCTTTAGTCCAAAAAGGCATGACAGTGTAATTGAAAGTTCCCCACGGAGTGATGAATGACGTTTTCTCCATATCTTCTTCAGCCATTTTGATGTGGTTGTAACCAGCATAACCGTCCATGAATGACAACAGCTCATGTCCACATGTGTGATCAACCAAAACGTCAATATGTGGCAAAGGAAAGAAATCCTTTGGGCTAGCTTTCTTCAGATCTCGAAAATCAACACACATTCGGACCTTTCCGTCTTTCTTTGGCACAGGCACAATGTTAGCTACCCACTCCGGGTATTCTACTGCTCTGATGAACTTGGCTTCCAACTGCTTCTTAATCTCACCGTGAATTTTGCCCGACCACTCATTCTAGATTTTGCGAGGTCGTTGTTGTACCGGTTTAGCATCCGGGTAGAGCGGAATGGTATGTTCAGCGATCTCCCTATCGATTCCGGGCATGTCTTCGTAAGACCAAGCGAAGACGTCTACAAACTCCATTAGAAGCGAGGTGAACTCCTGTTGCTCCTCCAGGGTTAATGATTTGCCAATTCTCAATTCCCGGGGAGTTTCAGGCGTCCCCACATTGATGGTAATGGTTTCTTCAACAGGTGCCATGTGATTCTCGTGGTCGTTCATGGCTTACGTTAATTCATTAAAGTCTTTTAAAGGTTCAACATCAAATTCATAGTTATTAGCACAACAATTAGGGAGAAGGGAAGAAGAACAGAGATACTCAAAAACGTTCACTTCATTGAATGCAGAAACAGATACAAACTTATCAGACTTGGGGCTAATCCCAGTTGACTCAGACTCGATTACAGACTCACTAGTGCTCGACTCTGACTGGACCTTACAAGGTTCTCCGAACAGTAGGGTACATTTATTATTAATAGCATCGACCCAGGTCACTTGGTGGCAATCTCCATCAGCAAAGATCATGGCGCTTGGGTCAAATTCAGAGTTGGACAACGCAACAACCAACGAGTCCACCTCTTTTTCTTCCAGGCTTGTGGATCAGAATCTTTCTTTAAACAGCGAAATTCCTCCAACATGTTGTCCATAGCCTCTCGTTGTTGTTCTATCTGTTGGTCCTGAAACTCGAGGTGTTCCCGGACCTTTTTCTCATGGCGAATGACAAAATGTAGGATCATATCTTGAAGATTGTCCCTCAGTTCTTCTAAGTGTTGCTGAGTCACTCCTCTATGTTGATAGTTGTCTTCGTCATCGCTGGCCTATATGCCATTTATGGTAAGGGCAGTTGGATCTTCAGGAGTAGCAAGCACTTCCATTTTCGTAGGATTTGGATTTGATGGAGGAGTCACACGTTCAGTTTTCGCTTGATTATGCCTTCCCGACCTAGTTAAGAATGCGGTACTAGGTGGAACTTCTTCTTCCTTATCGGACCAAAAATCATCATTAGGATCCTCTTCATACACGTCCTCTTCATCAATAACCCAAATATCGTTGAACGTAAAGGCTGTCAAATCTTCAGGAAGGAGTGTCGGTGCTCCTTCGTTGATGATACATTCGGACGGATTAAAAGTGTCCTCTCCCACAAAATGGCATGATTCGAGAGAGGATTGCTTTTGTTATTGGGTTTATTTGCAGCTTTGGGCATTGGTAATGCCCCAGACGGATCATCTTCTCAATCTGATTCTTGAGCGTCCAACATCGCTCGGTGTCTTGACCTCTGGTCCGGTGGTATTTGCAGTAAGCATTGTTGTTCCATCTTGGTCCCTTAGTCTCATGTTCAGGTCTAGGTACTAGCAACTGAATCTTGTTTGATTTCAGCAATCGGTCCAAAGCTTCGGCATAAGACATATCAAGTAGGGTATATGAATCGTACTAGAAGTAGGTCGTCTTCGGAGGCGGACCACGATTCACATTATGCACAAAGCTTGTCTCGGCCACCTTAGGAGCATTGCTGGTCCTCCTTCCCACGTTGTTGTCCTTCCAATTTTGGATCGCAGCGGTCCTTTCCTTGCGTGCCTCTAACTTAGGACATAACGTCTTCAAATACTCAAAACTCTCAACCACATGAAAGTCTAACTGTTGTGTCAGACTTGGTTTTAAACTACGGAGGAATGTGTCAGACTGCATTTCGATAGGAATGATGCTAGTCACCTAAGATAGCTTAGCATGCCACCTCTCGTAGTAGGCTGTGAACGACTCATTTTCCCCTTGCCGAATGGCCATGATATCTGTTAGGGTCACCTTATCTTTCTGGATCTTACTGTAGTGTTCGATAAATGCCCTACGCAAAGCAGTCCAATCTCCACGCACCTCCAGAGGAAGAGTGTAATACCAATTTAGTGCCTCATCATTCAGCGATGATGGGAAGACTTCCTTGTAGTGCTCGGTGGTGACACCTCGAAGTGGCATTACTCGGTTGAACTCCCACACATGATGGGTTGGATTCTCAAATGGGTAGAACTTCTTCAGCGGAATATCCATCTTTCCCACTATATTAGCATTGATGTCAGCGGGTGGTTCAAACTCGACAAACTGATTGGTGAAGGTTGGCATCTGGCTCACATCCTTGAACACATTCAGTTGAGCCTTTATGTCTTAGATGACAGGGTCATCACGTAACTCAGCCTTGATCAGGACAGTTTAAGGAACAGTCACCGGCGGTGGCGGCCTCGGTGTCGTGTCATCGGACACTTGAATGACCAATCCAGCATTGGAACTTTCACCTATCTTCCATTTGCCTTTGTCACTCATAGGATTGGGAAGAACTTCCATCTCATCATTATCCGCCATTCCCATTCGCATGCTGATGCGCTGCACGACCTCAAAAACACCATTCAGAGTTTCTTGCTATTGCTCTATACGAGTATCTTGTCTTTGGATGAGGTCTCGCTGCCGAGCGATGTGCTCATCAGTTTTCTTCTCTTGCTGTAAGGCAGCAAAAGTGATTGAACCCTCAACTTACTTGAACTTCTCCTCAAGAAGTTTGACTAACGCTTCTTGAACGTGGTTACCATCGTGATTCTCTTCGGCAGACATGTCGAATTGCAGACGATGGGAGGTTTTGGACCTGGGTGCTGATGGAACGAAGACAGGGTTACGGATCAAGCGACCTGTTGGGCCGGTGATCCAAGCTAGACTCGGGTCTCCTATGTTGACTACAGCAAAACCACACACAGTTCAGAGATTGACCTTTCATTAACCCCAAAACCTGACCTGATGAATGCATGACCTAATGGACCTACATGGGACTTCCTAACATGCACAATCTACATGCTGAATGGACAAGGTGACTCACCCGAGACACGAGTTTGCATGACCCTAACTCTACATGACCCTAAAGACTATTGATCATCATAAAGGGCCGAATAAAACCGAACACAGCGAGTCAAGACCGACTAAAAGAGCACAAGTCGGTGTTTCTCAATTCGGATAAGCCCTATCCACAGGCTAACCGTTTTAAGGAGAATCCGTAACTTGGACATCATACTTGGGCTAACTTAAGCTGTACTGATTGTTATGCGGGCTAGAATGATGATCAATAAGACTGACTACTTTTTAGACCCAATTTTGTGTCTAAATACCTTAAATCATTAGGCTTTTGACTTGTTTCGTAGTTTAATTTAATAACTTTTAATGCGTTTTAAGCAATTTTGTAGATTTCGGGGTTTTTACTCAAAACGTGGTAAAAAGGCCATTTTGCACCTATATTGGGAATCCCGAGATTTCCTGAGATTTCCCGAGTCTTGATCGAGTCAAAGGCGAAGGAAACGGAAAGGGCGGACATGTCAAGAAGCTCGAAAAGGGGGTAAACTTGCCGAAGTTCATCGAAGCGTAGCCCCCGTCACGCCCATGGTAGTGGGCGCTACCCTCTCGTCATCCCTTGGTTGTTGAACACTCCAAGGCGTAGCCCCCGTCACCACTTTCGTAGCGGGCGCTACGCCCAGAAGAACTTTTGAAGCCGAGCTGGACTGTGGCCACGGTCATGTTGACCGCAGCCACGGTGGGTTCATGAATTGTCCAAGGGAAGAAGTGGTCGAGCAAGACCGTGGCCACGATCTTGGGAGACCGTAGCCACGACGGTGCAAAGGAGAGAAAACTTATATGCCCTAAATTGCCAGACCGTACCCACGGTCCAGGGGTACCGTGCCTACGGTGCTGCGAAGAGAACAGAGAACCTGCGCTTCACTACACAGGACCGTGGCCACGGTCCCCTGCAGATGCAATTTTTCTTGTTGAGTAAAGTGACGAGTTTTGATTAACAAACTTGGCTTTTATATATTGCTTTTAGGTCTTTTAGCAGAATATCATCTATTATCATATCTTAGCACATACTTTATCATACTTTTATCACATTTAAGCTTTCAATTAGAGTGATTAGTGAGAGTTTTACTTGGATTATTCTTCTTGCACTAGATTTTATTGGATTTCTATTGAAGTTTTGAAGACTTTTCTTATTATTGGAGCATTGGAGTCTTATTATTATGGAGCATTTTTCCTTTGGCATCAAATCAATGAGCATTTCTTAACTCTTACTCTCTTTAGTTCATTATTTACTTGTTAATCTCTGTTTTTGTTATTAGAATTGCTTGGTGTTTGTTGATTGTTGCTTTGTCTTGATTTGAATATCCTTTTAAGTATGAATGAAGTTATTATTGTTGTTAGCATGTTAGATAGGATGATTAGAGGCTAGAACCCTAATGGGTTAGGGAGAAACTAAGGATGTTAATGGTGTATTTGGATTAGGTTAGCAATTTTAGGAGTAATTTGTAGTGGAATCAACTTCCCACTCCTACTCTTCCTCCCTCAAGTAGGATTTATTTGGGGTACGAAAGACCCCGAATAAATCCAACACTTGAGTTGGAAGGTTGGAATTGGGATAGTTAGTATTCTATTCGCGAAAGCGAATAGAAGCTAACTAGAGAATCGCGTTTCTTTAACCCTCCGGGTCTGTCGATGGACTTTGGGGAAGTTAATCCGGATTATTCTTGAAAAGGGAAATCCGGTGGGTTTATCTTAACGGAATTTTCATTTGATTCTACTATCTTGTTGCCTCCTAGTTGCGAAATCTTCGTCCTAATTGCCGTTTGCATCCCGAAATCTCCCGACACCCATTGTTTCCCCTTTTTGACCGAACCAAGTGTGTTTGTTCTGTTTTCACCCTAAACCTCTCATTATCGCATGATCATAAACCTTACCTAGAGTCAAGTAGTCATAGCTAAGGCCCCTAGCTCCCTGAGAAAGAACAATAAAAACCGAGGTCTACGAACCACGTTACAACTACCTAACGTCTTTCTATTTTATTTTTATTTTACTTTATTTGTTTGGGAAAATGGGTATTGTAAAGGACTGAATAAAACCAACGACAGGTGAGTTATAATTAATTTATGGATTTTATTAATAAATCCAACATGGTTGGACCTAACCACGGGCCAACCAAGTGATGGACTCAAGAATTAACTCGATAAATTAATTTACTCGAACCTGGTGATCATCATGCAGTCTAAGACTTTACCCATTTTCTTTTTTTGGACTTTTAAGCAGGTTTACTGGAATTTTGTTAAGAAAATTTTGTAAAAGGCCATATAGAATCATCAAAGGCGAGTTGAGTTTACTTTATGAACCAAGAGGATCAACCTTTATGGATAAATGGGCCCAACCACTGGATTAACCATAATTTTTAAGGTTGAACTTCTTAGTTGGTAAACATGACTCTTCTTAGCCAAATGACTACTATATGGACTAGAACAACATTCCTAAACTAGGGTCGACTCTTTACAACAAATTTAAACACATATCACATAGCATACATATGAACAAAGGGTATCCTAAACCAAGGCTCTATGTACAAAAGGGTTTATTGGCTGGATAAGGCTTAGCGGCTCATGTACTCGCCCCGGTGCATTCTTGTTGTAAAGGCAACTTGAATGTGTGGGGTGTTGCTCTTGGAGGCTCGTGTGGAGACCTCGTATAGTGATGCATGAGTGGATGTGGTGACCAATGCTCTCTCGGTGTAAGTGCACCAATTGAGTATGGTCGGTCCAGCATTCATGGATTATTTTTTGTGGTTTAAAGAAAAAGCCTAATACCGCCGATTTACGTGCTCCTACGACATATCCCATGTCAAGGGAGTGCCCCGGTATATGCAATGCATTATGCCTAAAAGAATGACTTAATAATATAAAGTAAAATTCATTTTCCTTCCAAAAATTTTAAAGCACACAAACGTTTTTCAAGTTTTACCCACATAGAAAAACTCCCCAGTGGAGTCGCCAAAAATCCTGTGGACATTTTTCCTCGTCGTTCGGGCTTCCGAACGTCCACGTTTGGATTGGGGTGTGAGTCGGTGATTTGTGCTGGGGTTTAACTTTTGAAAACTCTTTAAGGAAATCAAACTTACATTTCATAAATGATATTTTGTAAAATCACTTTCCCTTGTGCATTTTATGAGTCACCGAATTAAATCTTTAAGAGTGAACATCCACTTGTTCCAAACTCTTCTAAATTTAATCCAATTTGCTCATTTAAATGTTAGGCTCGGAAGAGAGTGATTTATGCAACTATAATTTAGAAATATAAGAAAGAAAACCTTAAAGTTGCATCGATACATTGTAAAACCATTTAATCAAAGTTTATGCAATCCTCGTTGTATTTTAGTTCGAAATGGGAGTCGCTTCTGTAACGCCCCGGAAATTCAATTATAGAAAAGTCAAAGTCAAACTAACGTTAACAGACAAAACTTAGCGGAAAACTTCAAATTTAGTTTGGGCGTCACTGCCGTATCCCCGAAGGAACACAAGGCGAGAAAGGAAAACACCACTGTCTGCTAACGGTAACTACTAACAACTCAAAACAAAACTTTAAGATTTCATAACGAAAACAATATAAAAAGATTCAAGGACTTCTAGACTCGTCGTCCTCACTTCTAATTCCCGTCCCCAGCATTTAGATCTTCACCTGAAAACAAAACATTTCAAAAATGAGGGGGAAATCTCAATAATGTCTACCCCTAACGTTTAAAACAGTTTAAGTTCTTTTCAATTCATTTTGGGGAGAGGGATCGAATCAAGCGTTTTACAAACCTTTAATCCCATACTGTTTCCTCAACCCATCCAATCCATATTTTAATTTGCGAGTGGGATATCAAATCCCATAAAGAACATCGCCTACCAAAGGCATCAACCAACTATCCTATATCAGGAATGAAACCCTGATCTCCTGGCACATAACCCATACAGGCATCGAATCCTAGTCTCAGAGTTATCACCCGCATAAACATTAGCCTCTCAAAGGCATCAAACAGTCGCCCACCAAAGGCTTCATAACATCTATCCTATATCAGGGATGAAACCCTGATCTCCTGGCACATAACCCATACAGGCATCGAATCCTGGTCTCTGGGTTATCACCCGCAAAAACATTAGCCTGTCAAGGCATCAAATCAATAACCCGCTTAATGTTTCCACTTTGAATTATTAATTCATTATTCAAACTCATCTCACAACTCTCAAGTCAAACGCAACCCAGATTATCAAAATCAATAATAAAACCACTTATAAAAGACCATCTCAATTTCTCAACTCATAAATCAAAGTACGACAAATACAAACAGTTACCCAAAACAGATGGTCACATTTCCACAAAAGTCCCCTTTCGGGATGCAATCCTCAAAACAGACTAGAAAAAATTAAAACACATTTAAAGAGCATCCCAGTGGGGATTAGAGCATAGACATTACCTGGTTAGCTTCACTTCACAGCAAAAAAACGAACACACTTGAGCTCACTAACGACGCGAATTAGCTCGGGCCTAAAATAAAATAATTATTCTAATCAAAACGCGCTCTTCGACGTTAGTATTTTCTAACTTCTAACTAACCCTCCCCTAGGAACCCTATAAGTTCCTATCAATCATGAATTTACACTTTAAATTACCTAACACATTCCAAATAATACCAAGTAAACCTTTTCAATCAACAACACATTTATTAACAATTTCACATAACAAGACAGATTACTGCATCCACACAAAAAGGGTCGAAACTCGACTTCCCGACATCCTATGGGTCTGGTTCTGGACGTTTCGGAAACCTCGGGATGTCTATTAAAACTTTTATGTTGATGACCAAGCCCACATCAGTCTCGAAAGACTCTAAAAACACCCATCTTCCCAATTGGTCCAGATCTGACCTAGGTCTGGTAATCGGGGTATAACTCGAATTATAAAAATCCAAAGTCCGGTCCGCAAAATTCCTATTAAATCTATCATCTAAGGGAAGCTCCAGTCCAAAGGGTTCGGTCAAAAGTCAACTACACTAACCGTGGTGACCCGATCTTTAGACACTAACAAAACTGTCTTGTTACCGGTTCTTAATAAATTAGTTATTTTGGTTCTAACTTTTACTAATCGGTCTTGGGGTTCTAATTTGGGCTTAAGACAATAACTTAGGGTCAAAGGTGTATAGTGCAACCCAACTAAGGTCCGACATTAAACTTGTAGAATTGAACTTATTATAAAAAAAACAAGAAACACTTTAATAAAATTTTGATAAAACTTAAGTCGTACAAGGAAATAAAATTTCTTTGAACATAAAACACGTAAACAAGGTTTTAAAGATTTTAAAACATGAATTAGTTATAAGATTATAACACTACAACAAGAATTTCACGAAGTAATACAAAGGTGGTTAAACATGCGGTTTCTTTAATCAAGATTAAAGGGGGACTTAGGAAATATAAACATAAGGAACAATGTACATGTAGTTACTAATCAAGAATCTCAACAACTAATTCATTTACTAACTAAAACAAGAATTCAAGAATCAAGAAAGACTTAAATAACATGTAATATTTAACAAGAAACCTAATTAATTTTCAAGAATCAAGATTTTACAAGAAACGAATTACTAACAACGATTGAATCTAAATTAACCAACTTAATTTGTTAAACAAGAATTTAACCTAGATATTAAACTCCCAATTTCGTGCATAAAAAAAATAATGTTATCTAACCCTAACATGATTTACAAGGACAAAGTACATTAACCAATTGAACCTTAACAATTTAACTATTACAACCCTAATAGCAATTTACAACATAAAAATTTACATATAACAATTAAACAAATTACATGTAAATAAAACAATACAAGGACACAATAATTACAAATATCAACTTATTACAATTTATACCCTATTTCCCCCAATTTACAAGATTAACAGAAAACAGAAAATAATAATAAATCTGATAATAATAATAATACAAAAAAAAAATTACGACAGATTTTAAAAAAAAGAAAGGAAAATAAAGGAAAAAGAAAAGAAATGGGTTAGTTAGGGTAAAAATTAGGGTTAGGGTTTTACGTAAGTTCACGCAGGGCAAGTCTGGGCGGCGGTCGGCAGAGGTCCGGCGACAACGACGGTGACTGGGCGACAGCAGCGACCGGTGGTGCGTCGGGATGGTCAGAGATTACGTTGGCGTCGACGTCCGGCGGTGATGTCAGGCTGCTTCAATCGAACAGTAGCAGCAGCACGAAATGAGAATTAGGATAAATAATATTTATAATATCACAAAGATATTAACTCACGAAAAAAAAATACTAATCTACCCTTGTTAGCCCCTCAACGGTCCTACGAGCTCAAGCGTTAGCATAAATAAAGACATCACGAACAACAGTAAATAACGAAGTCAAACCTACTTTATTAACGACGTTACGGTCAACTTTTTTTTGAATTTTTCGGGGTTTTACATCATTATCTTCTTAAAAGAAGTTTCGTCCTCGAAACTTAAACTTAACCCTAACGGTCCGGTAAGGAAACTAACGGTTCCATTCCTCCTAAAACTCAAGGTTTTACATCATTACCTTCTTAAAAGAAGTTTCGTCCCCGAAACTTGACGCGCCTTAGGCTTGGAACAAGTGAGGGTACTTCTTCCTCATTTCGTCTTCTGTTTCCCAGGTTGCTTCTGTCGTGGTATGATTTGCCCACCGTACTTTTACCAAGGGAACTACTTTCCTCCTAAGCTTCTTTTCCCTACGGTCTAGTATCTCTAGCGGTTGCTCTTCACAGCTCAGATTTTCTTGCAGTTGAAGCGGTTCGGGATCAATCACATGAGTCGGGTCCGGAACGTATTTCCTGAGTTGTGATACGTGGAAAACGTTGTGCACTCTTGGAAGTTCTCCTGGCAACTGTAACTTGTAGGCGACTTCTCCGGTGCGTTCCAAGATTGGATACGGTCCGATAAATCTTGGTGTCAATTTCCCTGACTGGCCAAATCTCATGACTCCCTTTGTAGGTGAGACCCGCAAAAACACGTATTCCCCTACTTCGAACTCTAAAGGTCTTCTCCTTTTGTCAGCATAACTCTTTTGTCGACTTTGTGCTGCCTTCATCTTGTCTTTAATGATTCGAACCTTCTGAGTAGTGGCATGTATTAGGTCCGGTCCGACCGTTAGAGCTTCATCGATGTCCTGCCAACATAGGGGAGTTCTACATCTCCTTCCATACAAAGCTTCGAAGGGTGATATCCCTATACTAGCATGGTAACTGTTGTTGTAGGAGAACTCAATGAGAGTCAACTCGTCATCCCACGAGTCTTTGAAATCTAATGCGCATGCTCGCAGCATATCTTCGAGGGTTTGGATGGTCCTCTCTGTCTGCCCATCTGTAGCTGGGTGAAATGCGGTACTGAACTTGAGCTTTGTACCAAACGCCTCTTGTAACTTTTTCCAAAAACCAGACTGGAATCTGGTGTCTCTGTCTGAGACTATAGAACTGGGTACTCCGTGTAACCTTACAATCTCCCTTACATAGGCTTGAGCTAGCTGATCTAGGGACCAGTTGTTGGCGATGGCTAGGAAATGAGCTGACTTGGTCAAACGATCTACAATCACCCATATTGCATTGTGTTTCCGCCTGGTCCTTGGTAGACCTATCACAAAATCCATTGATATCGAATCCCATTTCCACTTAGGGACGTCTAACGGTTGCAGAAGTCCGGCTAGTCATTGATGCTCTGCCTTGACTCGCTGGCAAGTGAGGCATTTCGCCACAAAGTCCGCCACTTCTTGTTTCATATTACTCCACCAGAACATCTGCTTTAGATCCTTGTCAAGCTTATTTCCTCCTGGGTGTACAGAATATGGTGTATTGTGCCCTTCTTCTAAAATCTTCCTCTTTAACTCCTCCATGTTAGGTACACAGACGCGGTTATGGAACCGTAATGTACCATCTTCGTGAATCACGAAACCAGGGGCCTTCCCTTGCAAAACCTCCTCCCGTATCTTGACAAGCTGCAAATCCAGCTCTTGAGTCCTCTTGATCTCTTCCATGAGGGTAGGTTGCAACTCCATGGCATTCAATACAGCTTTCCTTCCAGGTGTCACCACGTTAATCTCCAACCTCCTAAACTCCTCGCACAACTCGTGCGGCATCATCATCAAGTGGTTTATAGCAGGATACGGTCTTCTACTCATGGCATCAGCCACTACATTTGCCTTCCCGAGATGATATTGGAAATTCACATCGTAATCCTTCAGAAACTCTAACCATCTTGTCTGCCTGAGGTTCAGCTTCTTCTGTGTGAAAAGGTACTTCAAACTCTGATGGTCTGTGAATATCTCGCAGTGCACTCCATAAAGATAATGCCTCCAAATCTTAAGCGCGAAAACCACTGCTGCCAACTCTAGATCATGAGTGGGGTAATTCTTCTCATGCATCTTCAGTTTCCTGGATGCATATGCAATTACCTTCCCATCCTGCATGAGCACACAACCCAATCCACCATGTGATGCGTCACTGTAGATGACAAAACCTTCGTTCCCTTGAGGTAAAGCAAGAATAGGGGCCGAGGTAAGCCTCTTCTTCAACTCCTGGAATGCTTGCTCACATTTTTCCGACCATACGAACTTTATTGACTTCCGAGTCAAATTGGTCAACGGGGTGGCGATTTTCGAGAAATCTTGCACGAACTTCCTATAATACCCTGCCAAGCCCAGAAAACTCCTAACCTCCGTGGCATTCTTCGGTGTCGGCCACTTGGTGATGGCCTCCACCTTTTGGGGGTCTACTGCCACTCCTTCCTTGGACACCACATGTCCTAAGAAAGCTACTTGTTCCAACCAAAACTCACACTTCTTAAGCTTCGCATAAAGTTCGTTGCTCCGTAGAGTCGTCAATACTTCTCTCAGATGATTCGCATGCTCCTCTCGTGTTCCTGAATATACCAATATGTCGTCGATGAACACCACTACAAACTTATCTAGGAACGGCTTGAACATTCAGTTCATCAAATCCATGAAGGCGGCTGGGGCATTTGTAAGCCCAAAAGGCATTACCACGAACTCATAATGGCCATACCGAGTTCGGAATGCGGTTTTAGAGATATCTTCTTCGCGAATTCTTAACTAGTGATAACCTGACCTCAGGTCTATCTTAGAAAACGTTGTTGCTCCTCGCAACTGGTCGAAAAGATCATCAATACGAGGTAGAGGGTAACGATTCTTGATGGTAATCTTGTTCAACTCCCGGTAATCGATGCACAACCTCATGCTACAATCCTTCTTCTTCACGAACAGTACAGGTGCTCCCCATGGTGACGTGCTGGGTCGTATATATCCCTTTTTTAGCAGCTCGTCCAGCTGAGTCTTCAACTTCTTAAGCTCTGCGGGCGCCATGCGATATAGGGCTTTTGAAACAGGTGTGGCCCCGGGCTCCAAATCGATGCAGAAATCTACCTCTCTGGTTGGAGGCATTCCCGGGATCTCCTCCGGAAATACATCAGAATACTCCCGCACTACCGGGATATTCTCAATCGTAAGCTCCTCCGCCTTAGTGTCTATTACGTTGCATAGAAATCCTTCACAACCTTGACCCAACAACTTTTGGGCCTTGAGGGCAGAGATGATCCGCACACTCTGAAGATGCCTATCACTCCAATGCACTACCTTCTTTCCGTTCGGTCCCATTAAGGTCACCTTTTGCTTATAACAATCTATCTGGGCTCTATATTTTGCTAACCAGTCCATCCCCAAAATAACGTCGAACTCCATTAGGTCAAACATATAAAGGTCGGCCTCAAACTCCTGTCCTGCTATCACTATAGGACATCCACCATATAACTCTCCACAACTAATGGTATCCCCGGTAGGTAGGGCTACCGACATAGGCTTACTATTCTCCGAGGGTTTCATCTTAGCCTTCTCTACTATAGCTCGTCCAACAAAAGAATGACTAACACCAGAATCAAATAAAACAGACACATTGTAGAGGTGGAGAGAGAAGGTATCCGTCACAACGTCTGCTTCATTCTCAGCCTCTTCTTTCCTCATTACGTATACTCGTCCTCCTGCGTTGCGCGGCGGTTGTTGTTGCGGACGAGGCTGGTTTGCTGGCCTCCCTCGGTTATTCTGATTTCCACCAGATCCACCTTGGTTTTGCTGTGGTGGCCTTTGGTTCCCATTATAACCGCCTTGGTTTTCGTATGTTGACTGCGGGGCTCTCCAATTCCCGATGTTTCCATTGTTCCCACCATTATTACCCCCTGAGTTCTGTAAAGGGCATTGCCTGATGTGATGCTGGAGACTCCCATATTTAAAGCATCCTCCCTTTGCAGCTCCTGATCTACAATTTCTAGCAAGATGGCCAGATCGACCACAAATCCCACAAATAGGCACATGAGTTGGTCCTCGTCCCGAAGGTCGGTTGTTTTGCCAGTTGTTAGGGTGGAACCTCTTCTCCTGATAATGTTGAGGTGGGTTAAAGCGGGGTGGTTCTTTCCTCTTTTGCCCCTGCATGCCTAATTGTCGTTCCATGTCATGCATCACCCTTTCTACAGTGAAGGCAACGTTCAGCATGTTCTGGTAAGACGTGAACTCTCGCGATGACATGCGATCCTGAATCTTGCAGTTCAGTCCATCCCAGAAACGGTCCATCCTTAGCTGTTCAGTGGTTACCAAAGCAGATGCAAACCGAGATAGTTCGGTGAACTTCGCAGAGTAGGCGAGCACGCTAGTTTCCCCTTGACGCAGATTCATGAATTCTTTTTCTTTCGCCTTCTGGAGAGAAATTGGGTAAGATCGATCCCTTAGCACAATCTTGAAGCGGTTCCAGTCGAAACCCGGTTCAGTCCTTATTTCCTTCACACTGGCCCACCACAAATCGGCCTCTTCCTTCAGGTGGTAAGCAGCAAAGTCCACCCTTAACTCCTCAGGACAGTGCGTGGTGTCGAAAATCTTCTCCATCTCCCTAACCCAATCTTCAAAGACCTTGGGGTCAGCTACCCCGGTGTAGGTGGGCGGGTTGAAGCTATTGAACCTTTGGAGGAGAGCGGAGGGATCATTTTCCCTTTCTCCTCCTTGTCGATCCACCACCCTCTTCAGTAGATCCTCGTGCTTGTTAAGCATCTCAATCATCAGCAAGCTGGCTAGGTCGTTCCCCGGTGCTGTTGTACTCGGCCCGGATATCAAGTGAGGAAGGCGCTGACGCAGTTCAGTCGCGGTTTGAGGGCGCTGTTCGGCTGCAGCTTGCGGGCGCTCCCGATTACCGTGGTTGGGTTGAGATCCGTTCACGTCCGACATCCTGGTTCAAAGGGTCGATTTAGACTACTTAAGGGTTTTCCAATCCATTGTCTCAACATCATACTAGAGGTAGCTACTTGGTCCGGTCTTCTCATAGGGTGCTAAACAATACTAAATTGTAATTCTATTTCACCAAGTAATTTCTTATGTCATAAATTTATTTCATGAATTTTCATCACATATTGAAAGGTCACATATATACCAGTATCACAAAACAAAATTTCTATGCACACCAATGTAATCATATGTACAATATTCCCCATCGGGGTAAATACCCAAAGAAACAACATACCAATATCCAGATTATATCACAGTTCAACAGAAATATAGACGTAACAGCTATACACTACTACTCAACACATCGTGGCCATCCCACTCAGATGATCCTCCTGCATCGAGGGTTCTTCCTCGCTGAAACTGGAGTCCACTCGGGATCACTCGTCTCATTCCCCGAGCTCTCCTCGGGCGGGATCTCATGCTCGGGCTCGACGGCGGGTGCAGCCGTGACCCTAGAGGTTACCTCGGGCTCGGGATCCTAGGCGCTGTCCTCTGTGGGATCCTCCTCCGGATCTTCATCAGGGTCATCCTCATGATCCTCAACTGGTGCAGGAGCTGGGTTCACTTGGACCCTCTCTACTCGGCGCATCCCAATCCGGGTGATCCTAGAAAAGACCCCCGGGATTCGATGCTCCGGCTCTCTGCACCTCGACACCAACAAAGACGGGTGTGGTACCCTCCTCCAAGCGAGCGCAGCAACGACGGCACAGTATGGCCCCACCAGGGATCGTCTCGTAAGGTGAGTAGAAAAGCGTTGGCCTGAGCTTCCTCGTTGCCACGCAAGCAGGAGTTCGGGACATCCTTGGTGTATCGGTCGATCTCATCGTAGAAATTAAGCATGTGGGTTCCCAAGTACCCACCAGGAGGAATGGGTGTGTAGCGGTGAAAGCACGGCGTGGGGTGCTGGTGACAGTGTGTGCGTTGTGCCATCCTACATAATCAAAACATATTAGCAACACAGAGAACATTATATTCATAATCACACAATTTTAGAAAGCATGAATCCCTTCTCCCATCCTACACTCATCGTTCCGAACTTAGCTTCCTAGGGTCCATCTAAACTTAAAGGACTCTGAGGAGCTACTAGGTCGCAACCCAGAGCTCTGATACCATTCTGTAACGCCCCGGAAATTCAATTATAGAAAAGTCAAAGTCAAACTAACGTTAACAAACAAAACTTAACGGAAAACTTCAAATTTAGTTTGGGCGTCACTGCCGTATCCCCGAAGGATCACAAGGCGAGAAAGGAAAACACCACTGTCTGCTAACGGTAGCTACTAACAACTCAAAACAAAACTTTAAGATTTGATAACGAAAACAATATAAAAAGATTCAAGGACTTCTAGACTCGTCGTCCTCACTTCTAATTCCCGTCCCCAGCATTTAGATCTTCACCTGAAAACAAAACATTTCAAAAATGAGAGGGAAATCTCAATAATGTCTACCCCTAACGTTTAAAACAGTTTAAGTTCTTTTCAATTCATTTTGGGGAGAGGGATCGAATCAAGCGTTTTACAAACCTTTAATCCCATACTGTTTCCTCAACCCATCCAATCCATATTTTAATTTGCGGGCGGGATATCAAATCCCATAAAGAACATCGCCTACCAAAGGCATCAACCAACTATCCTATATCAGGAATGAAACCCTGATCTCCTGGCACATAACCCATACAGGCATCGAATCCTGGTCTCAGGGTTATCACCCGCATAAACATTAGCCTCTCAAAGGCATCAAACAGTCGCCCACTAAAGGCTTCATAAAATCTATCCTATATCAGGGATGAAACCCTGATCTCCTGGCACATAACCCATACAGGCATCGAATCCTGGTCTCTGGGTTATCACCCGCAAAAACATTAGCCTGTCAAGGCATCAAATCAATAACCCGCTTAATGTTTCCACTTTGAAATATTAATTCATTATTCAAACTCATCTCACAACTCTCAAGTCAAACGCAACCCAGATTATCAAAATCAATAATAAAACCACTTATAAAAGACCATCTCAATTTCTCAACTCATAAATCAAAGTACGACAAATACAAACAGTTACCCAAAACAGATGGTCACATTTCCACAAAAGTCCCCTTTCGGGATGCAATTCTCAAAACAGACTAGAAAAAATTAAAACACATTTAAAGAGCATCCCAGTGGGGATTAGAGCATAGACATTACCTGGTTAGCTTCACTTCACAGCAAAAAAACGAACAAACTTGAGCTCACTAACGACGCGAATTAGCTCGGGCCTAAAATAAAATAATTATTCTAATCAAAACGCGCTCTTCGACGTTAGTATTTTCTAACTTCTAACTAACCCTCCCCTAGGAACCCTATAGGTTCCTATCAATCATGAATTTACACTTTAAATTACCTAACACATTCCAAATAATACCAAGTAAACCTTTTCAATCAACAACACATTTATCAACAATTTCACATAACAAGACAGATTACTGCATCCACACAAAAAGGGTCGAAACTCGGCTTCCCGACATTCTATGGGTCTGGTTCTGAACTTTTCGGAAACCTCGGGATGTCTACTAAAACTTCTATGTTGATGACCAAGCCCACATCAGCCCCGAAGAACTCTAAAAACACCCATCTTCCCAATTGGTCCAGATCTGACCTAGGTCTGTTAATCGGGGTATAACTCGAATTATAAAATTCCAAAGTCCGGTCCGCAAAATTCCTATTAAAGCTATCATCTAAGGGAAGCTCCAGTCCAAAGGGTTTGGTCAAAAGACAACTACACTAACCGTGTTGACCCGATCTTTAGACACTAACAAAACTGTCTTGTTACCGGTTCTTAATAAATTAGTTATTTCGGTTCTAACTTTTACTAATCGGTCTTGGGGTTCTAATTTGGGCTTAACACAATAACTTAGGGTCAAAGGTGTATAGTCCAACCCAACTAAGGTCCAACATTAAACTTGTAGAATTGAACTTATTATAAAAAAAACAAGAAACACTTTAATAAAATTTTGATAAAACTTAAGTCGTACAAGGAAATAAAATTTCTTTGAACATAAAACACGTAAACAAGGTTTTAAAGATTTTAAAACATGAATTAGTTATAAGATTATAACACTACAACAAGAATTTCACGAAGTAATACAAAGGTGGTTAAACATGCGGTTTCTTTAATCAAAATTCAAGGGGGACTTAGGAAATATAAACATAAGGAACAATGTACATGTAGTTACTAATCAAGAATCTCAACAATTAATTCATTTACTAACTAAAACAAGAATTCAAGAATCAAGAAAGACTTAAAGAACATGTAATATTTAACAAGAAACCTAATTAATTTTCAAGAATCATGATTTAACAAGAAACGAATTACTAACAACGATTGAATCTAAATTAACCAACTTAATTTGTTAAACAAGAATTTAACCTAGATATTAAACTTCCAATTTCGTGCATAAAAAAAATAATGTTATCTAACCCTAACATGATTTACAAGGACAAAGTACATTAACCAATTGAACCTTAACAATTTAACTATTACAACCCTAATAGCAATTTACAACATAAAAATTTACATATAACAATTAAACAAATTACATGTTAATAAAACAATACAAGGACACAATAATTACAAATATCAACTTATTACAATTTATACCCTATTTCCCCCAATTTACAAGATTAACAGAAAACATAAAATAAATAATAAATCTGATAATAATAATAATAATACAAAAAAAAATTACAACAGATTTTAAAAAAAAGAAAGGAAAATAAAGGAAAAAGAAAAGAAAGGGGTTAGTTAGGGTAAAAATTAGGGTTAGGGTTTTACGTAAGTTCACGCAGGGCAAGTCTGGGCGGCGGTCGGCAGAGGTCCGGCGACAACGACGGTGACTGGGCGGCAGCAGCGACCGGTGGTGCGTCGGGATGGTCAGAGATGACGTTGGTGTCGACGTCCGGCGGTGATGTCGGTGCTTAATCGAATAAAGAAGACGAACCCAACCCCAACTGGCGCCTGGTGGTCGGCGATGAGGTCGGCTGGGTGTGCGACGGAGACAGCGGCGGCGTCTAGCGTCGACGACGGCAGGGTCGTCGGTGGTGGTAGCTGGTGGTTTCAGAGAGAGAGGGAGAGTCAGATCGAGAGAGAGAAAGAGAAGAGAAAGAGAAAGAGAGAGGGTTGCGGGGGTTTTAGCGGCGGTGTGGCGGTGGTTGCGGTGGTGGCCGGCGGCTGCGTTGGTGGGGCGTCGGTTGCAGAGGGAGAGAGAGAGAGGGGTGTAGGGTTAGGGTTGGAGAGAGATTAGGGTTTGGGAGGGAAAAACTTATCTTTTATACTAATATATAATTAAGGCCCAATTAGTCTATTCTTACTCCTAACTCAATCCAACACTAAAATCTGATTTTTCTAAAAACAAACTAATAATAATAATAATAGTAATAATAATAATAATACTAATAATCATATAATCACATAGCAAATAATATTCACGTAATTAATCACATAATAATATTTATAATATCACAAAGATATTAACTCACTAAAAAAAATACTAATCTACCCTTGTTAGCCCCTCAACGGTCCTACGAGCTCAAGCGTTAGCATAAATAAACACATCACGAACAACAGTAAATAACGAAGTCAAACCTACTTTATTAACGACGTTACGGTCAACTTTTTTTTGAATTTTTCGGGGTTTTACACCACCCGACTTTTTAAGGGAAAAGCCAAGACAAAACCAAAGGGAAAATAAAGAAAGACTTCGCCTGCAAAACCCAAGAATGGACCTGGGGGTAAGGCTACGAACTCGAAAAGTAAACTTTGAGAGTTCGCCTCTCACAAAAGGAAAGGCTCTACTAAAAGTTTAAGATGTGCTTTTAATAAAGTTTGGAAGGGAATAGAAGGAATACTTTATAAAATTACTTCATTGAACATGCAATAAGAATGTAATACAAGAAAAAAAAGAATACAAATATACACTTATTTACAAGAAAGATAAACACTTAAGGGCTTACATAGCTACTTTGTGGGAAAAGACCTTGCCTAGCCTTTGAATGCTTGATGGATCCTCTTTGATGCCTTCCTCTCCAAGTGCCAAGAAAATGATAGAAAAAGATGGAAAAGATGATAAAAGGAAGAGGTAGAAAAAGGGGAATAGGAAGGCTTTTTTGTGGTTTTGGATGTGTTTAGGCTAGGGTTCTTTGTGGAGTTTAGGATGTAATAAGATAGGATGTGTGTTTGGGCTTTTTGTAATGTAAGAATGGTGGTGATTATGGTAGGATAGATGATGGTAGGAATAGATTGATAGGAGAGGTGAATATGAGATAAGAAATAGGGATTAAGAGAGACTAGAGACTAGAGAGATTAGAGAGATAAGAGAGTGATGAGAGATGAGAGATGAGAGATGAGAGAGATGAGTTGGTTTGAAGGGTGAGATGAAGAATGAATTGATGAGTGAAAATGACTTGGAGAGGAGTAGTATTTATAGGCTAAGAGGAGGAGAGAGGTACATGCATGCATACACATACACCTCGTAGTCTCCGGAGCTTGCACAATACCAAGGCAGTAGGGGAGATGCATGGAGGTGGACGGCAACACGTGGTCAATTTACCACGTGTGGTCAAGGCGTGTAGGTCGGTTGGCCACTGCGCCAGAGGGGGAGGCATCCAGCTTCGTCCATGCATGCATAGACGGTGGAGTGTAAAACCAATCTGTCTAGGGAAGCTGCCCTTCACACTGGACGAAATGTATGTGTTTAGCTAGCTTTTTTAGAGTGTTTTTGAGTGTTCTTGTGAGGATTTGATCTCGCGACCTCTAGCTGTTGCTTGTAGTGTTTGCATGGCTCCATTTTATATAAAAAATGTGCATGTAGCGAAGATGGACTACATGTGATCATGCATGTAGCTTTAAGTGAACAGATACATGTAAAATGCATGCATTTATTAAATCTTTTTTATTTTTTCCGCTCTTCTTTTTATGTTATTTTATGCGTCAAAATCCCAGTGTCTACAACGGCTCCTGGTTCCGACTACTATTCTTGGGACACCTACTTTGGTACAGCTGGTGCCTCCAATGCTGGGACTTCACATGCTGGTAACAATCCTATTGAAGATAGCGGCGATTCGGGCTCCTTGTGGTGATCAGACTGATGCCAAGCAAGACTCTATGCACTTTTTTTAGACCTTTGTATGCAAGACTATTTTGTACTTTTTCTTTATTTATTTTGATGCAAGACTCTTTATGAATTTTTTTATTTATTTTATATGCAAGACTCGGTGAATGCATGACTTTATTTTATTAATTCATATCTGAATGACTTTCTACATGAAGGGATTAATCCCAAATTAATCTCGCTTCCCCAAAAAGAAAAGAAAAGAAAAGAAAATATAAAACTTAAGTGTCAGAGTAAACTCGAGCAAAAATCTCAGAACGAAGCGTCATTTGGTCAAGGACAGGATTCCAGATAGATCTGTCAAAAATTCAGGTTCGAATCAATCCGGGTTCGGACGGATCGGACATCGGATGAAAACTTGATGTCTGATACCCAGTTTTTTGGGACATTTTCCGGGTCGGACTAGGGTCGAACAAATCGGACAAGCATGAATTCGGGTCTAAACAGGGTTCGGACAATAGAAAATTGGAAAATATTGTGTACGAATTTTCGGTCAAATCGGTCAATGCAAAAATTCGGACGGAAATTCTATGACCATACCTGCTTTTTTCCGGGTCGGACTGAACCGCGTTTTTAGGTCGGAATTTTTTTTACAGCCCTAATTCCAAAACATTAAAGATACACGAACGAGCCAATTTGATTCACAAGGCCCAATTACAATCATAAACGGGTGGGCTGAGCTGCGGAAAGCGGCTCATGTCGTCAAAAAACCCGCGCGGGTTTTCTTCTTCAACAGGCCATGGGCTTGGGCTTGAACAGGCGCGCGTGTGGGTCTGGGATCATCAAAACCCGCGCGGGTTTTGCATTTCTTATTCCCTTTTTTTTTCTAGCCGTTGTAGATGGCATAAATCATGGGATTTGTGTGCAACGGCTACATGATCACTTGCTGGTTGCGTTCTCCATTTTTTATCATACATGAAGGTGTATAAATACCTCATGCATATGATCATCACTCCTCATCATCACTTCAAACTCTTCCTCACATATTCTCCAAAAACAACAAAAAACCTCCTAATTCTCATGGCGTTTGAGAAGCTTGCAACTTGGATGAGCACCTTGTCCAAGGAAGAGAAAAAGGAGCTCGGAAGATACAAATTGACGAGCTTGTTGAGTCTTCGACAAGTGAGGGTCAATCACGACTTTCTCTGGGCGGCGGAAACTTTTTGGGACCCGAAAATGCATGTTTTTCTTTCACATGCAAAGAGTTATGTCTGCTTCCGGAAGAATGGTCCTTAATCCTAGGGAGAAATCATTTCGCTCGACCGACGTCACCTCCAACGCCAGCCGACATCTCCAAACAATACAAAGAGCTCTTATGTCTTCCTTCTCGGGTCATTGGAAGTGCAATATTTGGCGAAAAGGTACACTTCCAAACCATAGTTGAATATTTTCAATCTCCCGATACCTTGGAATACGGTCCAATGATACGAGTGCGAGTGCTCACATTATGTCTCCTCGGTGAGTTTTGCTTCTACCACGGTGGCAAAAGAACCGGACCGGCAAATTTGATCTAAATCGTTGAAGACATGTCCGAAGGCTACAATCCCGTACCTCTAATGCTAGCGGAAACCATGATGGGCTTGGATGATCCGAATCCATAACATGATTTGCGAGGAAGCCCCCTGCTACTTCTGGTATTTCTCTCCCTTCTCTATTCTGCTGAGTTTCTGCCCCTACTTCCGGTAAAACCCGCGCGGGTTTTACACCCTCTTTTTTTTAGTTAGTTTGGGATAATTGGAATGCAATCTAACCCTGGCTAACTTTTGGACAGATCTAGTTAATGGAACACTTGGGTCTCATCGAAGAACCCCAGACTTCATCGGCGATGGCGAACTATTGTCAGAGAAAGAGGAAGTACACCGACCTTCACTCGGTAACGGAATGGATCGCATTCTTAAAGGAGCCTCGTGAGACCACATGGTGGATCGAATGGTGGCACATTTTCGAGTATGTGACCCATGATTTCCGCAATGCCTATGTGTGTCTCGCCAGCTTGACGCACATGACTTTTTATTTTTCGGCGCGAGTGAAGCAGCAGATGGATCGCAGGCAGGATAATCCCGAGCTATTGTGTGAAACTCCCGACAAATTGAAGCTTCGAAGCTCGGTGATAGAGTCGTGGCTAAAATACTGGGAAAGAAGGCCAACTCTTAAAGCCCCTCCAAAGATACACGTGTCTCATATTGCCGATGTTGATTATCATGGATGGCTAATTGCAGCTATTGAATCTCGCCATGCTGGAGAGACGAGGAGAAGACAAGTATCCGCAAAGGAAAGATTGGGTCCCCGTACATCAGTAAAGGACAATCTCGGTGCAAAAGATTCGGTGAAGGATAGATGATGTATGCAAGCTCCCAAAGATCAAAGCATAGAGCCTACAATACACCACACAGACACACACACCTTGCTGCTGACTTTAAACTAAGCTAATTGAATGCAATTAGCTGGAATAGATGACAACCCAACAAGGAATTAAAAGGGATAAGCTTGTGTTCACTCTGATACAGGCACACCATAGGATAAACACAAGGGCAAGGGCTAAGTTACCTCAACAGCTACAGACACACCACCATTAAAGTAATCAAGCTCTACACACACCACTAGGCTTGCCAGCTCCTAGATACTGAAGTAGATTTAACCAATTGAGAGTTTGTTGACACTCACAAACGAAAGGCTCAACTAAGGCACTTAGAACGCTATTGAAATATCACTGATTGTGTCCTTAAGCTGTTGAATACATCACTATATATTGCTAATCCTAAATAGTTTGATTAGAGGTACTTAATTAAAGTAACCTACTAATCTCCCTTCTAATCTAGTTACTGAATTAAATCAAATACATCACATTACATCCTATTCTAGCTAATACAATCCGGATACAATTGAAAATGAAAGGAAAAACAAAGCTAGCTTCTGATTGGACCAAAATCCCAAAGGTTGGCAACTTCAGCCAATCAGGGCCATTCCTAGTTGGGAGGGTAATTCTAAGTTACCTCAGTAACTTTCCCGGGCTTTTCTTAAGCTAGATATAATCTCAATAGCTTAAGGAAGGTTGAAAAAGACTTAGATAACCCTCATTGTAGCTGAACAAAATAAGTTAGCCATAGGACTGGAGTTCTGGAAAAACTGATAACAAACAATCCTTTTGGGACTGTCTGTTCTAGTGCCTGTAACTTGATGCTTCCTTGCTCGATCATGCTGGGACTTGACTTGTCCTTGGGAAATACATGTCAAGGAACAAAAAACTCCTAGGGAACCTTTGCTGAATCTCACTCAATTGAAAGATACAGATTTGAGAAAGATGCATGCTTGGACTGTTTGTGCTGGGAACTTATTTTGGCCTGGATGGCCAATGCTGGTGGGATGAGTGGCTGTGTTGGCCAGGACTTGCCTTACCAAGGTGTAGCAAGTCCGATGAAGTTAGTGGGTGGGTGTGGGGTGTTGGTGGACTTGAGCCGAGTGGAAGTCACGCTTCACGGAAGTGCTCCAACAGTTGCTGAGTTTGGTTCAGCAAGGCTTGCTGCTAAAGCTGCTGCTTGAACCTCCTTGGGTAATGAAGATGATCTATGAGTTGCTCGAGCTGTTGTTGTTGCTGGATCATCCGCCTCCTCCTGGTCTGAACTTGCTGGTGACATTTGAGTTGCTGCTGGACTTGTTGGATGGTCTCCATCAACAGACTTGGTACGAGAGTGGAGACATGAAAACCAAGAAGGCGGGTCTATAAGCCTAAAGACAAAGAGAAAGCTCTCAACGGACCTAGAGACATGGAGACTGATCGTGAGACAACTGGCGAAGTAGAGAAGCAAGATTAGAAGATGGATGGGAATGAAGGAACTGAAACTGCTTTGCCAGAACAATCTTTTATTTAATTAAGCCTTTTTTTTAATTTTCTTAGTTACAAGCAGTGTACTTGCATTATCAATTAATAAAGAAGAAATATTGTTCACAATTATTGTATTCTTGCAAACTTTATTTTTCTTATATACATGAGCATTTATTGAATATATACCAAGTGTCTGAAAATTGGTTTTCCAGTTGCTTGGTAATATTAAGCATTATACCGCTTGAGCTGATCCAAATTCGTGGGCTGAACTATGTCTTCTCCATCCATAGTAGTAAGCCGAGCTGCTCCTCTTGGAAAAATGTCCTTAATCATGTAAGGACCCTTCCAATTAGGTGCAAATTTTCCCCTTGGATCTTGTATAGGTGCCCTCATCTCCTTAAGCACCAAATCACCTACTTGAAGTGAACGACTTTCACCTTCTTATTAAAAGCACGAGTGATCCTACTTTGGTACACTTGCACATCATGTAATGCCCTTAATCGCCTTTCGTACATCAACATTAATTCCTCGAACCTTGCCCCAGCCCATTCTGTTTCCGACAGTTGACTTTCGGCCACTATCCCTAACAAAGGGATTGCTACTTTAATTGGTAGGACTGCCTCCATTCCATATACCAATGAATATGGTGTTGCTCCAGTAGCAGTTCGTATAGAGGATCGGTATCCCCACATGGCAAATGCAAACTTAACAATCCAATCTTTGTAAGTGACAACCATTTTCTTAATGATTCCAGCCACTGTTTTATTGGCCGCTTCTACAGCTCCATTAGTTTGAGGTCGGTATGGCGAAGACCGGTGATGATAGATTTTGTAAGTGGCGAGCAAGGTTTCTACTTCCTTCCGAAAATGGCTTCCATTGTCACTAATGATCTCATGAGGCACTCCATACCAGCATATGATGTTTTGGAGAATGAATTTGGCCACTTGCTTAGATGTGAGTTTGGCAAAAGAGGCTGCTTTTACCCATTTAGTGAAGTAATCGATGGCAACCAAGATCTATCCATGCCTTCCTGTCCCGGTTGGGTGTATCTTGCCAATGATGTCGATGCCCCATACCAAGATGTATTCATGCCCTTCTACCCAAGAATGGCCATGAAGATGTTAACGTAGTTACGTATGATGGGGGTTGATGCTGCAGGTTGGCATATTCTTGGCATTTATGACACCTTCGAACAAACTATAAGCAATTTGCCTTCATAGTGGACCAATAATAGCCAACTCTTTGAATCTTCTTCACCAGCATGCGCCCATTCATGTGAGTCTCACACTCTCCTCCATGTATAGTAGCCATGACCTCCTTTGCGCTCTTAGCATCGACGCATAATAAATTACTGCCCGTAGGTGATTTCTTGTAAAGACGATCTTGGATCAGGCAGTATTGTGCTGCTAGAGACCTGATTGCCCGTTGTCCTCGAGCATCCAACTCAGTTGGGTATTCTCCTTTCGGAAGAAAATTGTATATGTCATGAAACCATTCCTCATTTTCTTCCTCTTATGCCTCCATGTTGCAAACATATGCAGGTTCAAACTGTCGCTCTACTACTACTGGTAGTTAGAGCGTGCCTGATGGTATCGATATCATTGAAGACAACTTGGCTAGAGCATCAGCTAACTCGTTGTGATCCCTTGAGAGGTACTGGAAGCTGATTTGCTCAAATTGGTTAGCAAGTCCCAAGAGCTTCTGTTGGTACGCCATAAGGCATTCATTCCGGACCTTCCATGTATTTTTAGCCTGATTAATGATGAGGCTAGAATCTTCGAAGACTTTTATGTGATGTATGCCCAAAGCCAAGGCAGCTTGTAGGCTTTTGATGTAAGCTTCATATTCTGCAGCATTGTTAGTAGCATCAACGTCCAACTTCACCGATACAGGGACATGTGCCCCTTCTGGAGAGATCAGTAGCACTCGTACTCCACAACCCATTTGATTGGAAGCTCCGTCGAAATACATTTCCCATGTTATCTCATCAGTGAAGAATACATCCTCATCTGGGAATTCCATGTGAGTCTTTGGAGGTTCCTGTGATGGTGAAGCAGCTAGGAAACCTGAGACAAGCGGTCCTTTGATGGATTTCTGAGGCGGGTACTGAAGATTGAACTCTGAAAGCATGACCACCCATCGAGCGATGCGGTTGTTGATGGTAGGTTGTCCCATGATAAATTTGATGGGATTATTCTCAACTATGAAATATACTGTATGTGAAAGCATGTAATGCCTCAACTTCTTGGTGGCCCATACTAGTGCGAGAGCCATTTTCTCTATGTCTGCGTATCGACTTTCATAGTCCAAGAACATCTTGCTCAAGTAGTAGATGGCGCACTCTTGACCTTTAACCTTCTGAGCTAGCATAGCTCCCATTGCAAAGCTAGTCACGGTAAGGTAAAGGAGTAGAGGCTCATCTGGTACTGGGGGCATGAGGACTGGAGGATGTTGCAAATACTCCTTGATTTTTTCAAAGGCATTGATCGTCCTATTCTATTTTGCTCCCTTTCTTTAGTTTCTTGAACAAAGGTTGTGAGCTTGGAGATGAACCTGCTGATGTATTGGACTCGTCCTAAGAAGCCTCTTATCTCTTTTTCCGTCTTCGGTGGTTGCAACTCTTGGATAGCCTTTATCTTTGAAGGGTCAACTTCAATGCCCCATTGGCTAACAACATAACCTAGCAGCTTCCCAGAGTTGACACCAAAAGTGCACTTTGCTGGATTAAGCCGCATCTTGTATTTGCGAAGTTGCAAAAAGAACTTGCGGAGATTAGGCATATGCTCCTCTCTTATTCTGGATTTAACAATCATGTCAACCACATAAACCTCTACCTCTATGTGCATCATATCATGAAGCAGGGTGTTAGCAGTTCTTTGATATGTAGCTCCGGCATTTTTGAGACCAAAAGGCATAACTACATAACAGTAGGTTCCCCATGGTGTAGTGAATGACGTTTTCTCCATGTCTTCTTCTGCCATCTTGATTTGATTGTAACCCGCATATCCACCCATATAGGATAGTAGCTCATGCCCGCAAGTGTTATCTACTAATGCATCAATGTGAGGTAACGGAAAACTATCCTGGGGACTAACTTTATTGAGGTCTCGAAAGTCCACACACATGCGCACTTTCCCATCTTTCTTGGGTATCGTAATAATGCTGGCGATCCATTCAGGATATTGGACTGTCTTGATGAACTTAGCGTTAAGCTGCTTAAGCACTTCTTCCTCAATTTTCTTAGCCCATTCAGGCTTGATCCTCCTAGCCTTTTGTCGAACTGGCTTAGCATTAGGAAGCAAAGGTATGGTGTGCTCCGCAATTTCCCTGTCAATCCCAAGCATGTCCTCGTAGGACCATGCGTATACATATCCACAAACTCCTTGAGAAGCTCTGGGAATGCTACCCGTTCTTCTGCTGTGAGTGAGCTACCTAACTTCAACTCCTAAGGTTGTTCTTCTATGCCCACATTTATGGTGATGGTGTCGTCCAACACCGCCATTTTATGCTCATGTTCATTAGAAAATTCTTTCAAGGGTTCATTAAATTCCAGATTATTATTGGCGCAAAAGTTCAGGGAAGAGGGAGAAGAAGAATCAGAGTAAGCAGAAAGGTTCATCTTATTGAATGCAGAAAGGAATACATCGCCAGCAGACTCAAGACCAGACTCACTTAACTCTAAACCCTTAAGACTTGACCCTATGTCCTTAGGAACAGACTCTCCTACAGACAAAGCAAAATTATTCTCCTCAGCATCGACCCACGAGACCGTCTTAGCTTCTTCTCTTTCAGAGATCATGAGACTCAAGTCGAAACTTGGGTTGGATAAAGCAGCAATGACAGCACCAACTTCAGACTTCTCTTGGACAGCCTCTAGTCCAAACAGCATGCCAAAAATGTTGCTCCCCGCAAGATGAGTCTATTATAATGGAGGTTGTTTGTCCCGAGCGGGAACAAAGACAGTAGCCATATTAATGGAGCAATCATCGAAGACTTCTAGTCCAGCGACTTGAACTCCTTTGTTCTTCAGATAAAATGGCTCAAGGAACCTATAGTAGGGGAAGTCATCACCTTCCCTAACCAATTGCCCATTCAGAGTAAGTGGATAGGGCTTCATCTGTAATAAAGTGGGAGGATTGTCCATCCTCTTCTGTTCAACGATAGCCATCTTTGAGAGCTTCACCTTCTTCTCAGTTGGTTTGTAGCCTAAGCCAAACCTTCCCTTCTGCTTAAAGGACTTGAACACCGGAGGAATTTTGTTCTTCGAATTCTTTCCAAGCGGCATCCCAGGGAAATGACCTTGTTTCTTGAGCTTAGCATGTACCTTAGGATTTGAGTAGGGATCGCAGTCGAAAGTTGCTTCATCCCGGCTCATCGTCGCCACAAGCTCAAAATTGTGGAGTTCTTTATCCATTGAGCTGTGCTCCACTTCAAGGGTTTACAGTTTAGGAGTGAAAACAGCATTGATAGACTCTCCCGAGATGGTGATCACCTAACCTTGAACCAGCATTTTCATCTCTTGATGTAGGGTGGAAGCTATGGCATTACAGTCATGAAGCCATGACCTCCCTAGTAACAAATTGAACGAGGCGGGAATGTCTAGCACATCGAATTCCACATTCCGAGTAACGCTGCCAGTAGTAATAGAAAATACTATAGATCCGACTGATCTCCTAGGTGAATTGTCATAAGCTCTGAGTTGTACACCATTTTGAGCCAAGTGTTGTTGTTGAACTCCTAACTTCTGTGTCGTCCTCCAAGGGCACACATTTACAGCCGAACCATTGTCAACTAGAACCAGTGGGATAGTTTTGTTGGCGCATTGCAATGTGAGGTATAGGGCTTTGTTGTGAGATGCTCCTCCTTGAGGCAGATCTTAAATCCCGAAAGTAATCATATCCTGTTGAGTGGTCACATGAGCAACCAAGGATTCAGGAGTCATTGTAGGCGATACCGTGAGTGCTGTAAGGGCATCCAACCTCGTCTGTCTATGAGCATGTGACGTGCATATGAGTTGCCATATGGTGACCTCTGCCTTGGTCTTTTTGACTTGAGAAAGAAGAGGGTCTTCAAGGGAGGTCTGATTGTCATTGCCGACCGTTGGTGTATGGTTAGGAACAGCCACTGGGGTGGTGGTATTCCTTTGGTTGTGGGGGCAAGACCGAGTGAGAAATTCCACATTACCTAATTCATCTTTCTCCATCCATTCTGTCTCGGAGTGCTCATGCTCGTCATCCTCATCACTGTCCCAAATACCATGGATGAACAGACCTTCAGGGAACCCAACTACTTCGGAGGCAAGTTGACTTGTTTCTACAATCAAAGCGAAGAGGTCGAAATTGAAATCCCCACAGAGAATAGCATTTGCATGTTCCGGCATAAGATTACTTTGATTGTTTGGTTTCCTGACAACTTTTGGCAATGGTAGCGTCCCTGCCCTTATCATATCTTCTATCTTGTTCCTTAAAGTCCAACATTTCTCAGTGTCATGCCCTCGGGAACGGTGATAGCGACAAAATTGGTTGGCATCCCAGTTTCTGCCTTTAATTTCTGGCTATTCTTTCGGTAAGGGCAAAACCAGGATACCCTTCTTGACTAGACGGTCGAGAGCCTGAGAGTAAGGAACATCCAATGGCGTATAGGTCTTATATTTTGGTACGTAAGGTCCCGAAAATAAGCCTTTCTTCCTCCTTCTTCTTCTCCTTTTATACACATCACCGAGCTTCCTCTTCAAATCTCGATCGTCGATCTTCTTCAATTTGGACGATGGTGATGATGGATTTTGCATCGAACTCGAATCTGCAACAGAAGAAGAGAAGAAAAGTGAGAAATCGAGAGATTAAGAGATTAAATGAGAAATTGAGAAGAGATGAGAAGATGAATGATTGTGTTTGCAAATGGATGTCGGGCGTGTGTTGTTGACTGAGAATCCAAGAGAGATGAAGAAGAATGATGAGGATTGAACATGAAGAAGAAGAAAGAAAGAAGAAAGAAGAAAAGAATCTGAGAGAACAAGGAAGAAAGAGGAACGGGAAGAAGAAGAAAGGGGAAAGAGAGAAAGAGAATCCAAGGGTTAGAGAGAGACGGGGAGAGGAAGAGAGAGAAAGGGGAAAGGGAGAAATGAGTAATGTATTAGGGTTGGGTGGAATTATGTCGGTAGAAATGGAGGGGGTAAAACGGGTAAACGGGTCGGGTTTGGCGGGTATTTGGGTTTCTGGGTTTAGGTGGGTTGTGGGCTGGATTTTCGGGATTGGGCCGAGAAGTGGGAAACGAGACGGGAAGAGGAAGAGAGAGAAAGGGGAAAGGGACAAATGTTGTCATTATATTAATGATTTTCTGTTTTGATGAATTGTTATTTTCATAATAATCTTGAGACGTCAAACTGTTCATCAATTATTATTTTGATAATTAATCTGTTGTCTTTGGAATACATGATGAAAGTTGGGTTTATGAAGTTATACTTGTGTTTAGCGGAAGAGAATTGGGTACCATGACTATGGCATGTAGTTATATTATTTGAAATTTGATTGACGTGCTGATTACTACCACATCTACTTTGTTGCATTTGTATTTGTTTGTCAAGAGCCAATCCAGGGCTACATCGGATATTCAGTAATAGTTGACAATTCTCTTAGAGATTTCATGTATACGTGTAATGTATTTTCTTAGACTTTGGTAGCTTAAATTATGACGTATAAATGTAAAACAACTTGGACCACGAGATGTACTGACATTCGGGGTCAACTTATACTATACTGACATTTGAGATTTATGTATCGTGGGTATGTTTGATGTATATGTTGGCTATTCTTTGGAAATCAATGAATATGTTCCCATTTTGTTTTTGATGCCTCCAAGAGAATTATTTTTCCAAGTTAGGTCATGTTCTTTAGTTGAGTTAAACCTAACTTAATTTATCCTTACCTATGATAATCTAACCCAACTCCCTAAAAAACATTCAGACAAAAAACAACTTTTTAAATCACAAAGAAATTTAAATAGTACTATTTTAATCTCAAATCAATCCACTTTTTTCAACACCTGTAATTTTTTCATTTATTTTCCACAAAATATTTAAATTTTATTAATATATTGTCACCTAACAACTAACTTAACTCAAATAAATCATATCCTTTCCTATCCTATTTTTTCCTAACCCAAACTAATCAACCTAACCTGAACCTAACATGACCAAAAAACAACACCTTAATCTTGCAATATTAAAGTGTCGACATATGCTATGCATGGTGTATGAACAGTCATAGGACTCTATTATTTCAACCTTCAGCTTCCAATGGACGCTTCTATTATAACAATGATTATGATTATTTGACAATCAAAATAGGGATAATTATTAGCAAAAAGAGTTATGGCTAGTCCCCAATTTCCCCAATTTGAGCATGAAATATTTTGGAGGTATTTTGCTAGATTGCATGATTACCGTGCTCAATGTGAATTGTATGGTATCTTTTATGGTACATTAGATCTTTTGGGAATTGTGAATGAGGGTGTGAATTAAGAGACCCGAAACCTTTTAGATTATTAAGGGTTTTCTAGTTTAGGAGAAGAAAAAGCATGGGAATTACTTGAATGGTTGTCTAGGGATTCTTATGAATTTGAGCAACAAAATGTTATTCCTAGCGACGACCCTTCTTATTATGCACCACCCTCTGGGATTGTAGCTGAACAATCATGTGATTATCCCATGCATTTTGATGATCAATCTTATGGTGGGGGTTATGTGGAAAACTCTTATGATCCTCCCCAATGTGATGTTGTTGAGTCTCATCCTTTGTGCTTATATTGTGATTCGTCGTGCCATAGTTCTGCTTCTTGTTTTAAAGCTAAAATGGATGATATTCGAGCTAACATGTGTGCGAAGATGAATGATATGTTTGCGAAAATGACTGAGTACACGCATGCATTTTACATGATACTAGTACTAGGGTAGAAGCTTCTTCTTCACATGTGGTTAATTCGATAGTTGGAGTAGATCATTCATCATCTTTGAGTCCTGAAATGCTTGTTGATTCTTCTTTATATGATTATGACGAGGATGATGACTACTACAACAGACCTAGTTTTGCATGCCAGCTTAGCGATTCCTTAGCTTTAGCTGCACCTAGTGAGCATGAGGAACATGATGATTTTGTGTGTGATGATGTAAAACTTGATGAAAACATGCTTGATGATGAACCATTGTCCATCTTTTGTGTGAAGAAAAGGTTGAGTCTGATGAATACCATGATGCTTGTGATGCAATTGAGCATGATCTTGTTGAAAGTGAAATTGAATCTTTTGTGATTGAATGTGTGCTTGAAACTAAATTATTCACTTTCATTGAGGATCATTATATTAGTCAGGCATTGGCTACCCTTTCATGTGCATTCATTGATGTGGAATCTTGTGATGATGAGCTTGATTCTTTGGGGATTGATCATAATTGTTTGAACTTGGTTTGTGACAATGATGCTTTTGATGATGATATGTTTTATGAGTGATTCACGATGGATTATGACCCGGAACCTTCCACTTTCACTTTTGATGTTGTTTTGAATGATGCACCTTTGTCTTCTAATACTAATAGTTCTTCTGATGAGTTTGAAATTGATGATGATGAAGATGAAGATGTGCTTGTTTGTGATGTTGGGAGTGTTATGATGTGGTTTAACCCTGCTTTTTCCTTATCACCCATTGATGATTATGATGATTGTTTGGATGAAAATTGTGATTTGAAATCAGTGTTTGATGAGAATTGCTTGGAGATTGAGTTTGAATCATTGTTTGCATCCAAGTACTTGCGTGAGCATGTTCAAGAATTTGTTGTATTGTTCCCTCCCGTAGATTTGCATACCCAATTTCCATTTACAAGTCAATGGGAGGATCCATTTGTCAATGTCTCACTTCACCATACCTAGGAAAGTCTTGTACATTCCTGTAGTCCATCCTTTCTATAACTTTTCTAAGGCTTTTGATAAACTATTGAGAGCACTAATGTTTATTGATGTAATTTTGAGAGTGTGCTCCTATCTACACCATTCTGAGATGCATGCACGGATGCATGTTTTATTACTCCGGGCGTTGAATGGTTCTGACTTGGTGCCAGATATCTTGAAATGAAGGAGTGAGTCTCTTGATAAGAAGCCTTCAAGGTAAAATCCTTCCTCGCCTTTCTTGTACAGTTAGTAAGTATTCTTCCCTTTCTTCTTTTATTTTCTTTTGGTGTGTTTCTTGATTTTTATTTTGGGGGTGCTTGCTTACCTTACTTCTGTTTCCTTTAAGGACATTACAACCTCTTTGTCTGGGAGTGGGGGGTAGTATGCGTTCTGGCTTTTGAGTCTAAGAAAAGAAAAAAAGAGTGAGATTCATATTGTAAATATTTTGATTTTTTAGTTCTTTAGTTAGTAGTGTCTTGTATATATTTTTATTTTTGTATGCCAAGTTCTAAGCATTTAGGTAGTTTAAATTGTATATCCTAACCTTATGCTTGGTGCTTTTGGATCGCAGATCGAGTTGTATTTAATTGAAGATTTTTTAGGTAACCTCCTCCCGCCCTCTCTTTGAGTGTATATATTCTTGATCCATATTGCATGCTTGATTTTTCTTTGGATGGCGAACCCCTTGAGTGCGGATGTTGGGATTATCTTGCTGTTGGAGCCGTGTGGGCTCGGGTCGCCATTGCTTTTTATGTGATAAGTGTTTTGTATATATGCTTTTTCTTCGATTTTCTAACGTACTTGTGACACCCTTCTCACAATGGGGACATTGTGATGTTTTGTGTGGGAGTGGGGGTGATATTTTTCATGTTCATGGGTAGATCACCTAGTTTTTAGTCTTTTTATTTTCATAGTTTTGCTAAACTCTGAAAAATTTTGTGTGAAAATGGAGAAAAAAGGGGTGATGTTTTGTGTGGGAGTGGGGGTGATTTTTATTTTTGTTTTTGTTTTGTTTTTGCTTTGTTTTTAGGATAATTGTAGTCAACGCTTAGAAAACTTTCTTAATCTCCTTGATAGCAACCCGTATGAACATCATCGTCCTTAGTTTAAGTATTGTCATGACTCACTTATGTAGATTCCCTTCACTAAATGCTTAATATGATCCTTGATTCTTTCACGTTCTTCTTGAAACTATGAGACTTTAGTAGACCACTTCCGAGCTTGTTGAAAAAGTGAAACCTAATTAAATTGAATTAATTGGTTATTTGTTGGTTAAATCTACACAAGCCGGTGTGAGTGGGCGGCACTCATGCCCCTTAAGCACTTTGTTTGTGAATGGAGTAACTCGTGTTAGGAGGGTAAACCCCGTTATGGGTCGTTCAATATCCCGAAAAACCCAGCATTAACCTTGAAAGTTTAATGCTAAGTTAGTATACCTACACGGGACCGGTATGAGCGGCGCGACGCCCTTACCCCTTAAGCACTTCTTTTGTGTATGGAGTCGCTCGTGTTGGGAGGGTAAACCCCGTTATGGGTCGTGCAATTCCCGAAAAAACTAACACTAAATCTGTTGAGCTAAGTTGAAATTGTTGAGCCATGAATTCTAAATCCCAACACCAAAAAGAATCGTAATAAACATGAAGTTCTTCCTTGGTCTCCTGCGGCCCTCACCAAGCCAAAAGCGACACAAGCGAGGAAGGACGACACGTAAATAATTTTTTTACTTTGAAACAAGCTTGGATTGTGGTTTGCTCTAGATCAATCAGAATCAATTAGAATAACACTTGCACTCGAGCACATAGGATCTTGTTTTGTAGGAGATGTTGGGAATCGAAAACCTTAAAGATTGGAAATATTTTGAGTTAGGTGATTTGAGGTGCTCATAATGGTTCCTTTTGGTTGATTAATATTGTTTTCTTAGTGGCGATTGCATGACTCCTTTAGCAAGCAGCTTTGTTTTTCTTTCTTTTCAAACTCGTGTTGTTTTTCACTTTCCTTCTCTCCTTTTCTTTGGCTTTTGTGGGTATAGCTTCTACAAACCCTCACGAGACCTTCCTCGTCCACTTGGGCTGCCAAGGGGTTTAAAGAGCTCGATGCATGTGCTAAATGCATCCGCGATTCCTGCGAAAGTGAGTTAGGGTAGTTAGTTTCTTTATCCCTTTCTTTGTCTTTGTTTTTAGTTTGCTCGGGGCGAGCAAACCCTTGTGTGGGAGTGTTGTTCGGTCTGGTTCCAAGCCGAATTTTATATCATTTATAGGGTATTTTTGCTTGTTATAACCTCGGTATTATATTTTAGATATTATGATTTTGCGTTTTGTAGGAAAATAAAGAGTTAGAAGGAAATTGGGCTTAATAGAGGCTTTTTAGGGAAACCCGAGATAACTCGAGCCGAGAATCGAGGCGAGACCAAACCGGGAACCCTTGTCAAGTTTTGATGCAAAACAGGGGAAAGGAGGCATCTAAATGTCGCACCTGAGTCACAACAGGTCGCACCCGTGACAACGTTCTGGGGCGCCAACACATCAACAAGGCAAGAGGGCAGACGGCTGTCACACCTGTGACTCAATATGTCGCGCTCGCTACATGCTGCTGAGAGGAAAAGAGGCGGACAGAGACGGCTCACGCCCGCTGCAGGTGGTGTCGCACCCGCGACAGATGAGCGTAACGCCCGCTACCGATCAAGTAACGCCTGCGACAAACGTTGGGAAGCTGACGGATGGAAACAGGCAGTAGAGCGTCGCGCCCGCGACCTGGCAATTCTGCAGAAATGATGCGCGTGCTGCTGGGATTAATTTAGGGTTTTGGGTTGTATTTTATTCCCTTCTATAAATACCCTCATACATTCAGCACTATTATTTTATCAATTAGTTAATTTTAGGAGTAGAATTAGAGTAGAATCAGGTTTAATTGCTTTCCCTCATCTTGCTTTAATCCTTTAATTGTTCTTCAAGCTTTCTTCAAGTTTTCTTGCATTTTTGTATTCAACTCTTTTCCAAGCAATTTCCATTGAAGTGTATTACAAAGCTTTCGCTCTCTCTCTCTCTCTCTCTCTCTCTCTCTCTCTCTCATGTCCATTGATGCTTTGATTTCAAGCTTTCTAGTTCTAGTCACACCCAATCTAACTTTTAGTGAGGAGGAGGGATAAGGATCACAAATTCTACTCTCAAGTGAGGATTTGGGGATCCTTAGTAATCCAATTCACAATTTTCTTGTTTATTCGGGGAAAAGTCAGTTGAAGGATTCCAGTGAAGATTAGTCATCGAAGGCATAATTTTTTGTCCCCAATTTCATTGTTTATTCTTGTTTCCCTTTTATTGCTTTTAATTTCTTTCTTAATTTCATGCTTTTATGCTTATTGTTATTGTGAATCCATGTCTAGATTAGTTTAATCGCTTTATTCACAAAATTTACCACTTTCTGCACTTGAGAAAATCCCCAACGCAAACCAATTTCCTTGTGAAGCCTAAACACCCATCCCCGTGGATTCGACAACCCCTACACCTCTCAAAAACCCAAAAATATCGCAACCGAGCAGACGTCTAACGCAACAACTACTCACAGAACTCAAAGGAAATCCAATATGATCACTAGAGCCATCGTGAGTACGGCGTCAAACGCAACGACTACTCAAGAGGCGCCAAGTGAGAGAAGAAAGGCTATGAGTTTCGCCAAAATCCCGATTAAGACACCTAGTGTCGTGCTCGGGATTCCTTGTCAAAACAAGGGGAGAATTGCAATGCAAACCAATGATAATGACAACAATTTGCCATGACCAAAGCTTTCTTCATACAGTATGGAAACCCAAATGTGATCACAAATGACACAAGCAACACAAACATCCAAACCAATATCCAATCAATCATAAACCAAGGTTCAACCATAACAAGATTATTACAACCAATAATCAAGGTTAACCAATAAAACCTGCCAAATTAAAAATTAATCGTATACATCATAATAGATCATATCTACCAGGATTATAGCGTAATAGGCATAAACAAGCAATCTAGCAAAGCTTTCTAAACATGATTCAACAATTGAAATATATAAAAGAGAGCTGTAAAACATAAGCATGCTATTGTGGCTCTGATACCACTATTGGGTTAGGGTGGTCTATACCTATCTAGGCCACAAGAAGGGGTGGTCCCGATCTAACCGGAACCACCCCGAGGTGGACTCGATCCTAATCAGGACCACCCCGATTAGGGGCGCAATAGGAATCCTAACTATTAGGATTCCCACCTAATCTAAACTAATTAACCCAAAACAATAAATAACATAAACTAAATAGCAGGGGCTTAGTTATTACCTTAGGTCTCTTAAATAGAAACGCCTCGATCGGCCTTGTACTCTTGAACAGGCCGGCGTCGAGTAGAAGATTCCAAAATAGGAATCCTCCACAAAGGTCCACGCAACACCTTTAGGCACGGCTGCTAGACCGTTTCATCCCTGGTCATACCGAGGTCAAAAGAGTATGTTGGACCGTATCAAATACGGCCCGTCCTTCCTCCCTTTTAGGGCAGTTTCTCGGGAATCACCCCGAGACCCCTAAAACCAAGAAATTTCTTAAAAAAGCTTTTCCCGGTATCCCTTACTCTCAATTATAGAGACTAGTCTTATTAATGGCGAAAGGGGATTGGAAAGACAAGGTTTCCACTCAAGGGGAACCATATATATAGGAGAGATAAACGGGGAAATGGAGTTCCATTTTCGATGTGGGAGGCGCGCCTGAGCGTCACCACGGACCGTGGTGAGTCGCAGAACCAACTTCTGCAAACCCAAGAAGCACCACGACCGTGGAAAGGGCACCACGGACCGTGGCAACCCCACCACGGACCGTGGTGTCCCTTACCACGTCCATGGAGTCCTCCTTTGCTCCCTTTTGCGGTATCTCGACCTTCCCGGTTCAATCCCTTATTGATCTAACCCTCTTTCTAACATACTCTTGCCTTAGGGTATTGGCTGATGTGACCCTGTGGGACCAACTGACATGGTTGTCATTAAACTGTTCCATCACTGGTTAAGAGGTCTTCTAGCAAAGACATCAACCACCATGCTACGTTGGCTTGAGTACTCGGTTGTATTTGAACATTGTCGGGACACTCCCAACCGTACCTGGGTATGATGTATATTTGATAGCCATATACATCAAGGTCATCAAGGGAGACATCAAATACACATCATGGGAACCAAATACAAGCTTATATGGAAGAAGAGCTTCAATCACTCTCATCACACTCAAAAATGAATGACTTCATCAACTGTAATTCGATACTTTGCTCTATAACTCAAGATCTTTGAAGCTATTTGATGTATATTTAATGGCTATATACATCAAGGTCATCAAGGAAGACATCAAATATAGATCATGGGAGCCAAATACTCGATTACATGGAAAAGGAGCTCCATTCCCTCAAAAGTCTCTTTCATGTTTGAATAGCTTCAACAAGGGTAGCTCGATAATTTGCTCCATATCTCAAGAACCATGAAGATATTGTGAAAGTCATCCAAGGGTCGATTGTTCTACATCAAAGGAGCTTCACAATGGTTTTTGAATCTTGATGTTTGGATAATAAACGAGCAAGTTATCATAGTTTTAATCTAGCTTATGTACATTTGTTTCTTTATGATGTCACACTTGTATTAGATGATGTAAGCTAGATCCCTTGTATTTCTTTCATTCCACACGCCAAGGGGGCCTTTCATTTACTATAAATAGACCCCTTGGGTGCCTTGTAAACACATCTCATTCAATAATATCAATACAAATCAAACACAACATGATGTTGTTTTCTCTCTAGCTTTTATGCTAGTTTTTGTTTCTCTTGAGGGAGATTCGTCCTATCTCTAATTCTAGCCTTGGGTTGGCATCCCTTGGTGGTGAAAGGTAGAATTGAAGAGTTCCTTGAGGTGGTGTGCCTATATCCTCGTGGGAGTCTTCAACGCCATTATCGTTCGTTCATTCATTCATTCAATCATCCATCATTCGTTCAACATTCATTCATCAAGCGATCATCATCTTGGTAAACGAATCCCATCCATCTTTTCGTTTTCCATCTTTTTTCATTGAGTTTAGTTGATCCTTAAGAACTTTGAGAAGGAAGATTCTCATCTTGTTCATAAAGATCCTGAATTCTATGTGTAATGAGATCTCTTTGATCCCATTATACATCAAAATTGGTATCAGGGCTTAGGAGATTGATTCTGTTAGTTCTTGCACCATCTTTTTACCATCTTTCCATCACAAATCCATCCCCCACCATCCCTCCATTACACGTCCACCATAAACTCCACAAAGAACCCCAAAACCCAAACACAATCAAACCCAAACACAAACCCCCTCTCGTCCCTACATGCTAACCCCAAAACCATGAGTTTCTTGTGATCTTTTTGTATCAAGATTGGTTCTAATGGCTGGTCCAAGTTCTCCTACGAAGTCTCCTACAACATCTCAAGAGGATGTAGAATTGATGAGGCAAAAGATCACGTATCTCTCCCATTAATTGAAGAGATACATGCCTCTCCAACATAGGGTGAACCGTGAGGGAAATGAATCTCATGATGAGGAAGAAGACGTTTAAAGTGAAAGGCGTGGACGTCCAAGAAGGGAGGAAAGATTCGACTTCAAAGTGGAGATTCCGGAATTTGATTGTAATCTTGATCCGGAGGTTTTCTTGGATTGGATGCAAACCGTGGAGAGAGTCTTTGATCTCAAAGACGTAAATGAGGATAAGAAGGTCAAGTATGTTGCCTTAAAGTTACGAAAACATGCAAGCATTTGGTGGACAAACTTGCAAAAGAAGCGGGAAGCTAAAGGAAAGGATAAGGTGCGTTCATGGGATAAAATGAAGAAGAAGCTTCAACAGAAGTTCTTACCACCTAGCTACCTACGTGACAACTACTACAAGCTACAAAAGTTGATCCAAGGAGGAAGAAGCGTAGAGGAGTACACTAAAGAATTCGAGCATTTGCTTTGGAGGTGTGATCTTAAAGAGGACGAGCCACAAACTTTGGTACGTTATCTGTTTGGTCTTAATGATTGGATTAGACAAATTGTTGAGTTGCAACCATACAAACCCTTGGATGAGTTGAGTTCTTTATCCCTTAAAGTTGAAAGGCAAAGGAGAAATAAGGGTAAAGAAGTCTTGAACAAATACCAAACTCCACAAGAATCATCCTACCCTACACACCCATACATTCCACAACAAAAACCCACATTCCCCACAAAACAACCAAACACAAAAGCTCCACAAAATCAGCCCTCATCCATCCCTAAACCCCACGACCAAGAAGCCAAACCTCTAGCCCCAAGAAGGTGTTTTCGATGTCAAGGCTTAGGTCATTATGCCTCGGAGTGCCCTAACAAAAGAGTTGTATCTTTGGTTGAATATCAAAGTGCTTTGTATGTTGAGCCGGAGTATAATGAAAGTAAGAATGAAGAGGAAGTTGTTGTCACCATTGACATGAATGAGGAAGAAAATGTAGAAGAGGAATATGTAGAGGAGCCAGATGATGGAGAGTTACTTATTGTAAGAAGGGCCTTTGAATGTAGCTCATGTGCTGAATGACCAAGTACAAAGGGAGGCTATCTTTCGCTCTCATTGTACCATCCATGGAAAAGTATGCTCATTGATCATAGATGGAGGAAGTTGCACCAATGCCGCCTCTACAACAATGGTCAAGAAGTTACAATTGGAGGTTAGCCCTCATCCCACACCTTACACTATACAATGGCTAAGCCAAGGTCAAGGCATTCGTGTGGATCAATGGGTCTTGGTAAGTCTTTCAATTGGAAAGAGTTATAAAGATTCATTATGGTGTGATATTGTTCCTATGGGTACTTGTCATATTTTGTTGGGAAGACCATGGTTGTTTGATAGGAGTGTCATACAAGATGGGAGAGCCAACACTTATACTCTCACCCTCAATCGAAAGAAGATCACTTTGACACCTCTAGCACCATCTTCTAACTCTCGACCTAAAGAGAATGAAAGCAACATTGTGATGATCATGAAGGAGGAATATCATGAGTATGAAGAGCATAAGAGTCTTATTCTTGCAAACTTGGAGGAAAGCAAAACGCTCCCAAGCAACCATCCATTCTTGAATTCTCCTATGGAACATTTCTCTCATATGCTCCCTAAAGATGTCAACTTGAATCTCATGGTTGAAGTGCCAAGGATTCAAAGAAGTCAAGAGGCTAATTCGTCGATGACCATTCAAAGATGGATCTTTTCATACTATGTCATATTCCTTATAATGAAGGCAAAGTTGTGAAACTAGACTTTGAAGTTAAGAAGTTATATGGGATTTCTACATCTATGGTGAAATATCGAGAATCAAAGTCCAATAATGTCAATGGGTTATTTTGGAAGAAGTTGATGAAGTTTAGTTAAGGAGTCTATGATGACTTCAAAGCCTTTAAGAAGAGAGCTTGTAATCTCATGCGAAGAAGGCGAACTAGAGAGTTGATGTTCAAAGTTTGAGGACAAACTTTTTTCAACCGGGGGAGTCTGATGTATATTTGATGGCCATATACATCAAGGTCATCAAGGAAGACATCAAATATTCATCATGGGAGCCAAATACTCGATTACATGGAAAAGGAGCTCCATTCCCTCAAGTCTCTTTCACGTTTGAATAGCTTCAACAAGGGTAGCTCGGTAATTTGCTCCATATCTCAAGAACCATGAAGATATTGTGAAAGTCATCCTAGGGTCGATTGTTCTACATCAAAGGAGCTTCACAATGGTTTTGAATCTTGAAGTTTGGATAAGAAACGAGCAAGTTATCATAGTTTTAATCTAGCTTATGTACATTTGTTTCTTTATGATGTCACACTTGTATTAGATGATGTAAGCTAGATCCCTTGTATTTCTTTCATTCCAAACGCCAAGGGGGCCTCTCATTTACTATAAATAGACCCCTTGGGTGCCTTGTAAACACATCTCATTCAATAATATCAATACAAATCAAACACAACATGATGTTGTTTTCTCTCTAGCTTTTATGCTAGTTTTCGTTTCTCTTGAGGGAGATTAGTCTTATCTCTACTTCTAGCCTTGGGTTGGTATCCCTTGGTGGTGAAAGGGAGAATTGAAGAGTTCCTTGAGGTGGTGTGCCTATATCGGGAGTCGTCAACACCATTATCGTTCGTTCATTCATTCATTCATTCATCCACCATTCGTTCATCATTCATTCATCAAGCGATCATCATCTTGGTAAATGAATCCCATCCATCTTTTCGCTTTCCATCCCTTTTCATTGAGTTTAGTTGATCCTTAAGAACTTTGAGAAGGAAGATTCTCATCTTGTTCATAAAGATCCTAAATTCTATGTATAATGAGATCTCTTTGATCCCATTATACATCACTATTGGGAAAGTCATCTTAGAGCCAAAGATAGATCATTCAAAGAGCTTTCAAAAGGTTTTTGAATCTTGAAGATAGGAGAAGAATTGAGCAAGATATCAATGTTTCTTTCTAGCTATGTACATTTTGATTCTTTATGATGTAATATTTGTAATAGGTGATGTAAGCTAGAAATCCTTGTTATCTTGATATAGTGCACGTCCAAAGGGCCTAGGAGCACTATAAATAGACCCTTTGGCAGCCTTTGTATTCATTCAATTATTCACAAAATAATACAAAGTAAAGGCATCATGCTTTTGTGTTCTCTCTAGCATTTGCTAGAATCGTTTCTTCTTGAGGGAAGAATCGTCCAAATCTCTTCTTCTATTCCTTGCTTGACTAGCTTGGTTGGTGATAGGAAGAGTTGAAGATCTTCTTGAAGTGGTGTGTCTATATCTTCAAGAGTTTCTCAATCCATATCAAATCTATCATTCGTTCATCAATTGGTACATTCCATTGAATCCTTTTGATTTCTATCTTGTTTTACCCTTTTCGTTTAATCCTTAAGAACTTAGAGAGGAAGATTCTTATCTTTGTTCATAAAGATCCTGATTTTCGTGTGTAATGAGATCTCTTTCATCCCATTATACATCAAAATTGCTATCAGAGCTTAGGAGATTGTTTCTCTTAGTTCTTGCACCATCTTTTTACAATCTTTCCATCACAAATCCATCCCCCACAATCCTCCATTACACGTCCCCCACAAAACTCTACAAAGAACACCTAAACCCAAACACAATCTAGCCCAAACACATACCATCTCTCGTCCCTAGACCCTAGCCCCAAATCGTGAGTTTCTTTTTGATCTTTTCGTATCAAGATTGATGGCTAGTACAAGCTCTCCAACAAATTCACCTACAACGTCCCAAGAGGATGTTGAATTGATGAAGCAAAAGATCACCTATCTCACCGATCAATTGAAGAGATATATGCATCTCCAACATAGGGTGATCCGTGAAGATGTTGAATCTCATGATGAAGTAGAGGAGATACAAAGTGGACGTCCAAGAAGGGAGGAAAGATTTGATTTCAAGGTGGAGATTCCGGAGTTTGATGGTAATCTTGATCCCGAAAACTTTTTAGATTGGATGCAAACTATTGAAAGAGTTTTTGATCTTAAAGAAGTACACGATGAAAAGAAAGTGAAGTATGTGGCCCTAAAGTTACGCAAGCATGCGTCCATTTGGTGGACAAATCTACAAAAGAAGAGGCAAACTAAGGGCAAGGACAAGATTCGGACATGGAGCAAGATGAAAAGCAAGTTGCAAGGAAAGTTTCTACAACCAAGTTATCTCCAAGATAACTACTACAAGTTGCAACGATTGGTTCAAGGAAGTAGAACCGTGGAGGAGTATACAAAGGAGTTTGAGCACCTACTTTGGCGTTGTGATCTCCGAGAGAATGAACCTCAAACTTTGGTACGTTACTTGTTTGGTCTTAATGATTGGATTCGTAATGTTGTTGAATTACATTCCTATCAATCTTTGGATGAATTGAGTTCTTTGGCCTTGAAAGTTGAAAGGCAAAGAAAAGAAAGAGGAAAAGAGACCATGACTAAGTACCAAACATCCTACAAACAAACCCATCCTACACTTCCTTACACTCCACAACAAAGAACCTCATTACCTACAAAACAACCATACAACAAAGCTCCACAAAATCAGCCCCCATCCGTCCCTAAACCCCACGTCCAAGAAACCAAACCATTAGCCCCAAGAAGATGTTTTCATTGTCAAAGTTTGGGTCACATTGATTTGGAGTGTCCTAACAAAAAAGAAGTGTCTTTGGTTGAGTACCAAACGTATGATAATGAATTATTTGAGAAGGAAAATGTAGTAGAAGAGGAGTATGTAGAAGAGTGGCTTGTGGCAAGGAGAGCCTTGAAAGAAGTATGTGTGCTGAATGAACATCAACAAAGAGAGTGCAAGATCTCTCATTGTACCAACAAAGGAGAAGTATGTTCATTGATAAAAGAAGGAGAAAGTTGTGCCTTCTATGGTTACATTGACGCCCCTACAACAATGATCCACACGTTAAACTTGGAGAGCTATTCACGCCCTACACAATGGCTAAGCCATGACAAAGATATTCATGAGGATCCAAGAAGTTTAGTAAGTCTTTCCATTTACAGGAATTGTAGAGATTCATTATGGTGTGATATTACTTTTATGGATACTTGTCATACTTTGTTGGAAAAAGCAAAGTTGCTTGATAGGAATATCATGCATTAAGAGACATCTCTAATTCCATCTTATACCACACTGCCAAAGGAGAATAAGAGCAACTTTGTGACACTTATGGAGAATGAGTACCAAGAATTTGGAGAGCAAAAGAGCCTTATTCTTGTACAGTTGGACGGAAGCAAAACGGCCTCATCAAATGTTCGTTCATTCTTGAAATCTCTTGTGGAACGTTTGATATATATTTGATAGCCATATACATCAAGGTCATCAAGGAAGACATCAAATATACATCATGGGAGCCAAATACTCGATTACATGGAAAAGGAGCTCCATTCACTCATGTCTCTCTAACGTTTGAACGACTTCAACAAGGGTAGCTCAATACTTCGCTCTATATTTCAAGAACCATTAAGATATTGTGAAAGTCATCCTAGAGCCGATTGTTCTACATCAAAGGAGCTTTCCAATGGGTTTTGAATCTTGAAGTTTGGAAGAGAAACGAGCAAGTTATCATTGTTTTAATCTAGCTTATGTACATTTGTTTCTTTATGATGTTACCCTTGTATTAGATGATGTAAGCTAGATCCCTTGTATTTCTTTCATTCCACACGCCTAAAGGGGATCTCAAATGCTATAAATAGACCCCTTGGGTGCCTTGTAAACACAATTCATTCAATAATCAAATACAAATCAAACACACATGATGTGGTTTTCTCTCTAGCTTTTGTGTTAGTGTTTCGTTTCTCTTGAGGGAGAATCATCTATCCCTACTTCTACCCTTGGGCTGGCGTCCTTTGGTGGTGAAAGGTAGAATTGGAGGATTCTTGGAGTGGTGTGTCTATATCTCCATAGAAGTCTTCAAAGCCATTATCATCATTCGTCCATTCAATCAATCGTTCAACTTTCATTCATCAAACGTTCATCAATTTGGTAAACGATTTCCTATCTTGATTCGTTTTCTATCTTCTTTTCATTGAGTTTAGTTTATCCTTAAGAACTTTGAGAAGGAAGATTTTCATCTTGTTCATAAAGATCCTGAATTCTATGTGTAATGAGATCTCTTTGATCCCATTATACATCAAAAGCCTACTACTAATCCAACTTAGGGCATTATCATCCATGTTTAAAACAATGATAACTTGCTCGTTTCTCTTCCAAACTTCAACATTCAAAAACCATTAGAAAGCTCCTTTGATGTAGAACAATCGGCTCTAGGATGACTTTCACAATATCTTCATGGTTCTTGAGATATGGAGCAAATTACCGAGCTACCCTTGATGAAGCCATTTGTTTGAGAGAGACACATGAGTGAATGAAGCTCCTTTTCCATGTAATCAAGTATTTGGCTCCCATGATGTATATTTGGGACTAAATCTACATCATTCCTCCATAGTTGAGAAGAGTTTGTCCTCAAACTAGGAAGTTCTTCTTCACCTCCATAGTAGGGCTTAAGATCACTCACGTTGAAAGTACAACTTCCTTCATAGTCTTCACCAAGTTGTAGTTTATAAGCATTGTCACCAATCCTTTCCAAAACTTCATAAGGACCATCTCCTCTTGGTGCTAGCTTACCTTTCCTCTTAGAAGGAAATCTTTCTTTCTTCACGTGAATCCAAACAAGATCTCCCGGTTCAAATACTACCTTCTTCCTTGTTTTATTCACTCTATTTGCTACATCTTGCGTATACTTCAAGATTTTCTCACGAACTTCTTCATGTAGCTTCTTAATCTCTTCCACCCTTTTATTAGCCTCAAAGCTAAACTTTGTTGATGTAGAAATAGGTGTGAGATCCATAGGTTGGAGAGGATTCCTTCCATAAACCACTTGAAAAGGTGACAAACCCGTAGCTTTGCTTGGACTTCTATTGAAGGCAAATTAAGCGTGACATAGAAGAGTATCCCACCCTTTCTTGTCTTTACTCACCAATACTCGAAGTAAATCTCCCAAAGTACATTTTGTAACTTCGGTTTGTCCATCCGTATGTGGATGACATGCAGTGCTAAACTTCAAATTTGTACCAAGCTTCTTCCACAATGTAAGCCAAAAATGACTAAGGAACTTTGAATCTCTATCACTCACCATGGTCTTTGGAATACCATGTAACTTCACCACTTCTTCAAAGTATAGATTTGCAACCTTAGTAGCATCATAGGTGGTATGGCATGGAATGAAGTGTGCCATCTTTGAAAACCTATCAACAACCACCATGATGGAATCCTTGCCTCTTTGAGTTCTTGGTAGACCCACAACAAAGTCCAAACTCACATCTTCCCAAGGACTATGTGGAATAGGCAAAGGAGTATACAAGCCTTGTGGTAAAGCGTGAGCCTTCGAAATATTGCAAGTATTACACCTCTTAACCATATGCTCGACATCTTTGATCATGCTAGGCCAAAAATAATGTTCCTTCATCATCAGATAAGTCTTCTCAATACCAAAATGACCCGCCAAAGATCCTCCATGGACTTCCATGATCAACAACTCACGGATACTACTCTTTGGAATACATAGTTGATTTCCCTTGAAAAGAAATCCATGCTCAATATGAAAGAGTTGGTGGGGATGCTTCTTGCAAAGCTCATAAACCTCCTTGAAATCTTCAACATTCTCATACAACCCTTTAATATGCTCAAAACCAAGGACTCTTGAATCAAGAATATGAGTGAGTAAGTACCTTCTTGATAAAGCATCCGCCCCTTTGTTGAGATGACCCACTTTATGCCTTATCACTAAATGAAACGCTTGCATGTACTCAACCCATTTGGCGTGTCTTGGATTAAGCTTATGTTGCCCTTGAATGAACTTTAGAGCCTCATGATCACTATGTAGAATGAATTCACCACTTAGAAGATAATGTCGCCAATGCTCAAGAGCTCTTATAATTGCATAGAACTCTTTATCATATGTGCTATACTTCCTTTTGACTTCATTCAACTTCTTTCAACTTCTCACTAAAGAAAGCAAGAGGTCGGCCCTCTTGAGATAAAACGGCTCCAATTCCAACTCCACTTGCATCAACCTCAACCTCAAAGACTTTATCAAAACAAGGTAATGCAAGAATAGGTGCATGACATAATTTCTCCTTAATCAACTCAAACGCTTCATTAGCACCCTTACTCCATGAAAACTCTTTCTTTTTCAACAACTCGGTCATAGGTGCAAGAATGGAGCTAAAATTCCTTATGAATCTTCTATAAAATTAAGCTAAACCATGAAAACTCCGTACCTCATGAATAGATGTCGGTGTAGGCCATTCTTGAATTGCTTTCACCTTCTCCTTATCGACTTGAATGCCATCTTTTGAAAGGACATATCCAAGGAACACAATCTTGGACAAGAAAAAGTGGCACTTCTCCATGTTGGCGTAGAGTTGTTCTTTCTCCAAAATGTACATGACCAACTCTAGATGCTTTACATGCTCCTTTTCACTTCTACTATATACAAGAATATCATCAAAGTAAACTACAACACACTTGCCAATAAGAGGCTTCAATACATGATTCATAAGACGCATGAAAGTAGATGGTGCATTTGTAAGACCAAATGGCATCACAAGCCACTCATATAACCCTTCTTTTGTTTTGAATGCCGTTTTCCACTCATCTCCTTCATGAATTCGAATTTGATGATATCCACTCCTCAAATCAACTTTGGAGAACACAACACTCCCATGTAACTCATCAAGTAGATCTTCAAAACGTGGTATTGGAAACCTATACTTGATTGTGATCTTGTTTGTGGCTCGGCAATCTATACACATTCGTTGAGATCCATCTTTCTTTGGTACAAGCAAAATCGGAACAGCACACGGACTCATACTTTCACGTACCAAGCCTTTGGATAAAAGATCATCTACTTGCCTTTGGACTTCTTGAGCATCTTTTGAATTTATTCGGTAGGCCGGTTTGTTGGGGAGCATAAAACCCGGAACTAGATCAATTTTGTGCTCAATATCCCTTCTTGGAGGCAACCCCTTTGGCATCTCTTTTGGGAACAAATGTTTGAAACGTTCAAAAAGAGGTTTGAGGCGAGAATGCTCATGTGTTGGGGACGCTTCCTCACGCATAGTATTTTTTTATCATCATACAAGAGTGTCATCAAAGGCTGCCACCAAATCAAGAGTTTCAACACCAAGTAGATCTTGTCAAAGGATCTATGCTACATCACAATTCGGCCTATGGAATGAATCACTTAGAGTTAGTCATGATCTTGATGGAGCATGAGAAGCTATATGGAGGCTTATCGAGTTAACACGGGGTCTTGCATTTTGTCTCCGAGAGATTAGCTCGGAAGGTCGGGCCACCACTATAGGTATGGGCCATATTATCTGTCACTTTCTCCGACAGCAAGGGTTCGATAATTACCTTAATAGGTGGACGCCGAGATATTTCCGGGACCCCCTAGACTTAGTGCGGCTACAAAAGATGGACATCCTGGCCAAGGACACGAACCACATTATTTACTGGCACGAGCACGGTGAGGATAGAACTTTTGTATACCTCATTCCGGATCGAGCCAAGGAGTAGCTCGACATCACCAACCCTAACAACTGATCGTGTGGTCAAGAACATGGTGGCTACCGGAAGGTTGGTTGCCCAGATGTGCCCGGAGAAGGAGGAGAGGAAGAAGAAGAAGAAATGGAAGAGGAGGAGTATGTCGGCCATCGTGAAGCTAGTGGAAGTGGAAGTCAACCCTGGGAATCTTCATTGGGACACCTCAACTCTCAATTTGAGCAAATGAGAGTTGACCTTCGAGAACAACGAACTTTACTCCACAGCTAGCACAATTTGTTGGAGACCCAGCAAGATTTGCTATGTGCCCAACAATCCACGCTCAACAATGTGTATGCACATGTCCGACGAGGAGTACTTCCAACAGCAAAACCAATTTTAGCGTGACTGGGGTTATCACTACTACTTCGTTGAGAACCATGCCCCGTCACCGCCAGGATATGTAAACCCCCATTACCCCATCTACTTTCCATATCATCCATATCCTCCCCCGAGAGGATCCGAGCAATGAATTGTAAGTATCCCCACCCCCACTTTACTCTCTTTATTGATTTGATCTGCACTAATAGTGTTAGATAAGTGTGGGGCGGGGGTGCTTTATAGGGAGGTTTGGGGAAGTGTGTCGCCTAGTTTGGTTTTGTTGGGTTTGTTGTCCCCATGGTTTCGTTGTTTTGCTTCATTGCTTCATCATTCGTAAGACCGGTTAGGAGAGTTGTCTCAGCTTCAATTCCGACCTCAAAAAGTGAGATTCGGGGTTGAGGTTTGTCCTTGTCTATTTAAATATTGTAAATATTTGCTTTTCTTTAGATCTTTTGTCACTAGTGTCTTGTTTAGTTTGTTTTTCTTTTGATCTTGCATGCGAACAATCACGCATAGTATTTTTTATTGTCTATTTCTAACCTATGGTGTGATGTTCTTTGGATCGCGGATTGAGCCTGCTGTAATTGCAGACCTCGAAGTAATCTCTTTCCGCTCTCTTTGCTGGGTATATTCTTGATCCATGTTGCATGCTTGATTTTCTTTTGTGTGGCGAGCCCCTTTGAGTGTCTGTGTTGGGATTATTTTGCTGTTGGAGCCGTGTGGGCTCGAGTCGCCACCATTTGCTTGCTAGTTGTTTTGTATATATGTTTTGTCTTTCTGTAAGTTCTCTACCATTTCATGTGACAACTTCCCACAATGAGGACATTGTGGCGTTTTAAGTGGGGGGATAGAGATATTATGTTTCAAGGGTAGATCACCTAGCTTTTCGTTTTTCTTTTTCTTAGTTTTTCTGCTAAAATTTGAAAAATTTTCGTGAAAATGAAAGAAAAAAAAGGGAAAAAGTTGTGAAAAACCCATAAAAGTGTTTCTTTTTCTTTTTGAAGATGCTTTCATTCACAGTTGTGTAGGTAGTTGTCTAATTGGACGATGCAATCGTTTAGAAGCGGCCGATATGGATAATGATAGGCCTTAGGAAGGATTTCTGCCATGATTTATCTCTATTAGACCTTGATATGGATTGAGAAAGCAAAATCCTCACCTCTTACACGCCCCGATTGTGAATTTCTTGCCCAAAGTTGGATAGTTTGAGTTGTTTAATGCTCTCGCTCGCCTTAATTAATGAATTAATTAACTATTGTCGGTCCCACCGATGAGGGTTGGTATGGGTAGACGGCGGCCAGGCCCCTTAAGTACAATGTTTACGAATGGAGCAACCCGAATCAGGGAGGGTAAACCCTTTGCGAAGGCCCAAAAGCGCGAACCTTATTGAAAGGGCCCTGACTGATTCCCGAAAAAATCGACGTCGACGCCGACACCCTAAAATCTATAAAATGGATTGAGAGTGAGGCTTAATAAAAGAAAAGAGTGAAAGAAAAAAAAGTTGAGAAAGTGAAAGAAAAAGAAAAAGAAAAGAAAAGAAAATAGAAAAATAAAGAGTGAAGTTTGGATAGACAATAATCCCGAGCTTGAGCATGAAAATGACTCTGATTGTCTGGCTTAGGTTAGAAAGGATTGATTAAGGCCCACTTACACTTGTGCACGAGGATTCTTGCTCATCATGAAGTGTCGGGGTTGAAAACCTCAAGGATTGGCAGTTTTCCAACCTTTGTGTCCTTGTTTGTTCATATTTGCTTCTTCCATTTGATTGTTGAGGCGGGCTGGGAAACTAAGTGCATGATTGGGGATGGGAATATCTTCTTCTCCTCTTTTGTTTTTGTTTTTGGTTTTTCACCTTTTCTTCTTTCCCCTTTTTCTTTCATGGCTTTTGTGGTTATAGTCGCTACAAACCCTCACGAGACTACCTCGTCCACCTGGGCTGCCAGGGAGTTTAAAGGGCTTGGTGCATATGCTAAATGCACTCGTTTCCTCCCAAGACAAAGGAGTTGGTGTTTAGTTTTTTATTTTGTTTTTGTTTTGTTTTGCCCGGGACGAGCAAAAAGTTCAAGTGTGGGGGTGTTTAGGCCTGATTTTAGGGCTAAATATCGCCTTTTATCTTGTTATTTTTGCTCGATTCCGAGTCTTTTTCATCGTTTTTTCTAGTGTTTTAGTTGTTTTGTAGGTTTTCGCACTTTGGAGCAAAAGCAAGGAAAACGGGATAAAATGAGGCTTTTTAGGGAATCTCGAGTAATTTCCCGAGCCAAGCCCGGCCGAGAGCCGAGGCGGAGTTGACCTGAGACCATCTTCCCCAAGTTTGAAGCAAATCAGTGGCGTAACATGCGCTACGACCCTTGTAACGGGCGTTACAAGCCTTGAAGAAAGACAAGGGAGCGGAAGAAAACAGGCTGTAGCGCTTGCTACTCAGCAGGTGACACCTGCTACACAGGGGTCGCACCCGCTACCTATCGCGTGTCGCTACACCGTTGCCAAGCACAGAGCATTCAGCTGGCCAGAGGCAGGTCGCCCTCGCTACCTTCCAGGTCGCGCCCGCGGCCCTGCGTAACTCTGAATCGCCAGGCAGGTTTTCTCACAGGTCGCGCCCGCTAACTCCTAGGTCGCGTCCGCGACCTCCTCATTTCAGCGCGCATCCTGGGCTTGAAACGGCAGCGTTTTACATAACTTCCTTGCATTGTATTAGTGAGTTTTAGAGAGAGATTAGTGAGAGATTAGCTTGGATTAATTTAGGGTTTTAGTGGATTTTGGTGTTTTTCAAGGATTAAAGATTCAACAATTGAGAGGTTGCTTTGGGTCTTTATTTCCATTGTCTTCCTTGTTCATTTCTACTGTTTTGGGTGACTTATCTCCTTTCCTTAATCTTTGTTAATTCCATTACTTGCTTGTTTAATTGTTCTTGATTGCTACTTTGATTGTTTTGCTTGTTTTGTGATTGTTTGATGTTAGAAATCATGCTTAGGGTTAGTTTTGATGTTGTTAGTTTAGTTTTGATCATGATTAGTGGCTAGAAACCCCATGGGTTAGGGGGTAATTAAGGGTGTGAATTGGTGATTAGGTTTGGGTTAGCAATTTTAGTGAGTAATTAGTTGGGAAATCAATTTCCCACTCCTATCTGTCCCTCAAGTGGGATGTATTTGGGTTCGAAAGCTCTCAAATACATCCAACACTTGTGTTGGAAGGTAGGAGATAGGATAGTTAATGCTCACCCACGAAAGTGAAAGAAGCTTGAGACATAAATATGAACTCAACAATGGATGTCACCAATGTTGAGAACTTGCAAATCCACCAAGGTTTGATAAAAGATAATCACCACTAATCTATAAAGGAAATGACTTGCTAACACCACCATTAACAATGGATAAAGTAAGAACAAGATTTGAGAGAGAAAATGGGGGGTAAACCCTTGCTTTCATTTTAATGGCCAAAAAACTAATCACCTTTCTCCCCAAATGAAGAGATATCACACTTGGGAGTGGAAAAGAAATATGCTAATAATTACAAGTTTGCCACCAAAAATGAAACACTTAGGGTGCGTTTGGTTGGTCATTAACCCCAGGGAAAGGGCCAATTTTCCCGAGTTGACTTATTTTCCCCATGTTTGGATGCAGGTTGACTTCGGGAATGTTTTCACGATGGGCCCACTATTTTCTCCATTTTCCTAGGGAAAATTTCCCTTGGGGGGCTATGGAAAATTTTTCCCAAGAAAATCTTTCCCATGGGAAATTTTCCCCGGGAAAAATTTTCCTGGGGTTCTACTAAACACTCCCTTAAGGAAAAAGAAGAGAAAAGAAAAGAAAGGAAAAAAGGAGTCACGAAGGACTCCGCTGCGGAAAGCACCGTCACGGGTGTGACCTGGAGGGTCACGGGCATGATACTAGCTTCTGGAGCCAAAACAAAAATGTCGTGAGAGGTCATGAGCGTGACAACAAAGGTCACGGGCATGACCTTCTAGGCAGTTTTCTGTCAACTTCTAACTCGCATAACATCTTCATCCGGACAACGTTTTAAGCCCATAATATATCGATGGAAAGATCTTGGTGTCTACTTTAAGCTCTCAAAATTTGAAGTCCTTCGAAGTTGTATTAAAGGAGTTATGGTTGAAAGAGTGAAGGCATGTCCATTTCAACTTTCCACATTGACCCTTCTTGTTTATTCTTGCCGAAAGATTTCGAACCTCTTCAAACGCCCAAAGTAGGTCCCAATGAGGACTCGTTGCTCCACCCAATGGGTCGGGATCCCATATGTCGTGAATGCCACACCCAATGACAACCCAAAGATCCCTCCAAGGTCCCAGTCCACTTTAAATTGGACTCCACACCCGACCTTGAAACGGTTTTGCTCGTGATTTACAAAGCGGGTGCAAGAAGGCTTGGAGACCATGGATTTTGAAGCACGAACCCTAGCCCGATACAGCTCAACGAGTGACTAACTATCCCTTCCCTAGCCTTCCATTGACAAGCGATTAGTGCATTAAGGAATTTAGTCCTTAATACACCCACTTGAAGGAAGGAATAATGTGGAAATTAGATTTCCCTCCTAATTACTCCCTAACTAGCTAACACATATCACCCATCAATAACCTTAATCACCCCTAACCTATGAGGAATCTAGCCACTACCCATTATCATAACTAAACTAACACAAGCAATTGCAATCATAAGCATGATTTCTAGCACAAAGTAAAAGAAAGCATAAACAAAATAATTAATTGACAATCAAGGCAATCAAACAAGTAAGCAATTAGCAATAAAATAGTAGAGTAAGGGAAAAGAAAACACCTATGGATGATGAAAACAAGTAGATGATGATCAATAGAATTGATAATCTTCCGAATCTTCGAATTGATGAAGTTTCAGTCCTTGAATACAGCACAAATTATCCACTAATCACAAGTTTTCTCTCTCTAAAACTAAGACGAACAGTAAAATTCCCAGAAATCCCTAATAAATCGTCACTAAAAAGTATTTATACAAGGCAAAGAAGTTGCGTAAAACGCAACCGTTTCAGCCGTTAAAAGATGCGTATAACAAGGTCATCGCGGATGCGACAGCAAGCGTAGCGGGCGCGACGGTGAGAAAAGTGGGGAGACGATTCTGATTCCGCGCGGGTACGCGGGCGCGACCATTCTGGGCAGGCCTTCTCCAAGTTTTGTTAAATAACTAACTCATAGTTATTCATTGATTAATAGTTGTTCATTCACCAGCTCATTTGTTTACCAGTTCATGGTTGTTTACTTTACAATTTGTACTAGTAGTAGTGAACAATACAATTGAAGACAGTCAACAATACATCTGAAGTCATTGACTACTGACACTATGGGCAGCCAACAATGTGAACCATCAGATTTTTTTTATCAAAATCATATGCAATCAATTGATTAGACTTCAAGTTAGTGAACATCGTGTAGTGAACAATGATGTTATCGTCAGTCAACAATAAAAAAAAATTATCGAGATCATGCATAATCAATTGGTCAAACGAGTACAGCTGATGATAATCGCCATCATCATGGAGACATGTAATCGCATAGAAAACAAAAATCTTACATACTTCACATGCCATCTCTTGGAACATTGGCTCCAAGAGCATACAATAATTTGCATATATATATATATATATATATATATATATATATATATATATATATATATATATATATATATATATATATATATATAATTTTTGGTCATATAAGGCTTAATGATAAGAACTTTTGATTTGGCGATTAATAATACGAACTTTGACTCCCTGTTGCCCCCAATAGTACGCCATCGAGTTAAGTTGAACTTAACTCGGTGGCGGTCTAACGTGGCAGCGGAGGAACGCGCTTGGTGGTTTTGACTTTGCCGCGTCATCCGCGTTGATTTAAAAAAAATAATACGAACTTTTACCTATGTTGCTCTAAATAATACTAACTTTTTTCTCTCTAAAAATCTCAGATCCCATTTTTTCTTCTTCATGTCCTTCAATCCTCACCCTCCCCATTCCCAAAAAACCAGAAAACCCAACCCCCCCCCCCCCCTCTCTCTCTCTCTCTTCCATCCTCTTCATCATCCCCACCTCTTTTTTCTCTCTCTAAAAATCTCACATTTCCCTTTTGCATCTTCATCTTCTTCAATCCTCCCCCTCTTCATCTCTTCTTCATGAGCCACAACTTGATACTCAAACTCGTCAACAATGGCGGAATGTCTTCTCAATGTCCCCAGCCACCATTTTTTCCACTTCACTGCTATCTTTCTTCTTCTCAACTTCCATCACCCTTTTTTACCCAGATCTCTGCAAGGAGAGCAGTGAAGTCAAAATGGGGAGAGGTTTTCTGGGTCTTCTCAACAATGGCAGAATGCAAGGAAAAGAGAGAGGGGGGGATGATAGGTTTTCTGGTTTTCTGGGGTTTTTGGGAATGGGTAGGGGAAGGATTGAAGAAGATAAAGAAGAAAAAATGGGATATGAGATTTTTAGAGAGAAAAAAAAAGCTCGTATTATTCAGAGCAACATAGATAAAATTTCGTATTATTCAGAGCAACATAGGTAAAAGTTCGTATTATTTGTTTTAAATCAATGTGAATGACGTGGCAAAGTCAAAACAATCAGGCGCGTGCCTCCGCCGCCACGTCAGACTGCCACCGAGTTAAGTTCAACTTAACTAGTTAACTCGGTGGCGTACTATTGGGGCAACAGGGGTCAAAGTTCGTATTGTTGATCACCAAATCAAAAGTTCGTATTATTAAGTCTTATATAGTTAAAAGTTCGTATTATTAGAATCCAATTTCCCAAACATGTTTACAAAAACTACTCTAGGCATACCTAGAGGAGCCAACATCAATAAAGCCCAAATAATGAAAAAATTATACTCTATCTCCCCTGATCCTGCTTTGAACATCCAACAAGATAAGTTCACTAATCATATTAAAATGGGTGCATGAGAGAAAGAAAAATATTAAAAGTTAATTTGAGGCTCTATTAGGGCTTGGTTTGTTGATAGTGTTTTGTTTTCATGGTTTGATTTCTCTTGTTTTGACCTTGGGTCTGGTCTATTGTATGGCCCCTCGGGTATGTCCGAGTTTCATGTACACGTTTTGTTAATGGAAAAATCTTATAGATTTGTCCAATATATATATATATATATATATATATATATATATATATATATATATATATAGAATAATTGGATTCTAATAATCCCTACTTTCACCATGATTAGATGATGGTGGGCCGTCTTTCAGCTTTGTATTAGTGGTCCAAAAAAAAATTGGATTGTAGTAGGATATTTTCAAGGGAATCATAGATTTTGTGTTGCATTTGATTCAAAACTTAGTATAACACTTTACAATGATTTTTAACGAATTTACAGTGTTTCTCCCAAATTTTTTTCATTTTTTTACTATTTTTTACGATTTTTTCACTTTTATTATTTTTAAAAAATCATAATAATTATTCGGAGTCTCAAAAAAATAATTTAAAAAATGTTTTAGAAACTACAATTCATTAACTTTGTAGAGGAAGGAACGAAAAAAACAAAAACAATATAGTGTAGGAATGAAAAAAAATAAGAAGAATGTGGATGTGGATTTGGTACCACTACAATCCATTTTTTGAATGACCAGAATACAAAGTGAAGAAATCTATCATTGTCAATTGGTGAAATTAATGATTATTAGAATCCAATTATCATATATATATATATATATATAGATATATATATATATATATATATATATATATATATATATACACACACACACTAAAACGGGTGTATAAGAGAAAGTGATGATGAGAGAGAAATAATAATGCATGAGAAAGAGAGGTGGAAAGAGAGAAATGTTCAAATCGATGCATTAGAGAGTGGTGAAGAGAGAAAAAAGAGACAAAGAGAGAGAGAGAAAGTGAGAGAGAGAGAGTGAAAGAAGATAGAAAATATCACGTAAGATCAAGTAGACATGGGAAGGGGAGGAAATGGGATATATGATTAACTTGGACCAGGAAAATGAGTTTCCTTAGGATTGAACTCAGAACTCAAGAAAGGGAAAATGGTCTTTCTAAAAAATAATTTTCCTCATTTTCTGTCCATCGAACACCAAAAAATGAGAAAATCATTTTCCATAAAAATAGTTATCATCCCCACCAAACACACCTTAACTATTGAATTAATTTTCTCAATAATTACCCTATAAATATCTGGAATATTGATTTTCCTCACTAACTCCAAATGACATATAAAAAGAGAGATAAAGAACATTCAAAATTGAACATCCAAATATGGAAATCTTTTGAAAAACATAACAAAAACAAAATTAAAAGGATTTTTAGATGCTAATATACTAAACTTTTGGGATATTGGATAATAATACACTGAACTTTGACCATGGACAATAATACACTGTACTTTAGGGGGTATTGAACAATATAATGCACCCAAAACGATTCTGTCAGTGGCTGACTCGACAGTGATCCTATGTAGCAATGGAGGAGATGATAGGCCCAAAAATATTTAAACTTATGACATGTCAACTAATCCACGCATAAGCAAAGGTAATCAACTTTGGAAAGAGTAGGAAAAAAAACATAAAATCACATTTGTTTAAACGTGTTTTCCTTAAGAGATTGTTTTTGACAACAACAATCTCTTAGGGAAAACACGTTTAAACAAACTTCTTGTAGTTATATAAAATCACATTTGCTTGTGTAGATTAGTTGACATGTCATAAATTTATACATTATTTAGCCAATTTATCTTCTCGGCCTACCACATAAGATCGCCACCAAGTCGACTACCGTTGAAATCGTTCCAGGTGTATTATTGTCCAACACCTCTTAAAGTTAAATGCATTATTGACCAATGTCAAAGTTCAGTGAATTATTGTCCAATACCCCAAAAATTCATTATATTAGCATAAAAAAAAATCATGACAACCATAGTGAAACGGATGGAGTATATATGAACCCAGCCATCCCAAATATTGTGAAGCAATCCATTATTACGAATATACAATACACGAATATATGTTTGAAAGTTCGAGGACTGTTTTCCACCACCGCGCATCACAGTGACATCTCCTGTAGTGTAGCCGAGAATGGTGCGCAGCATTTTCGGATAGGGGTGGGTTGCCCCCTTTTACTTTTCTTTTTTTCTTTTTACGGTAGTTTATACACCCATCTTTACACTAAAAATATAGACAAAATAGAAAACAGTCAAGGGACAAACAAGTTAACAGAGGACATTTGTTTTACCCAGAAGTGAATTTGCCGAAATCCACTGTTGTCAACAAGTGTGTGCCAAGTCAACCGCATTTCTCTTTTGAACTCCCATTATTAACTTTAATCTCCAGGAGCCTTTCAACTGGTTGCCGGCATATGGGGCACCGGTTTGTCTGGAACCTCAACACCTTTGCGCATCCGCTGCACATACACTGCACCATGTACATCATCAAACAATGTCAGCTCAGCAACCGCTAGGCTACTTGGGAATGAAGGAAGTAGCTAACCGACTTATCTGGAGTTCAAACTTAAAACTTAGGGTTAGAATGGCATAAAATGTAGCTAAATGTATAAATGATTTCAAACGTGAGAACCAGATTTATCATAACTAAGAATTTATATCAATTTCAAATTCAAGACAAGGAGAAATATGAATCCAGACAAAGAAAATATAGACAACATGACAAATAAGGACAGGGTGTCACAGATATGAAAGGGTTGGGTATTGATTGCCTAGCTCCAGCCACATGGTCAAATTTGTCAATCCCATTAACTGTGGCTGGATGGGAATAACACAATGCACGCCATTCAACATAACTTACGGGTTATTCTCACATACTATTTGGCCAGATGGTGCTAAAACAAATTACGGAGAAGATAATTACCATGTGGCGGCATGGGAGGACTGTGGTGTCCCTAGGCTCTGACAAGCAGATAACACATTCTTTTCCGGGATCATTGCTGTCAAAATCACCCTCCACAGTGTTGCCTATTCCATATATCTCCTGCAGTTCATATCTCATTCCATTCACCCATAGGATTTGTTTAAGCACCTTTACTTTATATCCCCCTTTGTCTTTGTCAAATACAGCTTGAGTAATCTGAGAGTTTGAGTTGTCTCGAACAAGGTTTCCATCTGAACCTGCCTCTGTCCCTGCCACATTTGCTGGGCATGCATCTGCCTTCACCGCTATAGGACAGACTTCTATGTCTCTTTTCATAAGCTCAGACTCCTCAAACATCGAAAAGTCAATCCCACTTCCAGATGGCTGTCTGAACTTTTGGCCTAAGCCCTTCTCAAAATGTACTCTAACTGGGGGCAGTAAATCTTCTTTTGTTGGCGTTAGCTTGCAATTATCACCTTCCTTCGCAAAGTATATTACCGTAATGCTGTTGACAGGCATTACATACACAGAGCAAGTTCAATACAGTAACAAACATTTTAAAAAAAAAAAAGTTAACTAGGAAACTCGCTGACATCACTCTAAGGCAGTTCAGCAAAATTATCAAATAGTTAAAATCAGAACAAATAGTCAGGAAAATCTTGAAATGGAATAGGTTTGAACCCCTGATACTCCATTTATCAAAGAGTGTTTTCCCAATCCTAATCACTTGTGCATGGTTCCATACTACTACAAAGATAATATTTGAAAAATTCAGAAATAAGTACATGGTAAGGTTGGATTCAAAAAAATGAGCCAATCCAAAAGTAGTGCTAGGTCAAAATATACTTTTAACTGGTAATTCCTTTTTTTTTCTTTTTTTTACATAGAAGGTACCTGAGGAAGGAAAAACAGCCCAGATCTGATACAAAAATTAAAATTAAACAAAAGAGAAACTGTGCCCTAGATCACAAGGACAGGAATTTAGAATCATTCAAGTTAATAGTTCTAATAAAGGCTTTGATTCAAAGTTGACAAAGGTCATGTTGACCATATCAATCATCAGCACCAGTCAGTCAAACATACAAAACCAGCCCAAAATAATAGTATAGCATTTGACAGAATCCAAGAACAATGCCTAGGACCTGCTCAAGTGCTTTAACTGTTCTATTGATTCAAGCCACAGTCATAAACTGCAAAGATTAAAATATGTCCCTTACAATGTAAAATACATCCATACATTTTTCTCTAGATAGGCCTAGTAAAATGCTTCAAAATCAATGCCAATGAACAACTTGATTTAGTTGGCACAAAGGCGCCGAACTTGCAAGTTTAACAAGCAAGACCCTTGTGCTAAGGTATACAATAAGATTCATAGATCTATGAATACAATGGATGACTTCTAGACAAAGTAGTTGAAAGGCTATCCTGCAAATTGTCATATCAATCTCCCATTCTTGTTGATACAACTAACTAGGTTTCTCTTGTGAAATTGCTTTCCCAACTTTATCAGCATTGCCAAGAAACTGTATCTCAGTCATTTGGAGAAGCACCTAACTTGTTAATACAGTCTAGTTACTATGACCCTATCTCTCCACTCTTAAAAGTGCTCTCTTTGCAAGAATCAATTAGTTAATACAAAAAACACTCCTTCCCTGTCAAAATTCTTGCAGTTGATTCTTGAGAGCCTCTTTCTCCACTGTTAAAGTGCTCTCCTGAATTCTGCATCATTACAGAGCTCGTAATCCCAACGAACTGTGACTAACCTGTAATCTTGCTCAAATTCGACAACAGAAAGCCAAGGAAGATTCAACAATTTTCTATGGCAACATCAATCTTATCACCAGTGACGTAATGCCAACTTGGCGACCAGAACAGGACAAACAACTATGTAATTGCTCAACTGGAAGCCACTAAGAAGAGTAAGAAAACTGTAACTATTTCTCTATCTACTTATGAGATATTTGAAAAATGGGATAAGGGTTGAAATTTTGAAATTTTATCCATTAAAAAAAGGAATTATGCAAAATGGGGGCATCCATGCCCGACACCCAGCACCAGCAAGTTCAACCGTCGGCGAGACCCACCGTCGGCCAGCCACCTCCATGCAACTGCAACGATCAGCCCACCAACATACTACCGACCGGCACCACTCCACCATCATCGCCACCTCAAATAACCCAAACACAGTAAAAATTGAAACCCTAAAATCTTCTGGAATCACCAAAATCCACTGCTGTCGTTGCCCCTCATCGATGTCCGACCAAAACCACGCTACCGCCACCCTAAATCGACCAAGAAACCACTGGCACCGCTCCTTCTATCCCATCATCGCACCTCTTATAAACAAACCCGAAAACCGTCAAAACCCCAACAACCAACCGAACACACTGAAATCCACCACCTGCGGAGACACGCACCAGCATCCGACCTCCCAGCCGCAACCGCTACTATTGGTAGACCGCCACACTGCCGAAGCCGCTCCTTCCCCACCACCATCTCAGCCCCATATAGCCCAAGTTGCCAAGCACTAAACCCTAAACGGAAAAGTCATTGTTTCACCCCAATTTCCTTTTTTCCTATGAACTGCAATCTTTTGGGAAGGAAAAAAAAAAGAACTTTTATATACTTAATTAGTTTAGTTTATGAAATATAATTTACATATATTTAACATTTTACAAAACTATTAACATTTTTTCCAAAATTTACCAAAACTTACCTTTATTTACCAAAATTACCAAAACCTAACTTTTATCCAGCATCTATTTACCCACAAATTTGACACACTAGTATTCAGACCCGTGCTTTTGCACAGGGCGATATTAAAGTACACATATTGTCAACATAAAGTTAAACACATTCGTAATATCGTTCATAGCACTGGTGCAAAAACACTTTTTATAAAATGTTTTTTTACTTATAATGCTGAAATTCCAACCAACACCACAGAAATCAATATTTAACTAAAAGTAAGAAAATAAGAAAGATAACATGAAATAAGACAAAGGCAAAAAAAAAAAATCAACTGTTTCATATCCATAAACCTAATATTACTTGAAAATAACAAACAATCACTTAAAATATTAAAAGCTAAAACTTACAACCATTATGAATAACAATAATTAACAAGCTAATTTAATAAATGACACATTAATTGGCAAACACTAATATTATATGTTTTTCAAAAAATATATGTAATCAATTACAATTTTCCCAAAATAACCTTGTTAGAATCCATATATTTGACCCTCACCCTTTGTACCCATACATACATATATATCTATATCTATATATATATATATATATATATATATATATATATATGTATACACTTATATATCTATATATATATATATATATATATATGTATACACTTATATATATATATATATATATATATATATATATATATATATATATATATATATGTATACACTTATATATCTATATATATATATATATATATATATATATATATATATATATATATATTAGACTGGTTCAATGGGTCGGGGACCCGCCCGGCCCAAAAAAATGCGGGTCAAGGTCACAATTTTAGAAGGTGACCCGACCCGGCACGAAAATGTCGGGGCCAGAAGTATTGTCGGGCCGGGTTCGGGCCGAGGGTTGGTGACCCAGCCCGGCCCGTGCGACCCGACTAAATACAAATTTTTTTAAAAAAAATCTTTGATTAAGTTTGTTTTTTTGTGACCCGACCCGACCCAACTAAATACATAAATAAAACACGTAAATTTTAGGCTTTTTTAATTAAAAAAACTCAATTTAATATATTTGTCGGCCCGTTCACCCGGCCCGTGGCCCGTAGGGTCAGGGCTCGGGCCGAAGGTACCTAGCCCGAAGGTCGGGCTCGGGCCGACGGGTCAAAAAATTCCGGCCCGACCTTTGAACAGGTCTAATATACATATACATATACATATACATATATATATATATATATATATACATTAGACCTGTTCAATGGGTCGGGGACCCGCCCGGCCCGGCCCAAAAAAATGCGGGTAAAGGTCACAATTTTAGAAGGTGGCCCGACCCGGCCCGAAAATGTCGGGGCCCAGAAGTATTGTCGGGGCGGGCTCGGGGCGAGGGTTGGTGACCCGGCCCGGCCCGGCCCGCGCGACCCGACTAAATACAAATTTTTTTAAAAAACAATTTTTGATTAAGTTTAAGTTTTTTTGTGACCCGACCCAACCCGGCCCGACTAAATACATAAATAAAATGCATAAATTTTAGGCTTTTTTGATTAAAAAAATTCATTTTATATATTTGTCGGCCTGTGGCCCGTAAGGTCTAGGCTCGGGCCGAAGGTACTTGGCCCGAAGGTCAGGCCAGGTCGGGCTCGGGCCGACGGGTCAAAAACTCCCAACCCGACTCGACCTTTGAACAGGTCTAACATACATATATATATATATATATATATATATATATATATATATATATATATATATATATACATATATATAGGTATATACATATATGTATATGTATATATATATATATATATATATATATATATATATATATATATATATATATATATATATATGAGTTTTCGATCCAAGGAAAAGGATCTGCCACTCAATGTATGGATTGGCATAGTAACACCTGGACAACATGTGTGCTTGGTGGCAATGTTGCCATGTTGGATATTTGGTTTATAGAAAATTAGGCCACTCAAAAACAGGAGGTGAGGTATTGACACTTGTTTTTTATCATGGCGGGCTAAGAGAATTGTGTAGGCACTTGGTGCTTATTAAGGTGACGATAATATCTGAACTGAATTTCCACTCATCGTATTTGATCCAAGAGGTGCTATGGTGTGGACATCACAAAACAGAGGCTCAAGTCTCTTTCCATTTTCTTTATAATCTGCAGCACCAGGGGGAAGTGGCAAGGCTGGTAGTATGGTGATCAAATCGCTCTAAAACACATCCCGAATTGTGTCCATTCTTATTTCTTAGGATAGCAACACCGCAAAGGATTAATGTAGGATAAGAAGGTATTAGAAAAGATAAGCAATATACCAGTGGCATATCTAGCATGCCCAATTGTTAACTGAAAACAACGTAGCAAGAATCAATAAGTGAATGAAACTCGCTAAACTTCAAAGGTTTAGGTACAACCAGATCCCACAAATTAGCAGCTAAGCAACCTACTACAATAACAGTAGTCATAAATCTGTGCACATCTGAAGGTAGAACAGGCAAGGTGCACCATCATCTTCAGAGCGACCTTTCAGTTAAAGGATCCAATACATTCGCACGCCAGATATTAATGTCCCAGATAAGTATAGACAATTAATTGTTTTTGCTTGTAAGGCATTAATGCTCAAGCATGCAGTTCCAGGCTAGTCACTCTGCACAAGATTTTAAAGTCTTTACACTTGCTATATGTTTAGCTTCACAATGTCTTCCTTTTTTTTTTTTTTTTTTGTTGGTCTTCCATCCATTCATCCATCAATCCATCTATCCATCCATCCATCTATTCCCCTAAGTCACTTAATCTGTATAATCTTATCCTGCCATCCTCTCTTTTGCCACCCTATCACAAGCATTATCATTTATAAATCAAACGGCAAGCACGGCTGATGATGACCATTTCTAATTGGGAAATTGGAATCTAATAAACCAACCTTTGAGGGTGCTTTGATTTAACGAACCAACCTTGAACTTTAATATTAGACGAACTGACCTTAACACTTTATTTTTTCTGACGAACTGCCACCGAGTCCAACTCGTCGAAAATGTGACGTGGCGGTGGCGGTCGCTTATGTGGTGGTGTTTAAGCAAAAAAAAAAACAAAGAAAATAAAAATGAGCCATATTTTTATCTGAATTGGATTAAAATAATCAACCATTTTAATTTTTTTTAAATCAACCTCAGCAAAACACCCCCTCTTTCTCTCTCTCTCACTCTCTCTCTCTATCTCTCCCCCTTTCTCTTCACTCTCAGCCCGACCCCCCACCCTCCACCACAGCTCCGCCCTCTCTCTCTCTCTCTCAAACCGGCGCCGGCGACGAACACCCTCTCAACCCAACCCAAACCTCCGTTCAAACCAACCCAAAGCCTCATGAGTAAATCCAATTGCAAACTCAAAACTAAAGTCAGACTGCGGCTAACTATGTTGACAAGCTCAAATGAAAAGCAGGAAAGGAAGAACATAATACAAGTTGACACCCGAGAGAATCAGACAAAGTTGATGATTTGTTTAGTGTACCCACTTTGGTCATCCCAAAACTTAGACCAGAACATGACTCCTCCATATTTATGTGACTTCTTGATGATCGGGAGGACCTCAGAAGTGTGCACATCCGGTGGCAGGAACAGCGTCTTTATATACTTTTTGGAGCTCGACAGATCCCATGAGTCCACAAGATTTGTGATGTTGCCATTGTATTGGCATGGTGGGACGTTCTCTGTCTTGTGGAAAAGAGCTTCCATCGAATCAGAGGAGCATGGACAGGGAGGGAGCCCAGGAGGTCTTAGTTTCATGCAGTGAATAAAGTAGAATTAGAGAGAGAAATAGGGATATGGACCACACCCAAGGATATTGTATTGTATACATTCAGAGAGAGATTGAGAAAGGGACTTCATTAGCTCTGCTCCATTTAAAATCCACCTCAGCACCCCCCCCCCCTCTTAAGATGATGGTTGAGAGGGTGTTCGTCGTCGGCGCCAGCGCCAGTTTGAGAGAGAGAGAGAGGGCGGAGCTGAGGTGGAGGGTGGGGGGTCGGGCTGAGAGTGGAGAGAAAGGGGGAGAGATAGAGAGAAAGAGGGGGGGTGTTTTGCTGAGGTGGATTTAAAAAAAATAAAAATGGTTGATTATTTTAATCCAATTCAGATAAAAATATGGCCCATTTTTATTTTCTTTTTTTTTGCTTAAACACCGCCACATAAGCGACTGCCACCGCCACGTCAGACTTCCGACAAGTTGGACTCTGTGGCGGTTCGTTAGAAAAAATAAAGTGTTAAGATCAGTTCGTCTAATATTAAAGTTCAAGGTTGGTTCGTTAAATCAAAGCACCCCGCAAAGGTTGGCTTATTAGATTCCAATTTCCCTTTCTAATTTCTCTCGCTTCATTTTACACTTAAATGGTGGAGTAGCTATGTTCTTAAGTCATCTGTCTTAAAATTTGCAGCCTTCATCCCCTACCCTCTCCGTCAACAAGTAGAGATCTCCAATTCAAGGCTGGACAAAACTCTGAAGAGATGAATGGCCAGCCTGTATACTGACTTTAGGCTATGAACAAAGGCGATTATAAAAACCCAGGACTCCAAGTCCAACCCAATTTCCTCAGCTATGCATGATTACATGATAATTGTGATGCTTAGCAGTGGAACTGAACACAAGAATTAGTACAAAGACACACCATATTGTGACTCAAGTATGTTGGGAAATAACATCTGTTTATGTAATTTGCTACACGCCTTTTCCGCTTTAAAACTAAGTATCCTGTAAGTACAGACGAAGTTGCACAGAAGAGCTGACAGAACTAACTGCCCCATTAGAAGAGAGGATGTTAAATTAAAGAGCTGGAACACATGTTAGACAGACCGTTTCACTGAAGCCACCATTGTTGTAATTTGGTGTGGGGAAAGACATATACAGCCTTGCCCCTACAGAAATGAAATGAAAGGAAAGGAAAGAATAGAGTTACCTTCCAGGAACAGTAGCATCAAAGGTGAAGGAAAGGAGAAAGTAGCCAGGATGGTCGAAATCAGGGTCAAGCGTGAGGGTGTCTTTCTTCAAATTGACATCGTTCCTGATGGTGACAGCCTTCTGGTGGTCGACATAGGGGGCGGGAGAAGGCTGTGGGGTAAGACATGGATAACTAGGAGTACCCAGGTTGAGTTGGTGGTGGTGGTGGTGGTGGTGGTCGTAGGGAGCTGGCAAAGGCATGCGAACAGGAGGATAGTACCCAGCTGGTGGGGGATGGTAGTACCCAACTGTTGGAGTTGCTGTTGTTGTTGCTGTTGCAGTTGCTGTTGCTGTTGCTGCTGGGTTAGGATACGGCGAGGCTGCAGCGAACACGTAGTTGTTGCTTCTAATCTCTGGCTGGCTACGCCGACTGCCCTGCCGCCGACGCCCCCCGTTGCCGCTGCTACCAGCGTTGCCCATGATCAAAGGAAAGGAAAGGGGGGAGGAGGTGAGGTTAGGTTCGATTCGATTCGATTCGATTCGATTTTGGTTGCAAGTAATGGGATTGCGTAAACCTCCACCTAAAACAACCACAGACACAGAGAGAGAGAGAGAGGGAGTAATAATTGATCACTATAGGCAACAACAAATTGGTAAAGCACATTGCTTTTCAATTTGTAATGCCCTTCCGTATTTTCGCATTTCACTTTTTTTATTTTTCCTTTTCCCCTTTCTCAGTGCGCCACAACTTGGAAACACTAGGAGCAGGCGCTTGGATATGCTTGCCTAAAAATGTGCAATTTATTATATGTCTTGGAGCATGTGTTCCAGATTTGGTTATTGTTTATTCTTGATAATATAATTGTTCATTTATATCTATTTGATATTCTTTTTCAATGATATAATTGTTCATTTATACTTTCATGTTTTTCACTTCCAATAATATAACTGTTCACTCATATCTACCCGAAGCACAAACTCCAGGTGCATCTAATATGTATTGCTAAAAATGCTAACCAAAGTTTCAAAAAAAAAATCATAATTGTCAATAATCCTTCTTAGAAAGTCAAAAATACAACTTTTACCTATTATAGTAAGATTGTCGATAAAATTTAAATTTTGTCTCTGGTATTTCAGTTAAATTGTTACTCAACTTTCTCAAATATCACTTTCATCTATTAAAATAAAAAAAATGTTACCACCTTTCATTTATTTAAATAATATATACAAATATTCAAGTTTCAAATGGAGATTCACTAGAAAATAAAAAAGATTATAAATCTTGTAATTGTAAATGAGTTTTATTACAATTAGGATTTTATATAGTTGTAAACACAAATTTTGAGTATAAAATTCAATAAGACGTGAAATTGAGAAATAAATTAATTTGTATTAATATTTACATTTATGCGAGTATAATCTCTGTATTAAATACAATAAAGTAGTCATCTGATTCGATCTCCTAAAACTTGGGTGAGCCGAGGACGCAGACGCTTGATCTCGATCTCGAATGTTGGTCTAGCTGAAGGACTCTTGTAATAGTTTTTGAGCTGAAGGTGTTGAGCATTGATCTCCTTAATGCTTGGTAGTTGGAGGCTGCTCGAAGTTTAACCGTCTACATGATGACTGTCGGTTACAGTTCATCAAGTTCTTGGATACAAGGGCTTGATGTGAAGAACATGAGTTGTTGAACTAGTCGACGTTGGTTCTTGTCGCTTGCAGCTAGAGAGCGTCTGTAGCTCAATCTTCTTAAGGCTTTACAGGTCTCGTCGAAGAACTCTGTAGCAGTTCTTGATCTTGATGCGATAGAGGCTTAGAGCTTTTGCATACCTTAATCTTTGACGCTTAGTAGCGGGAGGTCGCTTGCAATTTGATTTTCTGAAACCTCTGGAATGTAGAATGTCGAACATCGCAGGGGTAGGGTATCGGTTAAAATTAATTGGGATCAGTTTATAAAAATTGTTTAAGGAAAGATGTTGATTTAGGAAAAGATTAATTTTGGAAGGGTATTACTAACACCTAGGTTTAATTTGTACTAATTTTACTCTAATTTCTCCCTCTATAGATACCCTATTTGGATCCCTACCTCAATAAACAAATACCCTAAAATTCTTCATCAGCCGCAATTCACATATTTTATATTCTCTCTCTTCCCTTTTTCTCTCTCTCCTCCCTTTCTTCCTGTGCTTCACCCCGACGGGCACCACCACCACCATACACCCCCAGCGCTCCCACCGCCCACCACCTCAAACCACCTCCTTCCACCCTCTGCTCACCGGTGACCACCACTCAACCTTTTTCCGACTGCCGGCCCACCTTTTTCCTGTCGTTACCGCCTCCTAGAACCACCCCCAAAACACCACCCCGAGCCATCCATTTTTCTGCCCAGAAACCCCTTTCAGCTGCCACCAACCGCGCCACACTGACCCACCACCGCATCTCCGATATAGTCCCGCAGCTTCAGCGACCTTGCTCGACTACCGACGATCTCTTTCCGTCGATCACCCAGCTCCGGCGATCCCCCGAACCTTTGTTTTGTTTGGTTGCGCTCATCGACCTCGTCGCTGCCATCATGCCGCCGATCACGGAGCATACACCGCCACTGTCAACGCACCCACACCTCCGGCAGCAACCTCGACCCGACGACCCCGAGCTCCGGTGAAGCCCACTGTAGTTTCCAGCTCCCATGTCCTATCATTGCTACTATTGCGGTAATGACAACCGGCCATCGATTGACGCACAACACCACCGCCAATACCGTCCCGAGCGCCACCCCCTTGGCTTGTGATAGTATAACTCTAACTCTCATTTTTTCTCTCTCTATATTTTTTTGGGTTGAGTTAGAATATTTCTCATTATCATTATTATTAAGTTCTCCTATTATTTTGATTACTAAGTTTTCATTATTATGTTCATATTATTAGTCTTAAGAATTCATAGTATTAGTATTTAGTTTCGTATATTTATTATGTATTCATATTATTATTAGTAATAAGTTTTGTATTATTAATATTAAGTTTGTATTATTATTATTAAGTTTCCATTAATTATTAAGTTTCATAATATTATTATGAAGTTTCGTAAGTTTCATATTATTATTATTAAGTTCCAAGTATCATTGGTTTTCATATTAAGTTGATGTATTATTATAAAGTTTTCATGACTTTATTAATTTTCCTTATTATTTTAAAGATTCATATTATTATTATTATTATTATTATTATTATTATTATTATTATTATTATTATTATTATTACTTTCATGATTTTATTTTAAAGTTTCATGTTATTATTATAAAGTTCGTGTTATTAGAGTTTCATGTTATTATGATTATTATAAGGTTTCGTGTTATTATTATAAAGTTTCGTATTATTATTATTACTATGGAGTTCCATGTAATTGTTTTAAAGTACATATGTTTAGTATTAAAAGTTTCACATTATTCGCATCAAAGTTTCATATGTCTTAGTATTAAAAGTTTCATATACTTTGGTATTAAAATTTTATAAAGTTTTCATGTTGTTATATGGTAATATGAATATTATGTTCAAAAACCCTACGTTAATAATATTGTTAAAAGTTTTAGTATCGAGTTACGGTTTTAAATGTGTCGTGTCGAATTTATTATATTACCTTTAGAAAAGGTGTGAGGTAATGTTCGTGATTTTATGATAGTTTTATATGCTCGTTACATGGTTAACTAACTAATAAAAGGCTAAGGTTGGGGTAGGGTATGATTCGTGCGTAACTAACTTTCGTAGAAGTCGAGTTTTAATTTTAGAAGTTTTTATTCGAATTATAGGTCCGAGCGAGACAACGTGATAGTTAGCTCCAGTGTGTAAGTGATTGCAATAAAGAGAAGCTATCAAGTAATGTCTATGCCCTCACTCCCCTTTGGATGCCCTTAATCTGTTTTGTTGATATTACTATTGTCTTGAACCTTGCATCCCGACGGGGACCTTTAAATGAAACTAGATTGTTCGTTTCATTGAGAAAGAGTTTTTATCTTTGTTTAATAAAGTTTGGACATTCCTTGGTTTTTGTGTTGAAAAGTGTATTGATTTGGAATTGTGGTTTAGCAGTATTGATTTTGGAAATGTTGGATTTGGAAATGTTGGTACTGAAATGTTATGAGATATGAAATCTGACTAATTAAAGGCTATGAGAAAAATGCGGGTTCGGGCAGTCTCCCCTTAGACCAGGTGGAACCTGTGAGGGGGACTGTCAAGAGACCAGGTGATGCCTGGTATTGTGGATGTGAGTTAGGCACTGATCAGTCGAATAGGAATATTTATGCGAGTTCGTGGGACTCCAAAAGAAAGAAAAGAAAGAAAAGAAAAGAAAAGAAAAGAAAAGAAAAGAAAAGAAATGAGTTATGCGCTGATCAGTCGAATGATGTTGTTTATGCGAGTCCGTGGGACTCCGAAGTAAGGAAAAGAAAAGAAAAGTATTGAGATATGTTGATGCGAGTCCTTGGGACTCCGAAGTATGTTCTGCGAGTCTTTGACTCCGAGGGTAGTGTGGAAACTCCGCCCGCTTTAAAATATGAAAACGGTAAGATCTTCTGGTAAAGGTATTTGAAAATGTTTGACTTGTTTCCCCTTCCCTCAAAATGTATTGAAATGAATTGTATAATGTTTTTAACTGTTAGGGGTAGACATTGTTGAGGTTTCCCCCCTCATGTTTGTAATGTTTTGTTTTCAGGTGAAGGCTTTTGTGATGGGGACGGGAACTAGAAGTGAGGACGTTAGTCTGAAAGTTAGAAGTTTTGAGAATATAGCTTTGTTCGTGTTGTAGAAATGAAATCAGTAAATGTTTAGTAAGTGTTGTCTCAAGAATTCGAGTTTCCTCCGTTTGTAAAATTGAAGTAAATAATTAGTAGTTGTTAGTTCATCTTTCTTACCTTGTATTCCTTCGGGGATACGGCAGTAACGCTCAGGAATAAAAAAAAAAAGAGTCTTCCGTTGTTAATGTTAGTCAACGTTTGACTTTGATCGTTAAGTTAGAATTGAATTTTCGGGGCGTTACACAATCCTTTTAGGATTGTCTGCTCTGGTGCCTGTAACTTAATGCTTCCTTGCTCGATCATGCTAGAACTTAACTTGTTCTTGGAAAATACATGTCAAGGAACAAAAAACTCCCGAGGAACCTTTGCTGAATCTCACTCAATTCAAAGATACAGAATTGAGAAAGATTCGTGCTTGGACTGTTTGTGCTGGGAACTGGTTTTGGCCTGGATGGCCAATGCTGGTGGAATGAGTGGCTGTGCTGGATAGGACTTGCCTTACCAAGGTGTAGCAAGTCTGGATTGATAAAATTGGTGGGCTGGTGGCTACTGTGGACTCCTTGGACTGCTGCTGAGAATGGAAGCCTGCCATTTCTGCTGGAAGTGCTCCAACAGCTGCTGAGTTTGGCTGGGCAAGGCTTGCTGCTGTCAATGCTGGTGCTGAAGCTGCTGCTTGAACCTCCTTGGGTGATGAAGATGTTTTATGAGTTGCTCGAGCTGTTGCTGTTGCTAGATCATCCTCCTCTCCCTGGTCTGAACTTGCTGGTGACACTTGAACTACTGCTGGACTGCTTGGATGGTCTCCATCAGGTTTGAGTATGCTAATTGACCTACATGGGACTTCTTAGGATGCAAGACTTCTATATGCTGACTTAAGAGAAAGACTTACCCACGACACGGGTCTATATGCCCTAAAATCTATATGAGAACTCCTAAAATGCAAATGTATATATGTTGACCCTTAAAGACTAACCTATGACATGGGTTTACACTAGACTTCCTAAAAAAAGAAAGACACTCACATGATATTCCAACACGAAAAAAAAGACTCACCCATGACATGGGTGTACGCTGGACTTCCTAAACAAAAGACAGGTATCTACATGACGACTTTAGTTAATACTTATCCATGACTTAAACCTTATACTGGAATTTCTACAAAAAGAAAAATACTTATATGCTAACTCTAGACAAAGACACACCCATGACATGGGTCTGGAATTGACAACCTTAAAGTGAAAGACACATGCTGACTTAAGGAAGGACCAACCCATGACTTAGACTTATATGAGATTTTCTAAGGAATGAAGACACTTACCTGCTGACTGAAGAAATGACCTAACAACCCACCCATGGCAAGAGTTTTACTTTGGACTTTCTAAAAAAAATGAAAAGACTCATGTTGACTTAAGAAAGGATTCACCTATGACACGGTCCTTACATGCGACTCTCTAACGACTGAAAGACCCTTACGTGCTAACCAGAGAAACGACTCAACGACTCACTTATGACTTCCAGTACCTAAACCCTATATGCGGCTTCTTAAAGAATGAAAGACACTTACACAATAACTCAAGGACTTACCCATGATCTGGGTTTACATTGAACTTTCTAAAAATGACACATGCATATTGACTCAAGAAAAGACTCGCCTATGACCTAGACCTCGTATGAAAACTTTCTAAAGAATGCAAGACACTTACATGTAGACACTAACACAAAGACTCATCCTGGACCTAGGTTTACATTGAACTTCCTAAAAATGGAACACACATGTTGACCCAAGAAAAGACCCACACAACATGAACTCACATTGGACTTCCTACAAATCAAAGACACATATTGACTTAAGAAGAGACTCACATATGACATGGACTCACATTGGACTTCCTAGAAATGAAAGACACATATTGACTTAGGAAAAGACTCACCTAGGACCTAGACCTTATATGCGACTTCCTAAAGGAAAAAAAAAAAAAACACTTACATGGTGACTCTAAACAAAGACTTTAAAATAAAGACACTTATTTATTGACATTGAAATACAAGACACTTACATACAGACTCTGAATTAAAGACTCACCCATAACTCGGGTTTACTAGACCATACATGATACCTCCTAACGAGTAAGACACCTATTTACTTACTTAGGAAACAACTCAACTGTGATACAGGTTTATGAGTTCTAACTTCTATAAGACGTCCTAAAGAATGAAAGACACTTATTTACTGACTCAGGAATGCCTAACCTCTATGACTTTGAGACAAACAACAACTCTTTTTTACAACAAGAGCATTCTAAAGGGCTGGATAAAGCAAACATAGCGAGTAGACATAAGTTGGAATGCGCAAGTGAGTGTTTCTCAATTCGGATGGGCTTAAACCACAAGCCGACCGTTTTAAAGAGAATCCGTCACTTGAACTAACAAACTTGTGTTAACTCAAGCTAAGCTGGCTATTACGCGGACTAGAATAATGCTCGATGAACTGGCAACATGACTTCTAGGCTTCTTTTTTTTATTTAAGACTCGACATATTTATTTATTTAAACTCATGGAAAGCGGATGATAAAGGACCGAATAAAGCCATCAAAAGGTGATTTAAAACAGACTTATAAGCTCGATTATTAATTCCACCATGGATGGGCTTACTAACAGACCGACCATGGATTTTTAGACTTAATAATAAGGCTTATAAATTTATTTTTTCTAACCATGAGACTGTTACGCGGGCTAGAACAACACACACTGATTTTGTTTTATTATTAATCAGTTTTCTTTGGACCCTAAGTAAGAGAATACTGAGAAGGGCCGAATAAAATCATCAAAGGTGAGTTGAAATGAATCGATAAACAATGTTAATTAACCTTTAAAACGGATTGGCCTTACCACTGGGCCGGCCATAAAATTTGAGGTTAGTTAATCGAGTTTATAAACTCATTCCTTCTCAAACCAAATGATTATTACGCGGACTAAAACAATATCTCAAAATTAGTTCCGACTCTAACGAAGACACAACAAACACAAACACATATTTACACCTAACAAAGACTCAAAACACGTGTTAACAAAAACCTAAAAAAGACTCAAACATGTATTAACAAAAACCTAAGAAACACTCAAAATACGTGTTAATGAAACCCTAACAAAGACTTAAACATGTGGCAAAGACTCAACACTCTCAAACACATGGTTACAAACAAATACACATACACATACACAAACACATACACATGCACAAACACATACACATACACATACACATACACATACACATACACATCCACATGCACATGCACAAACACAAACACATGCACAAACACATACACATGCACAAGCACATACATATGCACAAACACAGGCACACACATGCACAAACACAGGCGCATACACATGCACAGACACATGCACACACATGCACAGACACAGGTGCATACACATGCACAAACGCATGCACAAACACAAAAACATGCACATGCACATACACATACATATGCACACGCACAAGCCCACACATGCACAAACACAGGCGCATACACATTCACACGCATAGGCGCACACATGCACAAACACAGGCGCATACACATGCACAAACACAAACACATGCACAAACACATATTTACATACAACACACTTTATCTACTTTACGGACCTAACTCTATATGGACCCTAAGGACAACTGATCATTATAAAGGGCCGAATAAAGCCAAACACGGCGAATCAGAATCGAGTATGGGAGTACAAGTCAGTGTTTCTCAATTCGGATGGGCCCCATCCACAGGCCGACCGTTTTAAGGAGAATTCATAACTTGGACTACCTACACAGACCAACTCGAGCCATGTTGACTATTATACGGACTAGAATAATGATCGACAACACTGACGGTCCGACACTTTTCTATACATTTTTATTCTATTTGTTTAGGAAAGTGGATATCGTAAAGGACTGGATAAAACCAACAACAGTCGAGTTGTAATTAGTTTATGGACTTAATTGCCAAATCCAATATGGTTGGGCCTAACCACGGGCCGACCATAAGTATGATGGATTCAATAATTAATTCGATAAATTAATTTACTCAAGGCCGGTGATTGTTATGCAGTCTAAAACTTTATCCACTAACTTTGCTTGATTTATTAGTCAGATTTTTTAGACCCAAGGACAACCAATCAATACAATAGGTCGAATAAAGTCAAGCATGGCGAATCAAGCCTAAGTCAAGAAGCACAAATCAGTGTTCCCAATTCGGATGAGCCCCATCCACAGGCCGACCGTTTTAAGGAGAATATGTGATTTGGGCTACCGACTCAGACTTAATTCGAGCCATGTTGACTGCCATGCGGACTAAAATAATGATTGAAAGGACCGACTGCCCTTCTTTCTACTTCGCTTTTTATTTATTTAATTACCGGAAAGCAGGTATAATAAAGGACTGGATAAAACCAACAACGGCCGAGTTAATTATAATTGATTTATGGACTTAATTGCCAAATCTGATATAGTTGGGCCTAACCACGGGCCGACCATATCTGTGACAGATTCGATAATTAAGTCGATAAATTAATTTACTCTAGCCCGGTGATTATTATGCAGTCTAAGACTTTACCCACTAACTTTCTTTTGACTTTTAATTAGGTTTATTGGACCTTCATTAAGAAAATGTCGTAAAGGGCCATATAGAATCATCAAAGGCGAGTTGAGTTACTTTATAAACTAAGATAATTAACCTTTATAGATAAATGGGCCCAACCACTGGGTTAGCCATAAACTTTTAGATTAATTAGCTTAGTTGGCAAACATGACTCTTCTCAGCCCAGTGACTACTATATGGACTAGAACAACACTTCTAAACTTGGGTCGACTCTTTACAACGAATTTGGACACATAGCACATATCATACATATGGACAAGGGGTATCTTAAACCAAGGCTCTATGTACAAAAGAGTTATTGGCTGGATAAGGCTTAGCGGCTCATGTACTCGCCCCGGTGCATTCTTTATTGTAAAGGCAACTTGAATGTATGGGGTGTTGCTCTTGGAGGTTCGAGTGGAGACCTCGTAGAGTGATGCATGAGTGGATGTGGTGACTAATTCTCTCTCGGTGTAAGTGCACCAATTAAGTATAGCCGGTCCGACATCCCATGGGTTACTTTTGTGGTTTAAAGAGAAAAAACCTAATACCGCCGATTTACGTGCTCCTACGACATATTACATGTCAAGGGAGTGCCCCAATATATGCAATGCATAATGCTTAAAAAGAATGACTTAATAATATAAAGTAAAAATTCATTTTCCTTCCAAAAATTTTAAAGCACACAAACTTTTTCCAAGTTTTACCCACTTTAGAAAAACTCCCCAGTGGAGTCGCCAAAAATCCTGTGGACATTTTTCCTCGCTGTTCGAGCTTCCGAAAGTCCACGTTGGATTGGGGTGTGATTCAGTGATTTGTGCTGAGATTTAACCTTTGAAAACTCTTTAAGGAATTAATCATACATTTCATGAATAATATCTTGTAAAATCACTTTCCCTTTACTTATGCATTTTATAAGTCCTTGAATTAAACCTTTAAGAGTGAACATCCACTTGTTCCAAACTCTTCTAAATTTAACCCAATTTGCTCATTAAAATGTTAGGCTCGGAAGAAAGTAATTTATGCAAATATTATTTAGAAATATACAAAGAATGCCTTAAAGTTGCATCAGTACATTGTAAAACCATGTTAACCATAATTTATGCAATCCCCGATGTGTTTTGGTTCGAAATGGGAGTCACCACCCGCCTTTTTAAGGGAAAATCCAAGACAAAACCAAAAAGAAAAGAAAGAAAGACTCCGCCTGCGAAACCCAAGAATGGATTCGGGGGTAAGGCTACGAACTCGAAAAGTAAACTTTAAGAGTTCGCCTCTCACAAAAGGAAAGACTCTACTAAAAGTTTAAAATGTGTTTTTGATAAAGTTTGGAAGGGAAATGAATGAATACTTTATAGAATTACTTCATTGAACATGCAAAAGAATAAAAGAAAGAAAGGTACATAATATACAACACATTATTTACATAAGGAAGAAATAATTAAAAGCTTACATTGTGACCTTTCAGGGAAGCCTTTCCTAGCCTTTGTAGAAGCCTCTTTGGATGCGTTTGAAAGCCTTGAATACTCCTCTTGAAGATGCCAAAATGGTGCTAAAAGTGGATAGAGAAAGGTACGGAAAAGGGGTGAGAAAAGGGTGGGAAAATGCTCTTTTTGTGGTGTTTTAAGTAGTACAAAGATTAGGCTTTTTGTGGAGTTTTTAGGGTTTTATGGAAGGATAATGGAAGGAAGATGAGAATGGTGATAAGAGGGCTTAAAGAAGTGGAGAAATGGAGATAATGATGGTAGGAAAAGGAGCTCTTTTTGGTGGGTTTTTAGGATAGTTTTATGGTGTTTTTGGGAGGTTTTATGAGAGATTTATGTAGAGATAAGGGAGGATAGGATAAGAGTTGGGATTAGAGGATTGAAGAAGATAGAAGAATGGATATTATGATGGTAAGAAAATGGTGGAAAGGTGATAGGAAAAAGGGTGGTATAATAATGATAACAAAAAATTACTCGGAGGTACCCTAACTTTTGGTGAAATGTTTTTCAGGTACCCCAATTTTTCAAAACTCATTTCGAGGTACCCTTAATCTTCCAATTTGGTTAGAAATTATTAGATGCTTTTTCGGTCATCAATTTGGTTAAGTGACAGAAATACCCTTAATCTTCCATTTTTTAAGAAATACCCTTAAAGAAGAAGAATAAGGGTATTTCGGTCACTTAATAAAATTGATGGCCGGAAACGCACCAAATAATTACTAACCCAAAAAGTATGGGTACCTCAAAATGAGTTTTGAAAAGTTGGGGTACCGAAAAATAGTTTCCCCAAATATTGGGGTACCTCCGAGTAATTTTTTTGTAATGATAAGGATGGATAGATTAGAGAAATGAGAGATAGAGGATGAGAATGTAGGAGAAGAATGAGTGAATGAGTTGGTGAGTTTGGCTTTGAGAGAGGTAGTAATAGGTGAAGGAGAGGCTTAAACATACATGCACATACATGCATTCTCCACATTCGTAGTCAACAACTCCTAATTCCAAGATGACTAAGGGGGTGTATGTAGGTGAACGGTAGTGTGAAGAGATGACTTTGGGTGTGAATGAAGTAAAGGCCGATCGGCCTATAGAGAGGGGAGGGATGTATTTGCTAGCATCCATGCACCTTTGGACGACATGTGAATAAAACACATGCTAATTTCACCTATTCACACTTGGACGGTAGAAGCTTTATTTGATATTTTTGGAGGCTTTTGGATGCTTTTGCTAGGCTTTGAACTTGAGACCTCTTGGCACGTGGCTTGCATGGCTTGGATTCCTTATTTTCTAATTTCCTAATTTTCTAACTAAAAATACATAAAAAAGGAAGTAATAAAAGTTACATTAAAAAGTATATTAAATTTATGCTAAAATCTAACTTATCGAATGACTTCTCCTTTATTTTTACTTCATTATATATAGGAATGCTATATATTTATGTGCCAAAATCCGGTGTCTACACGTAGTTTATGCAACCCCATGTGTTTTGGTTCGAAATGGGATTCGCCACTCGACTTTTCATAGAGAAAAGCCAAGAAAAACTAAAGAGAAAATAAAGAAAGACTCCGCCTGCGAAACCTAAGAATGGATTCGGGGGTAAGACTACGAACTCGAAAAGTAAACCTTAAGAGTTCGCCTCTCGCAAAAGGAAAGACTCTACTAAAAGTTTAAAAATGCAGTTTTGATAAAGTTTGGAAGGGAAATAGATGAATACTTTATAGAATTATTTCATTGAATCATGCAACAAGAATTTACAAGATAAAAGATACAAACACAATTATTTACACAGAAGAAGAAAACACTTAAAGTTTGTTGGCATGTTTAATGCCGGGGGACTTCATCGATCGCGATGTCGATGACCCTGGGGGTTGAGACTTCATCGGACATGCCACCGATGGCTCAAGGTTGGGATTGCATCGAAACTCTGCCGATGGCCCTGGTTGTTGAGATTTCACTGAAACTTTGTCGGCGGCTCTGATGCTGATGGCGACTTATGCTGATGGGTTACCCTGTTTTTGGTCTTTTTTGATGATGATGACGACAAACTGGACGCGAGGTTGGAAGCCAAACTAACCAGACGTGCAGTTGGAAGCCGTTGATGATGATGATGATGATGGCAATTCAATGCCGAGGGACTTCATCGATCGCAATGTCGATGACCCTTATTTTTCCTGAAAAGCGCAAAGTAGTTTTTGTCAATTATGATGAATTTTAAATTTTGGTCCGGAAAACTTACCTCGGGCTGCGACAACATAGCCATTGGAAATTGGTTTCATCTGGGGACTAGACGCCTTGATCTTAAGAAGAACACTCCCTTCTTATTGGGCACATTTGGCGTTTGGTCATGCATGGCTTTAGAAAGATGCACGCGAGCCATTGGGAAGAGGATAAAGAGGAAGAAGACAAGTGCTCCTCTTTTCAAGGCCGACCGGCCAGAACTTGGGAAGGAATCTTTCAATTCATACAATGCAGCTTTTGTAGGCCATGCAGGAGACCGTTCAATGCAATTATAGTAGTTGGTCTTGTAGGCCGATCGGCCTCAAAATTGGACCAATGACAAGCTGACACGTGGCTGCAGGGGCCTCTCAACTTGCCTGTAAATGGAGCTTGAAACTCGGCGTATCTCATCACTTCAAATCCGAGCTCTCCCCTTTGCTTCATTCTCTCTCATAGAGAGATTTCTTTTGGGTGTTTTTGGGTTTTGTTGCAAGAGGATGAATTTCTTTCGGAGGGGACGCAGACGTGTTACCCAACCGGCGGTTCAGGAGCGTCCCTATGCAAGGACGGTGCAGCGAAAATATCCCAACATGGATTTTACTCCAGCTCAGTTGGTCTTTCGTCAGCATGAACACGCATGGTTCTTTCGTTCCCATGACTCGGTATGCATCCTCTAACTCACATAGCATGTTTTTACCTTTGCAGACATTTTTCATGCTATTTGCAGTAGTGCTTTAAGTTGAATTTTAAAGCAACCTTAGCTACTTTGAATTTTGCTTGAAGTACTTCACATCATAGGTTCTTTTATTGGCCTGCTGTAGGAGGCCTCTTTTAAGGCGTGCGTGAGTATACAAGGCGTAATAGCCTTGTCCTTTCATGCAAAAGCGGGTGCGTTCTATTCAAGTACTGTGCGGCACACGAGCTTTGGCCCTTTCCTGGACTGTTTGAGGGCATGGAAGATCCGCAGGAAGAGAACCTTTGGTCGGGCTATGGTGGAACGTTTCTGGGATACTACTAACTCGTTCCACCTTCCCGTTGGTGAGATGATGCTTTCATCTTTTGACTTTGTGATGATCACAGACCTTAGCTGGGGTGGCCAGTTGTTGAAGTTTTAGAGGGATGTCGACCCTCGCGTTCATGCGCTTTTGCAACCTGCTACTGCGTTGGCGGGGCGTATCGGTGCCCTGTGGTACACGCATATAGTGGCAGTTATAAAAAGCGAAGGGTTTGAGAGCCTCCTCACTTTTCAACGTCAGTTTATTGTGTTGGTACACTTCATCAACGCGACTATCTTTGCAAACCGTGGACACATGATTACTCTTTCCTGGGCGCATCACGTCCTGGATTATGGTGAGGTGAGATCTTTTAACTGGGCAGCTGCTGCTTATGCCCATTTGGTGAGGGGAATGTGGGTCGGTTGCCGGCCTACTGGTTGTGACATAGTGGGGCGTACAAGAGCAACAAAATCTAAGAAGCTCAACTTGGGGAGCAGTCTTTGGCGAGTCTTGGAGGTATGCTCCGAGATCTTTTCTCATAGAAATTTGTGGTGTGCAAATTTGTTCTTTTACTAAGAACCTCCTCTGGTGTGCATGTGTGGGTTTTAGCCTATTTCCTTCCTCCTGTTGGTGGAACCAACAATGGCGATCTGCGCATTCCGGCTGCCCGTCGATGGGCAGAAATATCAAGCTATCATCGGCTGAAATATCATTTTAAGGACTTGAATGGCCTTAGGAGGATTATCGACAGCCTCAGACCGGTATGTCTTGTTTTTTTCTTACTTTTTCCTTTGAGTTGTTCATGACAACGATTTTTGCAGGAGGACATCGTCCGATTTCCATGGAATGGATATAGCTCAGAGGGTCTTCATTTCGACATTCGCCTTGCAAGGGAAGCGAGCGAACATCGTTTGCTGTTGGAGGGTCCTTCTGGCCTTGCTTTCTATTTGGGGGAGTGCTTCTTCTTTCAGCACACTGGAGAATGGCCTCCAAGAGTACCCATGGATCCTCCCGAGCTTATCTTTGATAGGCAAGCTTTGGAAGAAGGCGAGATGACCCGATTACTGATCGGTGAACCAGCGATCAATTTCATTGTGCCTGCAGACAACTTGGAGGAGGCGGCTCTTCAGCACAGAGGACGCCTTGCTTTCGCTCAGGTGCAGTTTCTTCTGCTCTTGCGTTAACACTGTGGACTTATGGTGTTTTAACAATATCATCTTTCTGTAGTTGGGGGGATATTGTGATCCTCTTCTGGACCAACATGCAGAGGAACCTAAACAAGCGGAGGGTGAAGACATGCTGTTTGGTTTTATCCCGCTTGTGCCTAATGACCATGAAGTTTTGCAGTTCTTCGATTCAAACCCAGTAAGTCGCATATTTGACCCACCTTCTTCATTTAGCATTGCTTCTCATTGACCTTTTCCTTACGCAGCAAGCGTATGCCCATATCCGTGTTCTATTAAGGGAGGGTATCATGACCTGGAAGTTCATTGATTAGAACTTCGAGAATGGTCAGTATCGGGTTCTATGACAGCCGCTGTTGATGAAGATAATGAAGCTCATTCGCACGTGGGCTTTCCACGTTCTTGAAGCTCGTCGGGACGCCCTCCTCGTCATTCTTCAACAGGAGAAACAGGTGGCAGAGGTTTCCGTGGAGATCCAGGGGCAGAACCTTCCAGGCGCAGGGATCAAGATCTGATGAGTGTGTCTTGCGATCCCTATGCCAGTTCCTCGAGATGAAGGTCTCCCGACATCCCAAAGTTCATGGTGGCAGATTGCTCAGAATCTAGTGGATTCCAAGGTTCAATGGATAGAGTGCCTAGTCCGTGGGCGTCTCAGTATCATGCTCAATCCATTGTCCCTTATAGTCAGCCTCCTGGCTTTAGCCAGGACTATCCAGACTATGGCATGCCTTCTAGCCAACTCTTGCCCGGTCCTCCTGCTACTCAGGACGAATCACACAATTGAGCTCTTTCGCTGATACAACTTTTAGGAACTTGTTCAGTAGCTGTGGCAGCTCCGGCGGAAACTACTAGGCATTGCGGCAAGGCTTCCCCTTTTCTCATTTTTATGTGAACAAAATTCCATGTAATAAAGAAACATGCAATTAACGAAAATGCAATCAGGCAGACTCTGTTTATGTGATTTTGACTCTCTAAAGATGCAACATGCAAACTCCCAATTTTATTTATTTTTAGGCCAACCTCCGACTGTTTACAATAAAGAAAAGAAATGACAGGAATTATGTACAAAAGAATTTAACTGAAGACAAAGTTTTTTTTAACCCTTAAAGAAAATTACACTTTTACACAAAAGAAGAAAAAGGATAAACAATATTATACAACACGTAGCAAACCGTGTCTCCCCTGTATGGGTGCATGTACGTAGGGGTGGGAACTCACAAAACGAGTTCTTCCCCCCCTTTCTGGTGGCTGATCCGCCTTCACACGCTGACAACCACCGTGGTTCATCCGAACGCGTGTTGCCAGACGCTCCATACATCCCCTAGAGCCTGATTGAATAACCGTGTATAGTGCAGAATCGAGGCTATATAAACTTGCTTCGCCATTGAGATTTCATCCTATTCTCATCTTCTCTCAACCCTTCCTTTCTTGTTTCAAGCATGACCTTCAAAAAAGGAAACTTAACTCATGGATGAACGCACTCACCAAATCTGAAAAACGACTCCTTATATACTACAACTTAACTTTGATTATGAGCCTAAAACAAGTGAGAATTGATTCGGTGTTCCTCAAAGCGGCCCTGACCTTTTGGGACTCCAAATTCCATGTCTTTCGCTTCTCCTGGAATGAGCTATGTCCTCTCTCTGAAGAGTGGGCTTGTATGCTCAGCTTTTATCTTTATGCCCCACCTACAACTCCTCCTCTCGCTCACAATTACCGTGAAAGGTTCGAGGAATTGACGAATTTCAGTCACCGGGAGCTATGGCATATTTTATTGGACAACATGGTCAACCTGCAGACTTTAGTGGAGTTCTTTCAATCACCAGAGGCACTTAGACTCAATCCGGCTTTACGAGTACGAGGTTTGGTATTTTGTATTTATTTTTTCACGGGGGTTTGGGTTTTGCACCTCTTTCTCTCATCCATGTTGTAGACGAAATGTCTCGGGGTTATAACCCTGCTCCTATGATGATCGCAGAAACCCTCCTTGGCCTTGATTCATGGACCACTAAACAGACTTTCCAGGGAAGCCTCCTTGCTCTTTAAGTGAGCATCCGCTCTTTTTTTTTTATATTATTTTTTCTCAGATTTTGCATGGATTGCCCAAACAATCCATGTGGAATCACTTTGCCGATTTCCCCCTTTTTTTCGGGTTGTATTCCTTTTTTTTTTGCAACCAAAATTCACACTTCCTTCTCTTCGCTTGTATATGTGGCTCATGGAGCATTTGGACATGATTTTCTCTCCCATCTCCTTCTCAGAACTAATAAACTTTTGCCAACGCAAAAGAAAATTCGACACCCGTCGCAACTCCGATGAGTGGATCATTTTTCTCAAGAATCACAAGGAAATCCTATGGTGGTTTCAATGGTGTAAAGTACAATGCTTCTCTAACCATTCTCGCAAGGCGATCCACATCACTCTACTCGGCCTGGCGGAGCTTACATATTATTTTCCTGATCGAGTCATGCGACAAAAGGGGCATTCTCAAGATATTCCCCTTCTTCTTTGTGAGATTCCCGACCTTACTCATCTCCGGGGGTCAGTAGTCGAGTCGTGGCTTAAATACTGGAAAAAACGAGCATGAGTGGAGGTTCCTTCCCCGAACCGTATTTCTACTGTCTCAACGGACGAATACTGGAGTTGGCTTACTACTACTGTTGGTGCAAGCCATTGGCGTGAGAGGCAATCACATTCGCCTCCTCGAGAGACTTTGAAGTTAAAGAGTGTCATTGTTGCAAATGATCCTGGGTCAGATCCCAAGCAAAAGACTCACCCTAGGGAGGAGAAACAAGCAAGTCCGAATGAATGAGCACTAATGGGCCTAGACCGACTCCGACTCAACTAGGACTAGACTTAGTACTAAATAAGTAGGATGGAGAGAAGGAACTGGAATGAAGAAATGCGTGTGCTATGTATTTTTGTTATTTGATGCTTTTCCTTTAGAAAAATCAATAAAACAAAAATGTATTAAAAGATGTACTCCTTTTATTGATACAAGAAGTAAAATATTACATTATGTTTTATAAGAATCAACACAAGTCACGATCTTCTTCTTGTCTTTTAAAGGCGGACCTCCAACTGCAGCATTTTATTCTCTCCTTTTACTTGACTTGTCCCGAGGGATTTTGAAGTTAGTCCCTTTTTTTTTCCTCTTTTCTCTTTTTTCTTTTTTTTTGTACTCTCCTTTTGCTAGACTCGCCTTAAAGAGGTTTCCAAGTCAGCCACTCTATAATTTTTCACTCTTTCCTTTTTTCTTCTTTCTTTTTCTTTTTTTCTTTTCTCCTTTTTTCTTTTTTTTCCTTTTTTTTCTCTCATAAGCAAGTGGCCTATTGACAGTTCGGTTGCTTACTTTTATAAGATAGTGCATGTCTAAGTAGCTAAGGATACCGATCCTTAGAGGCTTAAACATAATACCTTTTCAGTTGATCCAAATTCATAGGCTAGACAAGTTCTACTCCTTTGAGCGTGGCCAATCGGGCGACACCTCCTGGAGTGATGGAAATAATAACGAACGGGCCTTTCCAGTTTGGGGCAAACTTGCCTCGAGGATCTTGGCGTGCCGCCCTCATTTCTTGAAGCACCAGATCCCCTTCTGTTAAATCCCGATCCTTGACATTCCTGTTGAATGTTGTGGAAATTCGACTCTGGTAAAGTTGAATGTTATGTAAAGCGCGGATTCGTTGCTCATCTAACAGAACCAATTCCTCATATCTAGCTCGGGCCCATTCAGCCTCTGGGATTTGACTTTCAGCGATGATCCTTATGGATGGAACGACAAGTTCTACCAGCAAGACTGCTTCCATCCCGTACACCAAAGAATACGATGTAGCTCCAGTTGCAGTTCAAATCGATGTTCGGTATCCCCAAAGTGCAAAGGGAAGCTTGTTAGGCCAATCCTTGTGACGACCATCTTCTTGATTATTTTCACCAGAGTTTTGTTCACGACTTCTACTGCTCCATTAGTTTGTGGCCGATAGGGAGAAGCATGGTGATGTCCGACTTTGTACTTGGTCAACAGGGCTGCAAATTCTCCCATGAAATGGCACCCATTGTCATTGATCACCTCATGCGACACCCTTTATCTACAAATGATGTTTTTTTAGCATGAGTTTAGCCACAAGCTTCGAATTGATCTTTGCATATGAGGCAACTTCTACCCATTTAGTGAAATACTCCACATCTACCAATACATATTCATGCCCTCCAGTGCCTTGGTGCGAAATCTTCCCCACAATGTCGATCCCCCATATTGAGAACGACCAAGGCGAGGCCAGAGTGGTTAAGTAGGAGGATGGTTGATGCTTGAGATCAGCATACTCTTGACACTTCAGGCACTTTCTCACAAATTGGAGACAATTAGACTCCATAGTTGACCAGAAATACCCTGCTCTTTGGATCTACTTAACCAACATTCTTCCATTCATGTGCGGCTCATATTATTCTCCGTGAGTGGACTTCATCAACTCCTTAGCTTCCTCCTCATCAACGCATAGGAGGTTTATCCCTATAGCAGATTTCTTATACAGACGGTCTTGAATAATGCAATAATAAAAACTAGGAAAACAATAATAAACACTGAATAACAATACATAAAAACAATAGAAATTAAACCGAACAACCAAGTCGTTGAATTCGATCTCTTCGTGTCACCCGATTCGTTCTCCTTCTCCTCCTCTTTTGTTCCTAATCTTCTAGAACGGCTCCCCGAAAGGAGGAAAATACAAAGAACCCTATTCGAAACGTCGGGAGGAAAATAATTGATGAAATATTGGATTCTGCTTTTGAGCGGCGAACGTCCTCTTTTATACGGAATTAGGAGACGCTTCCAGCGTGTAACACACGCTACCAGTGGGTAGCACCGTCATAGTCTCGGTGCTGTTGAGGGGGACAAGGTCGCTGCCAGCGTGTAGTTCGACGATTGGCGCTGTCGGGGGTCTACTGCCCGCTACCAGCGCTTGCTTCTTGTTGTTGTCGCTTGTTGCTCTCTCTCGTGGCTTTTGTATGAATTGCTGAGCGTTGCAAGCATGTAGCTGTCGCTGCCAGCGTTGTCGTATGGTCAGCGGTATTCTTCTTTGGGGTCTGTTGCAATTGGGCATTCTTGTTGTTGTTGACTTCGTGAAGTTGTAGATGTGCGTGAAGTTGTTACTGCTCAATGGTGCTGCTGTCATGACTGAGTTTAGACACTAATAGGTGTGGGTGAGAGTGATGAAGCTCGTCGCAGGCGCTGATGGGGTGCTGTGTGGGTGATGAAGCACGTTAGGGGGAGCGGGGTTGACGTATGCATGCTGTTGTTGCTTGATGTCCACGTGATTTAGCTGTTTTTGAATGAAGCTATGTAGGGAGTGCATATGGGCCTGCTGGTGGGAAGTTTGGCCGTGGCTCCTCTTCTTTATCTTTGGCCTTTTGCGTTACTTTCTCTGTTTCTCTTCTTATTTTCTTCATCTATTCTTTAATTTCTCTTTTTCTTTTTCAATACTCTTCAACTCTCCTTTTAATTTCTTCAAATTCTCCTTCCTCTTTTTTAATTTCTTCTCCATTTCTTCAATATTCTTCTCTAATTCTTTGCTTTTTAGGGGAATTTCATCAATTTCTGCAAAACATACCGATTCTCGATCAAGTGAAGAATATAACATAATTTGATATAAAAACGTGGGATTTAATATAATAAAAGCACAATATATACATGTTTGAGCCCTAAAAAATACTATAAAATAATCACTTATCACGGGGCTTCCTATTTGCCTAAGTAAGTTGGTGAGTGAAATGGCTTGGAGAGGAGTAGTATTTATAGGCTTAAGGGAGAGGAGAGATACATGCATACATACATGCATACATAGTATTCTCCGGAGCTATGCACAATACCAAGGTAGTAGGGGGGTGTCTTCCATGGTCGGCAGCACATGGTCAATTGACCACGTGTGGGCGGAGCCTCCAAGGCTGACCGACCTTCAGGCAGGGGGGAGGAATCCTCCTCGTCCATGCATGCATGGACGGTGATGATATGAGGGTGGACTGCCTAGGGAACATGTTGTTCACACTGGACATAGAGTGTATATTATTTAGCCAACTTTTGAGGTGTTTTTGAATGCTTTTGTAAGGATTCGAACTCGCGACCTCTGGCACTTGCTTTTTAGGGTTTGCATAGCTCCATTTTTACATAAAAAATGTATGTGTAGCTAGGATGGACCACATGTGATCATGCATGTAGCTTTAGGTGAACAAAATACATGTAAAATGCATGCATTTATCGAACTTCTTTTATTTATTCGGCTCTTGCTTTTATATTATCTTATGCGTCAAAATCCCGGTGTCTACACCATATCGATGGAGCAATCCTTGAAAATCTCTAGTCAAGCTACTTGTACTCCCTGACCTTTGAGATAGATTGGTTATTTGAAACCATAGTAAGGAAAGTCGTCCCCTTCATTGACAAATTGCCCATTCAGAGTGAGAGGATATGGTTTCACTTGGTATAGCGTAGGAGGATTGTCCCCTGATCTCGAGCGAGGCCACGGGGGCTTCCTATTTGCCTAAGGGGCATGGTCCTTGGAATCATATCCCCCTCCTTCCATCCGCATCCATCCACCCTCCACCTATAAACACCCCCCTTATCCTCACTCATTTTCACTAACAACCATCATTGACATCTCTCTACTCTCTTCTATCATCCATCCTCTCTACTCTTTCCATCAATCGCTATCATCATCATTCCTTTCCATCATCCTTCATCACTACTACCACCATACTATCCACACATCAATCATCCTTAAGCATCCATCCCATCATCCATGTCGTACCGATCTTAAGCATTCATCACAAGGGTCTACCATAAAGAGTTTGATCTTCATTCCATCTTATGAAGGTTTAAAGTGAGGTTCGTCTATCCTTTGGATTCAATAATGTAGTTTATTTCTATGTATCATTTATATTTGTACATTCCTTTTCTAAAAAAACCTTATTATTTCAATCTTGCATGTTTGGAATATAAAATTCGTGAAATTCATTAAACTTCTCCCCGCTCAATTTCATTTCAAGTCCGATTTTAGTAGAGTCTGTTTTTTTAAATAGGAGGATTCGATAATTATTTCTCGAATTCGTAACCATGCCCCCGAATTCAGAATACAGGTTCGTAGACCGGAGTTATTTTCTTCTTTTTTATTGGTTTGGCGATTTCCTTAAATCCGTTGGCGACTATTCCTCTTTTTATTTTTAAACAAGCATGTTTATTTCATCGAAAAATTTATAAAATGACTTATATACTCTCATATTCTAATCCGGAGCTACCTTAAAAGAAAATGTCAAAGAAAGGATCATAGGCATCGTGGCCTTTCAATTTTTCTAAACATTTTTTGTTGGGCCAAAGAAGCACAAGGTCCAACAAGGGATACATTATAGGCCATATAGCTAGTGATCGCCCTGTTGGCCCGTGTGTTATTTTCTTGGCCTGGGTTTGAATTGGAATTCGTATTGAGTCATTTGTAAGTTAATTCGATATAATTTCAAGAAAAGCGGTTCTAGAAACGAATAGAAGTCCCCCTCGAAAATGATTTTCATAAACTAAAGATATTCTTATTTAAGGATTAAGCAACATTAGTCGACTCCGGATCACTAAGTACGTAGTACACTCGTGAAAAAACATGGTTTTTTCTGGGGTCCTACAAACCTTTAGCATGAATGTGATCTAAACTACCTCTAACCAAAAGAAACTAAAAGCTAGGGGCACTACCTCCTCGGCAACGGCGCCATTTTGTGTACCACCGGTTTGTATGATCGGTTTTATATATATGTCTATTTATGTCGTTCTTCTTAGGGAGCTAAGGGCCTAACAAAAGGTCTTGGTCAAGAGGAAGGTCGAGATCACTAAGGTTAACAAAAAGGAGGTAAGGTCACTATCTTAGCACAAAACACACAAGCAAACAAGAGTTCAGTCGGACGACAAAGATGGGCTTCGGGGGCTTTAGGAAATATCGGAATCCTGCTAGGATAAGGCCACCAAGCTCCCTCTGCCAAGGGTAGTCATGATTAACTACCCCGAAATGCACCATGAACCCTCGGGGTTAATTTAGCAGGGTTCTCTAGTTAGCCCCATCCTCACTTCCGTGAGCGAGTGACTAACTATCCCTTCCTTAGCCTTCCCTATGTTAACAAGCGATTAGTGCATTAAAGAGCTTCTGGTCCCTAATGCACCCCATTTGAAGGAAGGACTAAGGTGGGTGTTCGGTTGCGTATTTTTGGGTTTTTCTAAGAGTAGGGTTGTCGGATGGGTTATCTGGCTAATGAGGAAATTTGTTTGGTTGAGGGTTTTAAAATGCGGAAAGCAATAAATAATTAAAGGCAGTTAAACTAAATTTGTAACGCCCCAGAAAATCAATCATGGATAAGTCAAAGTCAAACTAACGTTAACAGAAAATTTTTTCAGCGGAAGTCTCAACTTTTATTTGGGGCAACACTGCTGTACCCCGAAGGAATACAAGGCAAGAAGGAAACCAACAACCGTTCAACTATAACAAACTGAACAACTTCAAACTTAGAAAACAAACACTCAACATGACTAACTTCTAGTCTTTCTGAAATGAAACACAAAACGACTAATCAAACTAAGTATGCCAAGCCTCACTGCTAATTCCCGTCCCCAGCATACAGATCTTCACCTGAAAACAAAACATTACAAAAATGAGGGGGAAATCTCAATAATGTCTACCCCTTATCATTAAAAATAATTCAAGTTCATTTCAATTCATTTAAGGGAGAGGGAACAAACCAAACCTTTTCACAAACCTTTAGCCCTCCTAACTATTTTCCTTAACCCAACCAATTCATTTTATTATGCGGGCGGGATACCACATCCCTTAGAGTAACATCGTCTACCACAGGCATAAAAGAGTTCGCCTACCACAGGCATCAAGAGTTCGCCTACCACAGGCATCAAAGAGTTCGCCTACTACAGGCATCAAAGAGTTCGCCTACTACAGGCATCAAATTATTCGCCTACCACAGGCATCAAAAGTTCGCCTACCACATGCATCAAAGAGTTCGCCTACCACATGCATCAAAGTATTCACCTACCACATGCATCAAAGTATTCGCCTACCACAGGCATCGAAAGAGTTCGCCTACCACAGGCATCGAGAGTTCGCTTACCATAGGCATCAAAGTATTCACCTACCACAGGCATCAAAAGAGTTCGCCTACCACAGGCATCAAAGTATTAACCTGCTTAAATGTTTCACTTTGAATTATTAGTATTTTATGCAAATCTCAGCTCACAACTCTCAAGTCAAACCCAACCCAAGTTATCAAAACCAATAATAAAACTACTCATAAAAGACCATCCAATTTCTCAACTCATAAAACAAAGTACAATAATTACAAACAGTTATCCAAAACAGATGGTCACATTTTTCACATAAAGTCCCCTTCGGGATACAAATTCCAAAACAGATTATAAATAACCAAAAACACATTAAAAGTGCATCCCAATGGGGATTAGGGCATAGACATTACCCGATTAGCTTCACTTCACAGAAAATAACGAACACACTTGAGCTCACTAATGGCGCGAATTAGCTCGGGCCTAAAATAGAAATAATTACTTTAATCAAAACGCACCTTTCGAAGCTAGTATTAACTACCTCCTACCTAACCCTCCCCTAGGAACACTATAGGTTCCCATCATTCTTGAATTTATACTTTATATTAGCCAACAAATTCCAAGTAATCACATAATAAAACCAAACAACCTTTTCATTCAACAACACAATCACTAATAATTAATATCAACAAGACAGATTACAACACTCACATAAAAAGGGTCATAACATGACTTCCCGACATTTTATAGATCTAGTTTTAGACTTTTCGGAAACCTTAGGATGTCTACTAAAACTCTTATGTTGAAAGCAAGACCAAAAACACGCTCTAAGATCCTCAAAAATGGTCATTAATCGAAACTGTCCAGATCTGACCTAGGTCCGGTAATCAGGGTATAACTCGACTTATACAATTCCAAAGTCCGATCCGTAAAACTCCTATGAAAGCTAACATCTGAGGGAACCTCTAGTTCAAAGGGTTCAATAAAAAACGACTATATTTTTCATGGTGACCCGTTATGTAGACCCTATCAAAACTGTCACGTTCCCGGTTCCCGTATAGTTGGTAATTTCGGTTCTAACTTCCACCATTCGATCCTAGGGTCCCAATTTGGGCGTAAAATAGTGAATAAAGGTAAGTATACTTAATCTGATCCAACCTAGGTCCAAACATCAACTTCCTTCCATCAAAACTAAAATTGTAAAACATGAAAACAACTTTAATACTTTCTCTAACCTTAAAAACATGCATAAAATAATATTGACATCACCCTAAACATGAATACTAGTTTTACCAAATTTGAACATGATCAATAATACAGTTCACGTATACATACCATAACCCACATAATAACATGATTTAATTTACTAACACATACATGCTAACAACATAAAAGACCAAGGAGACTCCGTAAATACTTAATCAATTTACCAAATAAAACAATACTAGTAATGCTACTACTTCTAATAAACCAATGAATAACTAAGAAGCATACTTAATACATATAACAAGTCATGTACATATTCATAAACTGTAGCATGGTTTACAAAACAAGGAAATTACTAACCTAATCATCAAGTAAGACAAAGAAGTTTAAAGGAACAAATGAATTGCCAAATTGAACAAAGATAACAGAACAAAAACAGTGACCTCTCCTTTTTATGAATAACAAGAACATATACGCATTCAATTTAGGCACAAGGTTAAGTCTTGACAATCTCCAATACTTGCAGTACTTAATTCGCTACATAAATCACATAGAATATCCGTAAACATGCATTATATCTACCCCACTATTTACATCACACATTAGCATAGAAGTGATCAAGAATCACATGATTATTCGACTAACACACACACAAGAACAAATATTTATAATTTATTATATTTACAACACTTGATTAATCTAAAAAACTCTCAGAATATAAGGAACAAGAACTACCAAGCAAGGACTCAACCAAGAACATAGTAGGAATAAGTAACAGGGCACGACAAGAGCAATCAAGACTGGAATTGGGGACAGAGGGTTACGTTAGGTGGTTCCGGCGAGTCGAGGGGCAGCGATGGGTGGTCTTCGGTGTCTTTGGCGGGCGTCTGGGTCGACGGTGAGCAGCGGTAGCAACCACGACAATCGGAGCAGCAAGGAACCGAAACAGAGCAGCGGTGACAACACACTTCGAATAGGGCAGGGTTGCGGTGGTTTGCGGTGATTTTTGGGGGTTTGGTGTGGCGGCCAACGACGTTCTAGCGACCGTGGTGGCTGTAACGTGGTTTTTGTATCCCGGTTTTTATATCGTTCTTCTCGAGGAGCTTGGGGCCTTGGTCATAGAACCTCGCTCTAAGGTCGGGATGAGATTTGCTAAGGTAAGGATATCTATTGAAAGGGGTCACAACGCAAGGAACAAAACTAAGGTCGGTCAAGGAAAAGAAATGGGCTTCGGAGGCTTTTCGGGATGCAAACGGGAACAAGGGAATAGGTTTTGCAACAAGAGAGCAAGAAGGAAGAAAGTCAAGTGGCAATTCCGTTAGTAAATACCAACCAGGCTTCCTCTTTCGAGGATAGTCCGGATTAACTTCCCCAAAGTCCACCAGGACCCGCAGGGTTGAAGAAACGGAATTCTCTAGTTAGCCTCTATTCACTTTCGTGAGTAGAGTACTAACTATCCCATTTCCAACCTTCCAACTCAAGTGTTGGATGTGTTCGGGGACTTTCGGACCCAAATACATCCAACTTGAGGGAAGGACTTGAGTGGGAAAAGTGATTTCCCAACTAATTACTGACTAAAATTGCTAACCTATGCTTAATTACCCATTCACACTCTTAATTACCCCCTAACCCATAGGGTTTTTAGCCACTAATTATGATACTAACTAAGCTAACAACATTCAATTCAACCCTAAGCATGATTTCTAACATCAACAATCAAGAACAAGCAAAACAATGAAAATAGCAAGCAAAGCAATTAAACAAGATGGAAAGTAATTAGAAAGCAATTAATAAAAGAGTTAAAGGAAGAGAATACTTATCAAAATGCTGTAGATGAACAAAGAAAGCAATAATAAGATGATCCAACAATCTCTCAATTGTTTGAATTCCCTAATCTTCAATAACAAACACAAATCACCAAAACCCTAGATTAATCTCTCACTAATCTCTCTCTAAAACTCACTAATACAAAGCTGGAAATAATGTCTAAGTCTCTCTCTAAGATTCCTCTCCAAGAAATCGTCAAATGGGATATATATATACAAGGCAAAATAGTTAGCCAAAACGCAGTGCACAAGCGAAACAATCGTGCAGAAAAGGGGGAGACCGCAGGTGCGGTGTAGGAGACTACAAGTGCGGTCTTACGAGGCAACAGGCGATTTCAATTTTCTCCTTCGCATGACAGCAGGTGTGGTATCCCTGGACCGCAGGTGCAGTCCTCTTCGGGTAATAAGTTATGGCAGCCACCGCGGGTGCGGTACTTAGGACCGTAGGTGCGGTCCTCTTCAGGCGAGTTGATGTGCTGGGCGTAGCGCTCGCTACGTGGAGGGTAGCGAGGGCTACCGGATTGACACGCGCAAAAGCTTGACATTAAGTTAGGTAACGCCCGCTACCTTGGATGTAGCAGGTGTTACCTCTTCAAAAATCATCGAAACTCCAACTTTGCGATACTTGACATGTCTCGCCTTGCTACTTTCTTCCTTTTTGACTCGGTCAAGACCTGGGAAATCTCGGGATTCCCAAAATAGCTGCAAAATGGCCACTTTTTGAGTAAAAACTCCAAAACTTACAAAATAACCAAAAACATACTAAAAACCATGAAAATAAACACGAAACGAGTCAAAAGTCTAAGAATTAAGGCGTTATTTAGACACAAAATTGGGTCTGAACACCCCCTACACTTAAACTTTTGCTCGTCCCGAGCAAAACAAAACAAAACAATCAAGAACAAGCAAAACAATGAAAATAGCAAGCAAAGCAATTAAACAAGCACGAAAGTAATTAGCAAAGCAATTAATAAAAGAGTTAAAGGAAGAGAATACTTATCAAAATGCTGTAGATGAACAAAGAAAGCAATAAAAAGATGATCCAACAATCTCTCAATTGTTTGAATTCCCTAATCTTCAATAACAAACACAAATCACCAAAACCCTAGATTAATCTCTCACTAATCTCTCTCTAAAACTCACTAATACAAAGCTGGAAATAATGTCTAAGTCTCTCTCTAAGATTCCTCCCTAAGAAATCGTCAAATGGGATATATATATACAAGGCAAAATAGTTAGCCAAAACGCAGTGCACAAGCGAAACAATCGTGCAGAAAAGGGGGAGACCGCAGGTGCGGTGTAGGAGACTGCAAGTACGGTCTTACGAGGCAACAGGCGATTTCAGTTTTCTCCTTCGCATGACAGCAGGTGCGGTATCCCTGGACCGCAGGTGCAGTCCTCTTCGAGTATTTAGCTCCCTGCCCAAGTCATGGCAGCCACCGCGGGTGCGGTACTTAGGACCGTAGGTGCGGTCCTCTTCAGGCGAGTTGATGTGCTGGGCGTAGCACCCGCTACGTGGAGGGTAGCGAGGGCTACCGGATTGACGCGCGCAAAAGCTTGACATTAAGTTAGGTAACGCCCGCTACCTTGAATGTAGCAGATGTTACCTCTTCAAAAATCATCGAAACTCCAACTTTGCGGTACTTGACATGTCTCGCCTTGCTACTTTCTTCGTTTTTTGACTCGATCAATACCTGGGAAATCTCGGGATTCCCAAAATAGCTGCAAAATGGCCACTTTTTGAGTAAAAACTCCAAAACCTACAAAATAACCAAAAACATACTAAAAACCATGAAAATAAACACGAAACGAGTCAAAAGTCTAAGAATTAAGGCGTTATTTAGACAAAAAATTGGGTCTGAACACCCCCTACACTTAAACTTTTTCTCGTCCCGAGCAAAACAAAACAAAACAATCAAGAACAAGCAAAACAATGAAAATAGCAAGCAAAGCAATTAAACAAGCAAGAAAGTAATTAGCAAAGCAATTAATAAAAGAGTTAAGGGAAGAGAATACTTATCAAAATGCTGTAGATGAACAAAGAAAGCAATAAAAAGATGATCCAACAATCTATCAATTGTTTGAATCCCTTAATCTTCAATAACAAACATAAATCACCAAAACCCTAGATTAATCTCTCACACATCTCTTTCTAAAACTCACTAATACAAAGCTGGAAAAAAACTTCGAAGTCTCTCTCTAATATTCCTCCCCAAGAAATCGTCAAATGGGATATATATACAAGGCAAAACAGTTGGCCAAAACGTAGTGCACAAGCCGAAACAATCGTGCAGAAAAGGGGGATAGCGTAGGTGCGGTGTTGGAGACCGCATGTGCGGTCTTACGAGGCAACATGCGATTTCAGTTTTCTCCTTCGCATGACAGCAGGTGCGGTATCCCTGGACCGCAGGTGCGGTCTTCTTCAGGTATTTAGCTCCCTGCCCAAGTCATGGCAGCCACTGCGGGTGCGGTACTTAGGACTGTAGGTGCGGTTTTCTTCGGGCGAGTTGATGTGCTGGGCGTAGCGCCCGCTACGTGGAGGGTGGCGGGGGCTACGGGATTGACGCGCGCAAAAGCTTGACATTGAGTTAGGTAACGCCCGCTACCCTGAACGTAGCGGGTGTTACCTCTTCAAAAATTATCGGAACTCCAACTTTGCGATACTTGACATGTCTCGCCTTGCTACTTTCTTCGCCTTTGACTTGGTCAAGACCTAGGAAATCTCGGGATTCCCAAAATAGCTGTAAAATGGCCCCTTTTTGCTACATTTTGAGTAAAAACTCCAAAACCTACAAAATAATTAAAAACATACTAAAAAGCCATGAAAATAAACACAAAACGAGTCAAAAGGCTAAGAATTAAGGCGTTATTAATGTATATTTGATGGCCATATACATCAAGGTCATCAAGGAAGACATCAAATATGTATCGTGGGAGCTAAATACTCGATTACATAGAAAAGGGAGCACCATTCACTCATGTCTCTCTCTCAAACGTATGACTTCATGAAGGGTAGCTCGGTAATTTGCTCTATATCTCAAGAACCATGAAGATATTGTGAAAGTCATCCAAAGGTCAAATGATCTACATCAAAAGAGCTTCACAATGGTTTTTGAATCTTGAAGTTTGGACAAGAAACGAGCAAGTTATCATTGTTTTAATCTTAGCTTATGTACATTTGTTTCTTTATGATGTCACACTTGTATAGGATGATGTAAGCTAGTTGCCTTGTTGTTTCTTGATTGTACACGCCAAGGGGGGCCCTCATTTGCTATAAATAGACCCCTTGGGTGCCTTGTAAACACATCTCATTCAATAATATCAATACAAATCAAACACAACATGATGTTGTTTTCTCTCTAACTTTTGTGCTAGTTTTCGTTTCTCTTGAGGGAGATTCGTCCTATCTCTACTTCTAGCCTTGGGTTGGCATCCCTTGGTGGTGAAAGGTAGAATTGAAGAGTTCCTAGAGGTGGTGTGCCTATATCCTCGTGGGAGTCTTCAACGCCATTATCGTTCGTTCGTTCATCCATTCATTCAATCATCCATCATTCGTTCAACAAGCATTCATCATTCAAACTACAAACGTTCATTTGGTAAACGAATTCCCATTCATCTTTTCGTTTTCCATCTCTTTTCATTGAGTTTAGTTGATCCTTAAGAACTTAGAGAAGAAGATTCTTATCTTTGTTCATAAAGATCCTGAATTCTATGTGTAATGAGATCTCTTTGATCCCATTATACATCAAAATTGGTATCAGAGCCTAGGAGATTGGTTCTTATGCCATCTTTAAACATCTTTCCATCCCTATTCATTCGTTCACCCATCCATCCATTCATCCATAATCCATTATTCATTCATTTACACGCCATTTCCATCTTTTCATTCGTTTAAGTATCAATCTAACCAAGCCCAAGTTTAAAGATCCTGTAGAATGTTGTGTAATGAGATCTCTTTAATCCCATTATACATCAGTTATTTAGCCACATAATTGGGTCTTAACACCCCCTACACTTAAACTTTTGCTCGTCTCGAGCAAAACAAAACAAAACAATCAAGAACAAGCAAAACAATGAAAATAGCAAGCAAAACAATTAAACAAGCAAGAAGGTAATTAGCAAAGCAATTAATAAAAGAGTTAAGGGAAGAGAATACTTATCAAAATAATGTAGATGAACAAAGAAAGCAATAAAAAGATAATCTAACAATCTCTCAATTGTTTGAATCCCCAAATCTTCAATAACAAACACAAATCACCAAAACCCTAGATTAATCTCTCACTAATCCCTCTCTAAAACTCACTAATACAAAGCTGGAAATAATGTCTAAGTCTCTCTCTAAGATTCCTCCCCAAGAAATCGTCAAATGGGATATATATATACAAGGCAAAACAATTGGCCAAAACGCAGTGCACAAGTCGAAACAATCGTGCAGAAAATGGGGAGACCGCAGGTGCGGTCTTACGAGGCAATAGGTGATTTCAGTCTTCTCCATCGCATGTCAGCAGGTGCGGTATCCCTGGACCGCAGGTGTGATCGGGTATTTAGCTCTCTGCCCAAGTCATGGTAGCCACCGCGGGTGCGGTACTTAGGACCGTAGGTACGGTCCTCTTCGGGCGAGTTGATGTGTTGGGCGTAGCACCCACTACGTGGAGGGTGGCGGGGGCTACCGGATTGACGCGTGCAAAAGCTTGACATTGAGTTAGGTAACGCCTGCTACCCTGAACGTAGCGGGTGTTATCTCTTCAAAAATCATCGAAACTCCAACTTTGCGATACTTGACATGTCTCGCCTTGCTACTTTCTTCGCCTTTGACTCAGCCAAGACTTGGGAAATCTCGGGATTCCCAAAATAGCTGCAAAATGACCCCATTTTGCTACGTTTTGAGTAAAAACTCCAAAATATATAAAATAACAAAAAACATACTAAAAAGCCATGAAAATAAACACAAAACGAGTCAAAAGCCTAAGAATTAAGGCATTATTTAGACACATAATTGGGTCTAAACACTGGCGGCGAGGGGTGGCAGAAAAAGGAGGGGGAAGAGTAGAGAGAAACTGAGAAAGGGAGAATAGAGGGAGTAGTTTGTGTGGGTTTTGGTTCTAGAGGTTTTAGGTTTAGTTATTAACTAATAACACTAACATTAACCCTAATGAAACTCTAATCTAACAGACAAAATTCAAATCAAATTCTAAGTTAAACCAACCTCTTCTAACTCCACAAGGATTCGGCTCTAACTACTCATACATTGTTTAGATTTTACTACTGATCCTAATGATGGAGAACATCCTGAAGAGCAACAAGCAGCAGCAACCGTATCAGCAAAGGAGGCACCTACAAGAGCTTCACCAGCACTTTCAGGAGCATCACAGGGAGGAGGCCATGATGATTCACCTAACTCAACAGCACAGGAAGCATCTTCAGCAGAAATAGCAGGTTTCCTAATCCAAGCAGACACAGCAAGTCAGTTAGTAGTTCAATCATTCAACAAAAGGATCACAACACTTTCAGCAGCCACCAAGCCATCCACAACATCCATCCAAGATTGTTACACCCTGGTGAAACAAGTCTTGGCAACTTCAGCCATTCAGCCCATCACCATTGGTCATTCAGACCAAAGTCAGCTCCCAACAGCAACTGTCCAAGCAGTAGTCTTTCTCAATATCGTATCTCTTGATTGAGGAAGAATCAGCCAAGGTTCCCTAGGAGATTTTTGTTCTACGTCATGCCATTTTCTAGTCCAAGCCAAGTCCCAGCATGTTCGAGCATGGCATCAACAAGTTTTAAGTGCCAGAACAAACAATCCCAGCATGGTTGTTTGTTATTAGTTTTTCCAAAACCTCAGTTCTGAGGTTAAGCCTTTTGTCTTCTGTCCATAGGGGTTATTTTGGTCCTTTCCAACCTAATACTATCCTGTTGAGATTACTTCCAGGTTAGCATTTGCGCAGGAATTACCTCAGTAACGTCATTTTTACCCCCTTAGGCAGGAAAGCCTCTCATTGGTCCATTTTGCAACTCTTTTGGCATTTGGTCCAATCAGAGGGTAGCTTGCACTTTTCCTTTAATTTTCTTACAAGTTGTACTCGAGATCATTAGGATGTAATCAGGTGTCTTTATTTTAAAGCTTTGTAGGTTAGATTAAGTCAGGGAGATTAGGCAGATTAGCTTATGTTAAGCAGCTGCTAATCAAACTGTTTGTAGTCCTTATATTATGAGTTTCTGAGCAATGAAAGATCATCAATGTTTGTTCAATAGTATTCTCGAGTGTCTTAGAACCTCTGAATGTTTGTGAGTGTCCTATAACTCCCAACCCTTGGTTAAATCAGCTCCTGTAACTGGATATTGGCAAGAATCCAGCAAGTGTCAGTTGTGCTTGATCATCTCTGCTTTGGTGTGCCTGTAGAAGCATGAATGAGAGAGTCCTTTGCCCTTGAATAAAGTTCTGGTGTGTCTGTATCAACTGTAAGCAAGCCTATCTTTTATATTCTGTATTGGGTTGTCTTCTATTCCAGCTTGTTGCTTTCAAACAGTTATTGTTTTACAAGCATTCAACTGTGTGTGTGTGATTGTATGGTGCATTCTAGTTCAACACTCTGATCATTGTGAGTTAGCATACATCATCTTGGTATCAGAGCATTGTGTTCTATCTTGGAGTGTGTTAGTTGTCATTGTTTGAGATGGTCGGAACTAGTAGAACACCACAGGAAATCTTAGAGCAGACTTTGAAAGAAAAGGAAGAAATAAGGCAGAAAATGAAATTCTTGAGTGAGCAATTGCAGTACTACATGAGATTGCATAGAAATGAGCTAAATAGGGAGACTGATAATGAGATGAAGGAAGGAGAAGGTGAGAATCCTTTTAGTAGGACAGGAAGAGGAGGTCGAGGTCCTAGGCCGACACAAAGAAGAAGGAGAAGAGTTAGGAGATCACCTAGGATCAGTGACCAGAAGAAAATAGTGAGATGGAAGAAAGGACGGAAGACAAGAGGGTTGAGAAGCTAGATTTCAAGATTGATATACCTGAATATGCAGGGGAGTTAGATCCTGATGTTTTCTTAGATTGGTTACAGACAGTAGAGAGGGTTTTTGACTTGAAGGAGGTTTCAGAAGAGAATAAGGTGAAGTTAGTAGCATTAAAACTAAAAAAATATACTTCTACTTGGTGGACTAATATGCAAAGAAGGAGAATGGAGATTGGGGAAGACAGGGTGAGCACCTGGAATGAGATGAGGCAGAAGCTGAAAGAAAAATTCCTTCCAAACAACTATATGAAGGAAAACTATTTCAAGCTACAACATTTTGTGCAGGGCAACAAATCTGTGGAGGACTATACTAAAGAATTTGAACACTTTCTTTGGAAGTGTAACATGTAGGAAAATGAAGTGCAGACCTATGTGAGATACCTTGCAGGTTTGAATGAAGGAATCAAGAATGTTGTTGAGTTGCATGTTTATGATTCCCTTGATGAGTTAAGCTCTTTAGCTCATAAAGTGGAGCAAGAAAAGAAGGCTAGAGTGAAGGAGTACAACAACAGATACCTAGCCAAACCTTATGCCCCAGCCAAGCCAAATCCTTACAAACCTTACAATCCCCCACAAAGAACCTACCCACCTCCACCCCCACCTTAAGCCAGATATCCAGCCCCAAGACCCCCACAAAATCAGCCACAAAATACCCCACAAAGAACCCCAACCCCTATCAACAAAACCTACCCAGGAAGAAGATGTTTCAGGTGTCAAGGACTTGGGCACATTGCCTCAGAATGTCCAAACAAGAGGATGGTTACTCTTGCTGAGTACCAAGCAGCCTTGTTTATTGACTCTGAATATGTGCAGGAAGAAGAACAGGATTATGAGGAGCCTGAACATGATCCAGTCTATGATGATGCTATAGAGGAAGGCCCAGATGAAGGAGAAATGTTGGTAATTAGGAGAGTTCTAAGTAGCTCAGCAGTAGAAGAAACAGAAGAGCAAAGGGAGAATATCTTTCATACAAGGTGTACCATTGGAGGGAACACTACAACATAACAGGCTTATTGCGACTGATATCAGCGACTGATAAAAAATTAGGTGACCGTCGACTGATAACTAGTGAACGATAAATTATCGGTCGCTATACAGCGACTGATAATTTATCGGTAGCTAGATTTTTTTTTATTGGTCGCTATTTATGACTGATAATTAGCGACCAATAAATATCAGTCGCTGTATAGAGACTGATATTTATCGGTCGCTAATTATCAGTCGCAGCCAAAATTAAAACGCAACTTTTACTCCATCTCGTCCTCGACCCACTAAGATTCCCAAACCCTAGCGCCCTTGGTCGACCCTCCCTCAATTCGCCGCTGCGGTTACACACCGCCACTGCACCGCCTCAGTCGCTACCCCACAATGCCGACCAATTGACTCAGTCGCCTCCTCCTTCTGCTTTCTCAGTCAGGTACGAATCACTGATCAATCTATAATGAAATTGTTGAGTTGCTGTGTTGGCGGGAAGAACATCTAGTGTTAGGTTTAGAAGTTAGTTAAAGTAGTTAGAGTTTGTTATTTTCTTTTTCTTCTTTTTCTCTTTGTTCTCCCTCTATAAAACGGGTCTCTCTCATTCATTTTGGAAGAGAGTTGTATTGGAAAACGTTTGATCAAATACAAAGTATATTTTCTGCTGTCATCAATGGCAGTCTCACAGAGGAGATGAGGGATTTGACATGGTATTAGAGCCTGGATAATTTCTTCTCCAGCTCCTCCAAGATCATCTGGTGACATTCTTTCCACCTTGCTCTTTGCATCTCCTTCTGTTTCTCTTATCTGGGATCTTTCTTGGTGTTTTCTTTCGTTTTCTTTGTTTTCTCTCTTCTGTCATGGGTGAGGAAAAAGCCATAGTACCAATCACAGTAGGCCCTGAACACCCTTTGTACCTACATCATTCAGATAATCCCAGCTTTAACCTAACTAATGAGCCTTTAACTGGGTTGAATTATGGGCCGTGGAGTAGGTCGTGTCAAGTTTCTTTAAGAGCCAGAAACAAGTTAACCTTCATAGAAGGCAAAATAGAAAAACCTGCTGCTGATTCTCCTCTTCTGCCCTTTTGGGAGAGATGTAACAGTATGGTGATTTCTTGGCTCCTTCATTATGTCACAAAAGACATAGCATCGAGCATACTTTATACTGAAACAGCTGCGACAATCTGGAGTGATTTAAAAGAAAGGTTCAGTTACAATCAAGGTGCAAAGATTTACCAACTGCCGCAAGATATGAGTAGCCTAAGCCAAGGAAATTTGTCCATCTCTAGGTATTACACTAAATGCAAACAAATTCGGGATGAGTATGTGATGGTTGTTACCCCATGTAACTGTGGTTCTGAGTGTTCTCCATCAAAGTTGATAGGCAGACAACAATTATTCCAGTTCCTAATGGGATTAAATGAGCAGTATAAAACTGTGAGAGGGAGCATTCTTATGATAACTCCCTTGCCGAGTGTTAATCAAGCCTATAGTATTGTCCTTCAGGAAGAACAACATCAAAACATCAAGAAACAATCCTTCCCTGAAGAAGGTTCTGTGGTTTTTAATGTTTCAAGAAACCAAAACCCCAAGAATGCTCAGAATAGTTACCAATATCAATATTCTGGTTATACAAATCAAGGATATTCAGGAAATCCAGCAGCTCAATATGCTCCTAGAATACCCATTGCTAGTTCTAATCCTCAAACCAACCAAAACAGGAGACCCTACTGTTATTACTGTAAAAAGCCAGGTCATCCTGCTGAAAAGTGCTTCAAGCTAGCTAGAAAGCAAGTAGAAAGATCACAAAAGATTGCTGCAAATGTACAGAGTAATCCTGAAAATGTACCTAATTCATCTAACATTCAAGAAATGCAAAGACATACTCTTAGCAGTGAGGAATACAAACAATTAATTCAACTTCTTGGCAAGTAGAATGTGCAGCTTTCTGATCAAATAGATCCCCAGCAATCAGCTTTTCTCGTAGGTAAATCTTTCTGTTTGATTTCTGATAATAAGAACATTCAATGGGTGATTGATAGTGGTGCTACTGACCATATAACTCCTCATTTGCACCTCTTTTCTTCCTATATGCCTGTTGTTGGTTCTTGTTCTATTACAATTAATGGAGACCATCAAGGAGAACAATCAGCAGCAGTAGCTTCATCAGGAAAGGAGGCTTCCAAGGGATCTTCACCAGCAATTACAACAGCAGCAGCACAAGGAGGAGGAGCACTTGCTGTTTCACACAACACTGCAGCTAGACCAGCCCTTTCAGCAGAAACAGCAGGCTTTCAAAGCCCAGCACATATAGCAAGCCACTCAGTAGTCCAAAGTTCCAGCAGGAGGTTCTTAGCATCACCAGCAACCACCACACCACCAACAGCATCCATCCAGGCTTGTTACACCATTGTAAAGCAAGCCCTGGCATTTGCAGCCACTCAGCCCATCAGCATTGGTCATCCAGACCAATTCCAGCAACAGTCCAAGCAGCTGACTTTCTCAATGTTGTATCTCTTGATTGAGGAAGTTTCAGCCAATGTTTCCTAGGAGTTTTTTTGTTCCTTGCCATGTCCTTTTCAAGTCCAAGCCAAGTCCCAGCATGATCAAGCATGGCATGAGTAAGATTTAGAAGACAGAACAACCAATCCCAGCAGGGTTGTTTTATCAGTTTTTCCAGAACCCCAGTTCTGGGGCTATGTGTTTTGATTTCTGTTCACAGGGGTTGTTTTGGTCTTTCCAACATGATATTAACCTGTTGAGATTACTTCCAGGTTAGCATTGGCGCGGGAATTACCTCAGAAACTTAGTTTTTACCCCTTAGGAGAGGAAAACTCCCTATTGGTTCATTTTGCCACCCTTTTGGCATTTGGTCCAATCAGAGAATAGCTTAGTATTTTCCTTTTGTTTTCTTAAAGTTTGTACTCGAGATCATTAGGATATGATTAGCTGTATTTTTTTTCAAGCTTTGTAGCTTAGGATAATGCAAGGAGATTAGGCAAAATACTTATGCTTAAGCAATTGCTAATCAAACTGATTAGCTTTCTTTATATTCTGAAGTTTTCTATCAATGAAAGGCCTCTTAGTGTTCATTCAATAGTATTCTCGAGTGTCTTAGTACCTCTGAAAGTTTGTGAGTGTCCTATAACTCTCAATCTGGTTCAATCAGTTCCTGTCACTAAAAATTGGCAAATCCAACAAGTGCAAACTCAGCTTGATCATCCATGCTTTGCTGAACTTTTAGAGGCATGTATGTGAGAGTCCCTTGCCCTTGATTGCAGTTGTGGTGTATCTGTATCAACTGTAAGCAAGTCAATCCCTTTTATTCTGTTGTTGGGTTGTCTTCTATTCCAGCTTGTTGCTTTCTCTCAGTTATTGCAAAGTTCAAGCATCCAGCTGTGTGTTTGTGTGACTGTATGGTGTGTTCTAGCTCAACACTCTGATCTTATTGAGTTGGCATACATCATCTTGGTATCGGAGCATTGTGTTCTATCTTGCAGTGTGTTTGCTTGTTTTAGTAAAATGGCCGGAACTAGTAAAACACCACAAGAAGTCTTAGAACAAACTTTGAAAGAAAAGGAAGAAGTAGAACAGAAAATGAAATTTCTGAGTGAGCAGTTGAATTACTATATGAGACTGCATAGGCATCAGTTGAATAAGGAGACTGATGATGAGATGGAGGAAGGAGAAGGTGAAAATCCTTTTAGTAGGACAGGGAGAGGAGGTCGAGGTCCTAGGCCTACACCCAGAAGAAGGAGGAGAGTTAGGAGGTCACCTAGGATCAGTGAACCTGAGGAGGAAAGTGAAAGTGAAAGAGAAATAAGGAGGGAAGATAGGAGGGTTGAAAAGCTTGATTTCAAGATTGACATACCTGAGTTTGCAGGAGAGTTAGATCCTGATGTTTTCCTAGATTGGTTACAGACAGTATAAAGAGTTTTTGATTTGAAGGAGGTCTCAGAAGAAAACAAGGTGAAGTTAGTAGCCTTAAAGTTAAAAAAATATGCTTCTACTTGGTGGACTAATCTGCAGAGAAGGAGAATGGAGATTGGAGAGGCTAGAGTGAGTACCTGGCTTGAGATGAGGCAGAAGTTGAAGGAGAAGTTCCTTCCAGACAATTACATGAAGGAGAACTACAACAAGTTGCAGCATTTTGTGCAGGGGAACAAGTCAGTAGAAGAGTACACAAAGGAGTTTGAGCACTTGCTTTGGAAGTGTAATATGCAAGAAAATGAAGTGCAAACCTATATCAGGTATCTTGCAGGCTTGAATGAAGGCATCAAGAACATTGTGGAGCTGTAGGTCTATGATTCCCTTGATGAGCTAAGTTCTCTGGCTCACAAAGTGGAACAAAAGAAGAAGTCTAGAGCAAAGGACTATAGCAGCAGCAGATACCCAGCCAAACCTTATGCACCAAGCCAAACCCTTACAAACCTTATAATGCCCCACAAAGACCTATCCACCCCACTACCCTCAAATCGTAAATCCAGCCCCAAGACCCCACAAAATCAGCCACAAAATTCCCCAAAAAGAACCCGAGCCCCTATCAGCAGATCCTATACAGAGAGAAGATGTTTCAGGTGTCAAGGACTAGGGCACGTTGCCTCAGAATGTCCAAACAAGAGGATGGTTACTCTTCGAGCACCAAGCAACTTTGTTTATTGATCCCGAAAATGTGCAGAAGAAGAATGCAGTATGCAGAGCATGAACATGACCCTATCTATGATGATGAGGTTATAGAAGAAGGTCCAGATGAGGGAGAAATGCTTGTGATCAGAAGAGTTCTAAGCATCTCAAAGAGAGGAAGAAGAGCGAGGAGAATATTTTTCATACAAGATGCACTATTGGAGGGAAAGTATGCTCAGTGATTGTGGATAGTGGAAGCTGTACCAATGCAGCATCCAACACTATGGTGAAGAAGCTAAGCCTGGCAACCAAGCCCCACCCAGCACCATATACCATCCAGTGGCCTCGCCTGCAAAGGTATCAAAGTTTCTGCTAGATGCCTTGTTGCTTTTTCAATTGGTCAATCATACAAAGATGAGGTCTGGTGTGATGTCTTACCTATGGATGCATGTCATTTGCTTTTGGGTCGACCTTGGTTGTATGATAGATCAGTAAATCACTGTGGAAGAACTAATACCTATACCCTGACCCTAAACCACAGAAAGATAGTCCTAACCCCCATAAAACCCTCACAGTTAACCAAAAAAGCCAAAACCTTGTGTCTTGAACCTAGTCTTGATGTGTTGCTTTTATCTGATCATCATGAGTTTAGCACACAGAAGGACTTGATCCTTTTAGACCTTGAAGAACCTTCAGCACCACAAAATGACCACCCTTTATTCCTACCCCTACTTCAGCAGTTTCAGCATGTATTTCCTGATGAAATGCCACCTGGTTTGCCACCTAAAAGGGATATCCAACACAAAATTGATTTTGTGCCTGGATTAGTGTTACCTAATAAGCCAGCTTATAGGATGACACCAGCAGATACCAATGAGATACAGAGGCAGGTGGATGAGTTATTGGAGAAAGGAATGATTAGGGAGAGTTCAAGTCCATGTGCAGTCCCAGCCTTGTTAGCGCCTAAGAAAGATGGAAGCCAAAGAATGTGTATTGATTGTAGGGCTATTAACAAGATCACAATCAAGTATTGGTACCCTATACCTAGACTTGAAGACATGTTGGATGAGTTACATGGGTTAAAAGTCTTTTCTAAGATTGATTTGAGGAGTGGATACTATCAGATAAGGATATATGAGGGAGATGAGTGGAAAACAAAACATTTAAGACCAAGGGAGGGTTGTTTGAATGGTTGGTCATGCCTTTTGGTCTGACTAATGCCCCATCTACATTCATGAGACTCATGAATCAGGTCCTTAAGCCACTTATAGGCAAGAGTGTTGTGGTATACTTTGATGATATTCTTGTCTATAGCAGGTCTGAGCAAGAGCATGTCATGCATTTGCTGGAGGTTTTAACCATTTTAAGCAGGGAGGAGTTATTTGGGAATCTCAAGAAGTGTCACTTCTTTAGATCCCAAGTGAACTTCTTGGGGTACATTGTTACAGCAGCAGGTATTCGAGTTGATAATGAGAAGATTCAAGCAATCAGGGAGTGGCCTATGCCCACTTCTATTCATCAAGTCAGGAGCTTCCATGGCCTAGCTTCATTTTACAGGAGATTTGTAAAGAATTTCAGCACCATCCTAGCACCAATAACTGAAGTGGTGAAAGGAAAGTCCTTTATTTGGACAGCAACAGCCCAGAAAGCCTTTGAAGAAGTCAAAGAAAGGCTCACTTCAGCACCAGTTCTAGCACTACCCAGCTCTCAGCAAAGTTTTTGAAGTAGAATGTGATGCTTCAGGAGTTAGCATTGGAGCAGTATTGACCCACGAGGGCAAGCCAATTGCCTATTTCAGTGAAAAGCTAAGTGATGCCAAGAAGAAATACAACACCTATGACAAAGAGTTCTATGTCATCATTAGAGCTCTTCAGCACTGGAGGCACTACCTTATAGGAGCAGAATTCAAACTTCACAGTGATCATGAGGCCTTGAAGTTCATTCAAGGGCAGCACAAGCTCAACACCAGGCATGCTGCTTGGGTAGAGTATCTGCAGCAGTTTCACTTCATGATCCACCATAAATCAGGAGTGCTAAACAAAGGAGCAGATGCATTGAGTAGAAGGTACATGTTGCTTCACATGCTTGAATCTAGAATTATTGGTTTTGAGCATTTGAAAGCTTTGTATCAGGACGATGGTAATTACCTAAGGACAATTCATCAATAATTACCTAAGGACAATTCATCAATAATACTGTTAGTTTCACCAATTGAAGCACAAGAATTAACCTCATCAAAGATATTAATTTGAACATCAAAGGTCTTTTCATTAGGCATAGGTTCCTCAAAGGTTTTTGGTAAAACTGAAGGCAGTGAAATAGGAATAGAAGCATGGAATAAATCACTAGAATCAAAGAGTACAATATCATCAGGGTCCTTATTTGACAAATTTAATTCATTATTAATTTTCTCAATTGGTTCCTCATTAATAGTATCAACTGAATCATGATGAATATTATCCTTATACCTAGTATCTAACTCAAAAGTCTCACTCACCTCAGACTCAGTCGATTGAGAAAAAGGTAAGGAAGTGTCATGTAAATCAGAAACACCATCAGTAGTGTTTTCAGGTAAACTAGGACTAGAAGGATCATCAAAACTGACTTCTAAAGGGGATGGGATTTGCTATCATCACATATTGCACCATCAAAATTAGAACCAGAGTCATTGACCTGCAACAAGTCCATCAAGTCAGTAAATTGAGTAGCCCTAGGGTAAGCAGAATCATCATGCTTAGAAGAATTACATAAAGTACAAGCAATTGAATTACGAGATTGCATAGAGGAACTAGCATGAAAGGCACAAGGATCAAGGAACTCAGATAGACAATTAGAAATTTCAAATTTATAGGTGTCATCTGCAAGCAATTCAAGTGATTTCATAGCTTCATTAAAAGGTTTATCACGAAGACCTAAATAATTCAGAAGATTACGTGTTTCCGCATTCAGTCCTTCAAAAACAATATCAAGAATTTCAGTTTCCCCTAACGTGATATGGTCTGGGACAGGAGCAGCAATTAATCACTCATAATATTGCCAAAATAATTAACGTTTACCTTAAGGAAAATAAAGCATTGTCATATTTTTTAGATTTTAAAATTTTTTTTATTTTTATTTGATTTTAGGGCTTAAAGAAAAAGCAATAAAAACCTAATCAACCAGAGTGCTTTCGTTTAATGGCGGTTGGGGAAACAAGTCCCCGACAACGGCGCCAAAAACTTGACAGACCTAAAACTAATAGGTGTACCACAAGTGTACGGGTCTGTGTAGTAATAAAATATCATTCTCTCTCAGGGACTTGTGTTCAACTACACACTAAACTAGTTCACTACAAAGGATACTAGGTCGATCAAAGGGTTGTTGGTAATGATTCAGATAATTAACTAAGGAAGCAGGAAATTAAAATATTCAACCAAATAATTAAAAGAGTTTAGGGGAGTCTACTCTAGTCAATCAGTCAAATTATCAACAATCCCGGTGCAGTTAACAAGATAATTCGGGGTCTATAATCTTTCTAGGCCTTATCAATTCGATCTTTCGATCCTAAAGTGATTAAACTAAACATTATTTCTAACTATTTAATCCAATCAAAGATAAAGAACTGATTATAAATTGACCCTAGGCAAGAATCATTATGTCTAACTATTTTCTAAACCTATTCAATCTACGCATTCCAATTCAAGACTCAAACTGTCGTTCTGTTTTCGAGAATGTAAAACCAGGTAAAGACTTAAACTATCGTTCTGTTGTCAAATTACCATGACATACAATACACGCAGATTAAACGAATAAAAGGATAACCTAACACCGAGAGTGTATTCAAATTTGATCGAAAGACATCGAGTTTATCCCCCAAACAAAGAGAATTTAGCTACTCATAATAAAAACTAAGAAAGCGATAATAAAACTGAATAACAAAATATAAAGAGAATAGAAATTAAATCGAACATCCGAGTCGTTGAATTCGATCTCTTTGTGTCACCCAAATCGATCTCCTTCTCCTCCTCTTTTGTTCCTAAATTACTAGAGCGGCTCCCCAAAGGGAGGAAAATAATCAAGAACCCTAATCTAAATGGCGTGTGAAATAAACTAAAATATTGTTCGCTTAATTTCTCCCCGAAGGGAGAGAATTAGGAAAATAAAACCTATACTAAAACGTTCAAATTCTTTCAAACGACGGATATAAATCCCTTTTATAGGGCTGGGCTAGGGCACAAAACACGGCCTGCGTGTTAGAAACGCTGGCTGCATTTTGCCTAAAAAGTGAAACTCTCTCCGTGTCTGGGCGCTGGCTGCGCCCAGAAAACACCGGCTGCGATTTCTTTCTTCTCGGTTGCCAAACTTTCTGGACAAGGCGTGCGCTTTCAAAACGCCTCTATTGGACTTGGGGCGTGTAATTTTGGGTCGTTCTTCCTTTCTTCTTCTCTTCTTCTTCAACTTCTCATTCTCTTTCTTTTTAATTCCACTTCTTAAATTTCCTTCTTCAATTTTTTCTCCTTTTTCCTCAATTTTCTTGGTTTTTAGGGGAATTTTATTAAGATCTGCAAAACAAACGAAATTCCGACCAAGTGAAGAATATTACAGGATTTAATATAAAAATAGGAGATTATAATAGAAAATCGACTAAAATATACAAGTTAAATACCTAAAAATATCGAAAAATATCTATATAAAATTCACTTATCATCTAACAGTCATTGATGAAGATTCTGTCATTGATGAAGATTCTGTCATTGATGAAGATTCTGTCCTTCGTGTCGGTCACTGATGAAGATTCTGTCATTTCGCCCGATCGTTGATCCGTATCAATCATTGATGGAGATTTTGTCCTTCGTGTCGGGCAGGTGCCATTCATGTCTGGCGGAAGATGATCCTATCATTCGTGTCTAATAGGCGCCATTCGTGTCTAGCGAATGAATATTCTGTCATTCGTGTGTGACAGGCACTATTCGTGTCTGGCGGATCGATGATTCTGTCCTTCGTGTCGGATAGTCGCCATTCGTGTCTGGCGGATGATGATTTTGTCCTTCGTGTCAGACAGTTGCGATTTGTGTCTAGTAGATGATGATTTTGTCCTTCGTGTGGGATATTCGCCATTCGTGTCTGGCGGATGATGATTATGTCCTTCGTGTCGGACAGTCGCAATTCGTGTCTGGCGGATGATGATTCTATCCTTCGTTTCAGACAGTCGCCATTCGTGTTTGGTGGATTGATGATTCTGTCCTTCGTGTCCGACAGTCGCCATTCGTATCTGGCGGGTGATGATTCTGTCCTTCGTGTCGGACAGTCGCCATTCGTGTTTGGCGGATTGATGATTCTATCATTCGTTTCGGATAGTCACCATTCGTGTCTGGCGGATTGATGATTATGTCCTTCGTGTCGGACAATCACCATTCATGTCTGGCAGATTCATGATTTTGTCCTTTGTGTCAGACAATCGCCATTCGTGTCAGGTGGATGAAGATTCGACTGGATGGTAACTTGACCGATTAGAGTTGGATTTAGAGATTACTCTAATCATGCTCTTAGTGATTGAAAACCCTTCTTGAATGAGATGACATACGAGCTAAACAAGCCCCCAGTGTTGCGTTTTGGGGCAATGATGTGGCATTACTTGTTTGCTTCTTTTTTTTTTTTCTCTTTTGATATGCAGGTATGCATGCAACTAATCTACTAAACTCTTACACAAACAATGCATTTTTGTTTTTTTTTTACACAAGCATTCATGCATTTATGCACGATTATTGACTCTATGCATGACTTATGGATGCAATGCGAACCTATTATGCTCAGATGGAACATTCACATGATGCTTTATGCTTCTACACATGCAACTCTATATGCAGGTAACCCACCGACTCTTTATTTAGACAACGATTTTCTGGAACAATGCTTTTCTAGGATAACGCTTCCTAAGATGATGATTTCCTAAGGGTCAAAAGCCACTTGTGAGGAATTTCAGGAAAATCCAAGATGAGGAACATTCTGCTTCATGGGACAAGGAATAATGGTGGAGGCGCTACGCCTGAAGGTTTTGCTTCTTGAATGCTCATGTAGATTACCTTAATTGATTGCAAATCTATGCTGACGTATGACAAGCCCCCGGTTTGGCACTGACTCTTGATGACACTGTCCTACTTGTGAGAGCACTTTAGGGGTTTGCAAGCCCCCAGTTTGATGACATTGTCTTACTTTTTAGAGGGCATCTTGGAGATTTGCAAGCCCCCAATTTGATGTCGACTGATGGTATGATGCACGGGGACCATGGAATAGAAGGAGGCATTGCTTCTTATGCTACACTGATGGAAATCTGTTATGTCCTTAGTTGTGAGTCTCGATCTCTCCTTTTGCCTAACTTGTCCAAAGGGTTTTTAAGTTAGCCTCTCTTTTTCTTTTCTTTTTTTTCTTTCTTTTCCTTCCTTTTTTCGTTATTTTTTCTTTTTTTTTTTCTTTTGAGACCACTATTAGAACACCAATGAGAATGAAGATCTAGGACCTCGATGCATGGGTAGCGGATTTTCCTCTTTGAACCTATCTCCGATAAAAGCCTTGAACGATGTCGCAAAAGTAGCGCGAGCCCCCAGTTTAGAGTAGCTTGTCTCTGCGTTTGCTCATGATCATGTAGTTACCAGCTAGCCACTGATCTGATGTGGACGAATTTTGCTCTTGTTGAGAAGTGAGACACACTAATGTATGGTGAGAGTGAGAATTAAGAACAAAATCTCATACTAGTAGTAATGACCGAGCCAAAAAGTCCTCAAATGGTAAGATAGGATGCAAAGGCTAAAATAGGTTGGTTAGAGAGTGTTTGGTGAAAGGGATGGTAGATAATGGTTTATTAATGAATAGGATAGGGAGACACTTAAGAATGATCGTGTATTAAAATAGAGAAGAGATGGTCAAACGGGATAGACATCATCTCCTGAGAAAATGGTTGTGATGGAGACCATCATGAGCAACAGCAAGCAGCAACAACAGCTTCATCAGCAGAGGAGGCACCTAAAGGAACTTCACCAGCACTCTCAACAGCAGCGCAAGGGGGAGGCCATGTTGATTCACCAAACTCAGCAGCTAAGGAAGCATTCCCAGCAGAGACAGCCTGTCACACAGAAGTTCAGCTACCCAAAAGAAGGTTCACAGCACCTTCAGCAACCACCAAGCCACCCACACCATCCATCCAAACTTGCTACACACCTATGAAACAAGTCTTGGCAACTTCAGCCACTCAGCCCATCAGCATTGGTCACTCAGACCAAGTTCAGTTCCCAACAGCAACAGTCCAAACAACAGTCTTTCTCAATATCATATCTCTTGATTGAGGAAGATTCAGCCAAGGTTACCTGGGAGTTTTTTGTTCTATATCATGCCATTTTCAAGTCTAAGCCAAGTCCCAGCATGTTCGAGCATGGCATCAGCAAGATTCAAGTGCCAGAACAAACAATTCCAGCAGGGTTGTTTATTATCAGTTTTTCCAGAACCTCAATTCTGAGGCTAATTATTTTTGTTATCTGTCCATAGGGGTTGTTTTGGTCTTTCCAGCATGATATTAATTTTTGAGATTACTTCCAGGTTAGCGTCGGCGCGGGAATTACCTAAGTAATTCAATATTTACCCCCTAGGGAGGAAAGCCTCTCATTGGTTCTCTTTGCTACCCTTTTGGCAAATTGGTCCAATAAGAACTTAGCTTACATTTTCTTTTATTTTCTGGCAAGTGTAAGCCGGATAATATTAGCTAGCTTAGGATGTAATTAGTTGTATTTATTTTAAAGCTTTGTAGCTTAGATTAATACAGGGAGATTAGACAGTCAGCTTATGCTTAAGCAGCTGCTAATCAAACTGTTAGTTTTCTTTATATTCTGAAGTTTCCAGCAATGTAAGGATCATCAGTGTTTATTTCAATAGTATTCTCGAGTGTCTTAGAACCTCTGAATGTTTGTGAGTGTCCTACAACTCTCAATCCTTGGTTAAATCAGCTCCTGTCACCGGATATTGGCAAAACTCCAGCGTCAGTTGTGCTTGAACATCTATGCTTTGGTGTGTCTGTAGAGGCATGAATGTGAGAGTCATTTTCCCTTGAATGTAGTTTTTGTGTGTCTGTATCAATTGTAAGCAAGTCTATCTTTTATATTCTAATTGGGTTGTCTTATATTCCAGCTTGTTTCTTTCAAACAGTTATTGTTTTACAAGCGTTCAGCTGATTGTGTGAGATTGTATGGTGCATTCTAGTTCAATACTCTGATCATTGTGAACTGGCATACATCATCTTGGTATCAGAGCCATTCTGTTCAATCTTGGGGTGTGTTAGTTGTGATTGTTTGAGATGGTCGGAACTAATAGAACACCACAGGAAGTCTTAGAACAGACCTTAAAAGAAAAAGAAGAAATGGAGCAGAAAATGAAATTCTTGGGTGAGCAATTGCAGTATTATATGAGATTGCATAGAAATGAGTTAAATAGGGAGACTGATGAAGAGATGGAGGAAGGAGTAGGTGAGAATCCTTCTAGTATGACAGGGAGAGGAGGTCGAGGTCCTAGGCCTACAAAAAGAAGGAGGAGAAGAGTTAGGAGATCACCTAGGATCAGTGAACCAGAAGAAAACAGTGAGATGAAAGAAATGAGGGAAGATAGGAGGATAGAGAAGTTAGATCTTAAGATTGATATAACTGAGTATGCAGGGGAGTTAGATCCTGATGTTTTCCTAGATTGGTTGCAGACAGTAGAAAGGGTTTTTGACCTAAAGAAGGTTTCAGAAGAGAATAAGGTGAAGCTAGTAGCCTTAAAACTTAAAAAATATGCTTCTACTTGGTGGGCTCATCTGCAGAGAAGGAGAATGGAGATTGGGGAAGACAGGGTGAGCACCTGGAATGAGATGAGGCAGAAGTTAAGAGAGAAGTTCCTTCCAGATAACTATATGAAGGAAAACTATTTCAAACTACAACATTTTGTGTAGGGAAACAAGTCAGTGGAAGACTATACAAAGGAGTTTGAGCACTTGCTTTGGAAGTGTAATATGCAAGAGAATGAAGTACAAACTTATGTCAGGTACCTTGCAGTTTTGAATGAAGGAATCAAGAATGTTGTTGAGCTGCAGGTTTATGATTCACTTGATGAGTTAAGCTCTTTAGCTCATGAAGTGGAACAACAGAAGAAGGCTAGAGTGAAGGAGTACAACAGCAGATACCCAGCCAAACCTTATGCACCAGCCAAGCCAAACCCTTACAAACCTTACAATCCCCCACAAAGAACCTATCCACCCCCACCCCCACCTCCACCTCAAGCCAGAAATCCAGCCCCAAGACCCCCCACAAAACCAGCCACAAAATCCCCCAAAAAGAACCCCAGCTCCTATCAGCAGAACCTACCCAGAAAGAAGATGTTTCAGGTGTCAAGGACTAGGGCACATTGCCTCAGAATGTCCAAACAAGAGGATGGTTACTCTTGCTGAGTACCAAGCAGCTTTGTTTATTGATCCTGAACATGTGAAGGGAGAAGAACAGGATTATGAAGAGACTGAACATGATCCAGTATATGATGATGATGTTATAGAAGAGGTTGGATGAGGAGAAATGCTTGTGATCGTGAGAGTTACGAGTAGCTCAAAGTGATAAAGAAGCAAGAGCAGAGGAGAATATCTTTCATACAAGGTGTACCATTGGAGGAAAGTGTGCTCTATGATTGTAGATGATGGGAGCTGTACCAATGTAGCCTCCAGCACCATGGTGAAGAAGTTAAGCCTGACAACTAAGCCCCACCCAGCTCCATACACCATTTAGTGGCTCAACTCAGGGAAAGGTATTCAAATCTCTACTAGATGCCTTGTTGGTTTTTCAATTGGTCAATCATACAAAGATGAGGTCTGGTGTGATGTTTTGCCAATGGATGCATGTCATTTGCTTTTGGGTCAACCTTGGTTGTATGATAGATCAGTGAGTCATTGTGGTAGAGCTAATACATATACCCTTACCATGAACCACAGAAAGATCATTCTTACCCCCATGAAACCCTCACAGTTAGCCAAGGAATCTAAGAACCTATGTCTTGAACCTAGTCTTGATGTGTTGCTTTTATCTGATCATCATGAGTTTAGCACACAAAGAGATTTGATCCTTTTAGACCTTGAAGAAACCCCAGCCCCACAAAATGACCACCCCTTATTCCTACCCTTACTTCAGCAGTTTCAGCATGTGTTTCCTGATGAAATGCCACCTCGTTTGCCACCAAAAAGGGATATCCAACACAAAATTGACCTAGAGCCTGAATCAGTGTTGCCTAATAAGTCAGCTTATAGGATGACACCAGCAGATACCAATGAGATACAGAGGCAGGTGGATGAGTTGTTGGAAAAGGGAATGATTAGGGAAAGTCTGAGTCCATGTACAGTGCCAGCCTTGTTAGTGCCTAAGAAAGATGGAAGTTAGAGGATGTGCATAGATTGTAGGGCAATTAACAAGATCACTATCAAGTATAGGTACCCTATACCTAGGCTTGAAGATATGTTAGATGAGTTACATGGGTCAGCAGTCTTTTCTAAAATAGATTTGAGGAGTGGATATTATCAAATAAGGATCTATGAGGGAGATGAGTGGAAGACAGCATTCAAGACCAAGGGAAGTTTGTTTGAATGGTTGGTCATGCCTTTTGGCCTGACTAATGCCCCATCTACATTCATGAGACTCATGAATCAGGTCCTGAAACCACTCATAGGCAAGAGTGTTGTTGTGTACTTTGATGATATTCTTGTCTATAGCAGGTCTGAGCAAGAACATGTCAAGCATTTGCAGGAGGTTTTAGAAATTCTGAGCAAGGAGCAGTTGTTTGGAAATCTTAAGAAGTGTCACTTCTTTACATCCCAAGTGAACTTCTTGGGGTACATTGTCACAGCAGCAGGTATTCAAGTTGATGAGGAGAAGATTCAAGCTATTAGGGAGTGGCCTGTGCCCACTTCTATTCATCAAGTCAAGAGATTCCATGGCCTGGCTTCATTCTACAGAAGATTTGTCAAAAATTTCAGCACGATTTTGGCCCCAATGACTGAAGTGGTGAAAGGGAAGTCCTTTATTTGGACAGCAGCAGCCCAGAAAGCCTTTGAAGAAGTCAAAGAAAGGCTCACTTCAGCACCAGTTCTAGCACTACCCAGCTTCAGCAAACTTTTTGAAGTAGAATGTGATGCTTCAGGAGTTGTCATTGGAGCAGTATTGACTCAGGAGGGCAAGCCAGTTGCCTATTTCAGTGAAAAGCTAAATGATGCCAAGAAGAAATACAATACCTATGACACAAAGTTCTATGCCATCATCAGAGCTCTTCAGCACTGGAGGCACTACCTTATTGGAGCAGAGTTCATACTTCACAGTGATCATAAGGCCTTGAAGTTCATTCAAGGGCAGCACAAGCTCCACACCAGGCATGCTGCTTGGGTAGAGTATATGCAGCAGTTTCACTTCATGATCCACCATAAATCAGGAGTGCTAAACAAAGGAGTAGATGCATTGAGTAGAAGGTACATGTTGCTTCACATGCTTGATTCTAGAATTATTGGTTTTGAGCATTTGAAAGCTTTGTATCAGGAGGATGGAGATTTCAAACAGGTGTACCAGAAGTGTCGAAGAATCCCGAGTGCATGTACTACATGCACGAGGATATTTGTTCAAAGGAAGCAGGTTGTGTGTCCCTAAGAGCAGTTTCAGGGAATTGTTGATCACAGAAGTCCATGGAGGAAGCTTAGCAGGACATTTTAGAGTTGAGAGGACATTGTTGATGTTGAGAGAGCATTACAGTTGGCCAAAGATGAGGAAGGATGTGGAGCATCTATTGAAGAGGTGCAATATCTGTCAGTTGGCAAAGTCACAGAAGCCTACCCCAAGGCTTGTACACACCATTTCCAGTCCCCAACAGCCCTTGGGAAGATGTAAGCCTTGATTTCATTGTAGGTTTGCCAGAAACACAGAGAGGGAAGGATTCAATCATGGTGGTGGTTGATAGATTCTCAAAAATGGCACATTTCATACCCTGCCACACCACCTTTGATGCCACCAAAGTTGCTGAATTAATCTTCCAAGAAATTATTAGATTGCATGGAGTGCCAAGAACAATGGTATCCGACAGGGATACCAAGTTTTTGAGCCATTTTTGGGTCACTCTATGGAAGAAACTGGGCACCCAGCTCAAGTACAGCACCACTTGCCACCCACAAACTGATGGCCAGACAGAGGTTACTAATAGAACACTTAGAGTCCTATTGAGAGCATTGATCCACAAAAATAAAGCAGGATGGGATACTCTATTGCCCCATGCTGAGTTTGCTTACAACAAAGCACCATCCAAGTCCACAGGCTACTCTCCATTCCAAGTAGTCTATGGTAAAAATCCAATTTCCCCTTTGGATTTAGTTCGACTAACTACTTCTGTCAAATTTAGTTTTGAAGTAGGTAAAAGAGCAGATCAAATCAAGGAGCTTCTTCAGCAAGTGAAGGAGAAAATTGTCAAATATACTAAACAAGTGTCTACTTCAGCAAACAAGCACAGGAAGAAGGTGACCTTCCAGCCAGGAGACTTAGTTTGGATCCACCTCAGGAAGGAAAGGTTCCCCAACAAAAGAAAAGGCAAGCTGTTGCCAAGAGCAGATGGCCCCTTTGAAGTACTTGAAAGAATTGGAGATAATGCCAAAATACTGGATCTATCTGAAGAGTATGGAGGCTCAACAACATTCAATGTAGCAGATCTTCGACCATATTATCCAGCAGATGAAGACATTCCAAGTTTGAGGACAAACTTTCCTCAACCTGTGGAGGATGATGGAGACCATCAAGGAGAACAATCAGCAGCAGCAGCTTCATCAGCAAAGGAGGCTTCCAAGGGATCTTCACCACCAATTACAATAGCAGCAGCACAAGGAGGAGGAGCACTTGCTGTTTCACACAACTCAGCAGCTAGACCAGCCCTTCCAGCAGAAACAGCAGGCTTTCAAAGCCCATCACATACAGCAAGCCACTCAGCAGACTTCTCAGCAGTCCAAAGTTCCAGCAGGAGGTTCTTAGCATCACCAGCAACCACCACACCACCAACAACATCCATCCAAGCTTGTTACACTATTGTAAAGCAAGCCCAGGCATTTGCAGCCACTCAGCCCATCAACATTGGTCATCCAGACCAATTCCAGTTCCCAGCAACAACAGTCCAAGCAGCTGACTTTCTCAATGTTGTATCTCTTGATTGAGGAAGTTTCAGCCAATGTTTCCTAGGAGTTTTTTGTTCCTTGCCATGTCCTTTTCAAGTCCAAGCCAAGTCCCGGCATGATCAAGCATGGCACGAGTAAGATTCAAAAGACAGAACAACCAATCCCAGCAGGGTTGTTTTATCAGTTTTTCCAGAACCCCAGTTCTAGGGCGATGTGTTTTGATTTCTGTTCACAGGGGTTGTTTTGGTCTTTCCAGCATGATATTAACTTGTTGAGATTACTTCCAGGTTAGCATTGGCGCGGGAATTACCTCAGTAACTTAGTTTTTACCCCTTAGGAGAGGAAAGCTCCCTATTGGTCCATTTTGCCACCCTTTTAGCATTTGGTCCAATTAGAGAATAGCTTAGTATTTTCCTTTTGTTTTCTTACAGTTTGTACTCGAGATCATTAGGATATGATCAGCTGTATTTGTTTCAAGCTTTGTAGCTTAGTTTAATCCAGGGAGATTAGGCAGAATGTTTATGCTTAAGCAACTGCTAATCAAACTGATTAGCTTTCTTTATATTCTGAAGTTTTCTATCAATGAAAGGCCTCTCAGTGTTCATTCAATAGTATTCTCGAGTGTCTAAGTACCTCTGAAAGTTTGTGATTGTCCTATAACTCTCAATCTAGTTCAATCAGTTCCTGTTACTGGAAATTGGCAAATCCAGCAAGTGTAAACTGAGCTTGATCATTCATGCTTTGGTGTATCTGTAGAGGCATGTATGTGAGAGTCCCTTGCCCTTGATTGTAATTGTGGTGTATCTGTATCAACTGTAAGCAAGTCTATCGCTTTTATTCTGTTGTTGGGTTGTCTTCTATTCCAACTTGTTGCATTCTATCAGTTATTGCAAAGTTCAAGCATCCAGCTGTGTGTTTGTGTGACTGTATGGTGTGTTCTAGCTCAACACTCTGATCTTAGTGAGTTGGCATACATCAACAATGCCTAATGGTGATCAAGTGCCTGTTAAGAATGTTGGAAAAGTAACTCTTCAATCTGGCATTGTGCTTCAAAATGTTTTACATGTCCCCTCTTTTCATTTTAATTTGATTTCTGCATTTAAATTGACTAAAGATCTCAAAACAAACCTAGTTTTTACTCCTGAAAAATGTTATATCTAGGACCCTATAAAGACCCAACAACACTTAACCCTTGGTAAACAACAAGGAGGTCTTTACCTGGGTACTAATTCTACTAAAACCAGGGGTACATGTGAAAATCAAGAAAATGGCTTTGGTCTCCTTTCTGCATCAGAAATCTGGCATTGCAGACTAGGACACCCCTCTCCTGAGTACATCACAAAGATTCCTGGGCTTTCTAGTATACCTAATACATCAGTATGTCAGATTTGTCCACAAGCAAAACAACATAAGCTCCCTTTCTCTTCCAGTAGTAGTAGAGCAGCTAATAAGTTTGAATTGCTACATGTAGACATATGGGGACCTTTTAGAGTTCAAACATATGATGATTTTCACTCCTTTTTTACCATTGTTGATGATTGTACTCAAACAAGATGGGTATATCTCTTATCTAGTAAAACCAATGTTTTTCCTATGTTAGAGAATTTTATCTCTTTTGTAACAAAACACTTTGATGCTACTGTCAAAATCATAAGGTCTGACAATGGAAAAGTGTTTTGTGACAAATATGCTGATTCCTACTATAAGTTAAATGGGATTTTACATCAAAAATCATGTGTTGAAAGGGAGCAACAAAATGGAATTGTAGAAAGAAGGCATAAACACATTCTGCAGGTTGCTAGATCTTTACTGTTTCAAGCTAAACTTCCCTTAAGATTTTGGGGTGATTGTGTTTTGACTGCCACCTATTTGATTAATAGGATTCCAAACTCTGCTGCTAGTTTTAAGACCCCATATGAAATGCTTTATGGCACTGCTCCTGATTACAGTAAGCTCAGAATCTTTGGGTGCCTTTGTTTTGCCTCTACCTTGAATGTAATTAGGCACAAATTTGACCCTAGAGCTAATCCTTGTGTTTTCCTGGGTTATTCTTTTAATAAGAAGGGCTATAAAATGTATGATATGACTGATAAAAAGATAATTTTTAGTAGAGATGTCAGATTCTTTGAAGATCATTTCCCATATCATAAAATCTCTAATTCTAACGAAATTGTATTGCATGATTCTATTTTTCTGTCCAATATTGGTGAAAATGTTGCTGAGATTGAAGAGAATGTTACACAAGACCAACAGCATCAACAAGAAAGCCCTCTCAGACAGTCCTCTCCTCAAGCCCTGGTTGACAATATTCTGCCCCCAAGAAAGTCTGCAAGAACCATCAAACAGCCTGCTTATCTAAAGGACTATGACATAAAGCTTCCAAAGATTTGTAACATTGTTCAATTCTCTACTCTTAATGCCTCTCAACAACAACAAATAACTCAGTTTGACTTCTTAGCAGAACCTACAAACTACAAACACGTTGCTGCACATCCGGAATGGGTAAAAGCCATGAAAAAAGAAGTTGATGCCCTACTCATCAATAACACATGGACTGAAGTAGATCTTCCACCAGGAAAGAAAGCCATCAGCTCAAAGTGGGTGTATAAGATGAAACTAAGGTCTGATGGCTCTCAGGAAAGGTATAAGGCTAGATTAGTTGTAAGAGGAAACACTCAAAAAGGAAGGGCTTGATTACACAGAGACATTGAGTCCTGTGGTGAAAATGACAACCATCAGAACAATCATTGTTTTGGCAGCAGCAAGAAATCGGTCTCTCTATCAACTTGATGTAGATAATGCTTTTCTACATGGTGACTTGCACGAGGAAGTATATATGAAAATGCCTGAAGGAATCTATAACCCTCAAAACAAAGTTTGCAAGCTTCAAAAATCTCTATATGGCCTTAAACAGGCTTCCAGGCAATGGCATTCTAAATTGGCACAATTCCTGAAAGAACAAGGATACACTCACTCCAAAAATGACTATAGTTTGTTCACCAAGAAAACTTCTACTGATCTAACCATTGTGGCTGTCTATGTTGATGATATTTTACTTACAGGATCATCTGTGTTTGAGATTGACCGGCTCAAAGGTCAACTAAACATCACTTTTGGAATTAAAGATCTTTATCTACTCAATTACTTTCTTGGTCTTGAGGTCTCCTATTTACCCCAAGGCATCAGTCTCACTCAAAGAAAATTTACTCAAGATCTTCTCAAAGAGTCGGGACATCTACATTCTAGGCCTACTGCCACTCCTCTCCCTTTGAACTACAAATTACATTCTGATTCTGGAGATTTATTACCAAATTCAAGTATTTATAGAACTTTTATTGGCAAACTTAATTTCCTTTCTAATACTCGTCCTGACATTTCTTTTGCAGTGCAAACACTCAGCCAATTTATGCAAAACCCAAGAACTTCTCATGTGGCTGCTTTGGATCACCTCATCAGATATGTAGCTAGAATCTCAGGCCAAGGGATCTTGCTTAAAGGGACTGACAACTTGTAACTTACTGCTTTCTCAGACTCAGATTGGGTAGCATGTCCAATATCAAGAAGGTCTGTTACAGGATATATAATCCTGATGGACAGTTCTCCAATCAGTTGGAAATCCAAGAAACAATCCACCGTGGTTAGATCTTCAGCCGAGGCTGAATATCGTGCAATGGCTCAAGCTGCAGCAGAAATTACTTGGTTGACAAATTTATTGCGAGAGGTTGGAGTTCCCATTACTAAGCCTGTTCTTCTTCATTGTGATAATTAGTCTGCCCTACACATTGCTAGGAATCCTGTCTTCCATGAAAGAACAAAGCACATTGAAGTGGATTGTCACTTCACTCGAGACAAAGTCATGGAAGGTTTGCTCCAGTTAAGCTATCTCCCTACGCAGCAACAGTTGGCGGATGTCCTTACCAAAATTCTTCCGTCTACCCAGCACTGGCATCTTTTACACAAGCTTGGGATGCTTCCATATCCAAGCTTGAGGGGGGGGGGGGGTGTTGGCGGGAAGAACATCTAGTGTTAGGTTTAGAAGTTAGTTAAAGTAGTTAGAGTTTGTTATTTTCTTTTTCTTCTTTTTCTCTTTGTTCTCCCTCTATAAAAGGGGTCTCTCTTATTCATTTTGGAAGAGAGTTGTATTAGAAAACGTTTGATCAAATACAAAGCATATTTTCTGCTGTCATCAATGGCAGTCTCAAAGAGGAGATGAGGGATTTGACATGCTGCAAATGTCATGTAGTTGCACCCAATTGACTCAATCATGGAGTGATTGATTTGTGCTTTTTAGGTCTTCGACTGATTTTAAACAAAATATGCAAACTTATATTTAAAGATAATGCTACTTTTAAAGATTCTTGCTTTCACGATTAGAGAAGAAGGACTAAGCAGTCATGAAATTAAAAAATTAGACTCAAATTGCACGGTAGCTGGGTATAACCTTTTGGGTTGGAGATTGAAGTGTGAGTGTAGACGCTTGTTTGAGAGTGAAAATTGGGATGATGAGTGCATTTTTTTGTAGAGGAAGAAGCAGTAAGTGCAGTCATTGTAAAAAGTGTGAAGGGCGAATCTCTGGTTATGGGTGGCTTTTTGGTGTTATGAGTGGTGATGGCTTTAGTCAAAACTACTGCAAAGAAAATTGTCACTATGCTTACAGCATGCGGTGTTGATGAGGTAGCTTGATCTACTGTTGGGGGTTTTTGGTGGGGAGGGGGGGAGGGGGGTTATTGTAGAAAATCTAATAGAGGTTTCTGAAAATGTGAACCCTCCCACCTGAAAGAAGATAAAAAAGGAGAAAGAGCTTTCATGAAACTATTGTTTAATTATGTTATTAATACCTAACTAAGTGTTGGAAATCACTGCTTAATTTACAATAAAAATGCTGAGTTGATACAAATGTCGTCTATCGATTGACTTGTGCTTTTTAAGTCTTGGATGGAATTATAAATATGCAATTCTATTCACTTGCCTTTTACTGTTATTTAACATTTTGATTTCCTTGATAAGTTCTGCATAGGACCACAAGACTGGTACTAATTTCAATCAATAATATGAACTTCTTAAGCACAATAATAGACAGAGTTCCTAATCACATTATCTTTGTCTTTGAACTAAATGCTTGAAATTTTATGATTATACTCTACACTTAGGCTCTGTTCGGCGACACTGTTTGGAGAAGCTTATAGCGTTTTAATTTATCAAAATGCTACTTTATCAAATTTTTGGCGTTCGGTAAAATAGCGTTTAAAATTAGTGTATAGAGTTTAGGGTAGCGTTCCAGTCAAAATTTCAAACGTTACATATATTAACGTTTGGGATTGTTTTTCAGCGTTTGGCGCCTTACATTACGCGGCTGCCCTCAAAAATTATGAAAGTTTTACAATTGATGCCATTGGTATAAAAGGCAATTATCCCCTAGTTTTCTTACTTATTTCCAGCCTCCAAGATTCGGAAGATCTCCATCACATCCGTACGGTCGGTCCTCTCTTTGCTGCAAACTGCCGTTTCTGCCTTCTTTTTTGTGTTCGTCTCCAGAGATCATCATCACTCAGGTTGGTTGCCTCTCGTTCTGATGAATTTTGATGAATATAGAGGGTTTTGATGATGAATACTGAATATAGAGGGTTTTGATGAATTTTGATGAGAGAAATAGATAAATTGATAGATTTGAAAAGGGGACAAAGATATATATAGGGAGGGTGCATGGTATTATGGTAGGAATGCATGACAGCAAAGTATTAGGCTATCCACATTGGTGTCCCTGGGATTGAGGGATGAGTGGGGTATGAATAGTGGAAATAGTATTATTTTAATGAGTGTTGGGGTATGGTATTGTTAATGGTGTCCTTGGAGTTGGGGGATGAGGTGAGGGATAAGTGGGGTAGGGAGTAATATTTTATTGGAGTATGGGACCCACATGTAGAGTATAATTGTTTTTCTTTTTTTGTATTGGACTATATTTATTTTCTACAATGATGAAATTGGTTAGTTATAATTAATAATTAAAATATTAAAAATTAATTAGAAATGTGAAAATACTGTACTAATATATTTTTATTTTATTATAAATTTTTATTTTGTATTTAAAAAATGATTATGTTTAAAATTTTTAAAAATAAATATAGCCATGTCAAATTTCATATAATTTTTAAAAAGATTTTTAATTACCAAAATCGTTTCATATTACAATTAATTTGACGATAAAATATAATATTACATTTTCACATATATATCTAAGTTGATAAGTTTTAGCTCCAATTTAAACAAAAACATCACATATTAATTAACTATAAAAATAAGACAACTATAAAAATCTAACACATACTTAAATAAACTATTTAAATTATCAATAAAAGGAAACATAATTAAAACATTAAAAAATTTGAATTATAATATTTATAATTAATTACCGTTTGAAACAAATTAAAACATAATTAAAACAAATTCAAAAAAAAGTTACCGTTTGAAAGGAAAGAAAGAAAGGAAAAGAGGAAGAAAAGAAAAAGGAAAAGAGAAAGAAAGGAAAAGAGAAAGAAAAGAAAAGGGAAAAAAAAAGCAACTACCAGGCGGGCCCCACACGGCGCCGGCCCAGACACGCCCCCACGTGCGTGTGGCGCACGCGCCTGACACAAAAAAAAGGGGTGCGCCCCACGCCCCCCTCCTGCGCATGTCTTCCCCTTTTCTCCCCCTTTTCACCCTAGGGACGCATATGCGTCCTTCATTCTTTTTTTTTTCTTTTTCCTTTTTTTTTTTGTCTTTTTATGGTGTCCCTCATGGTGAGGGATACCAATATTGATAGTCTTAGGGGTGAGCATGCAGAGATGTGTCAGAAACTAGAAGAAAAATATCTCTCTCTCTTTTTGTTGAGGGGAGGTTGAATGTGAGGAAGAACCATGCTAGGAAGGTGGGTCAAAGATATATTGATGTACATCAGTACATCATTACGTGTCTCTCTCTCTTTGCTTTTGTTTGGGGCATATATACACAATAATAATAATAGTAATAATAATAATAATAATAATAATAATAATGTCTTTTCGGTCATTCTGCAACAACAACAACAATAGTAAGAATAATAATAACAATGTCCATTTCAGTCATTTTACATTTATCAGCTAATCCAACCGCTGATTTTACCGAACATCTTCTTTATAAACAACTACCTAAACAACTATCAGCTATTCGCTAAACTGCAACAGCTATCCGCTACCCCAACCGCTATCCGCTACTTCAACCGCTATCCGCTAGTTTTTGCCGAACAGGGCCTTAGTCTAAACTAGAAGTTCCTCGCAAAAATATCCTAAAGATATGCAGTCTTGATGCTAGTCCAGCAACACTCATTTTCCAGAAACGCATGTGATAATTATTGTTCATCTATGTGTTTTAATTTTGTTCATTAATTTTGGTTAATTATTAGCTATTGTCTGTCTCTGTGTTTTGCCGGTTTGATAATAATTGGCCCTTGTAATTGTGTTTGCCTATTGGGATGTGAGACACTCATACACAGTATGAGATCTGTGTTTGCTTTAGTATTATGCATTGGAAAAAAAAGCTTTGAGTATTCTGCCCTTGTCTGTGTATCATACATTCATACCCATTCCGACTTCAAAAGTCCCATCTTGCCCCCATTCTTGTATCTTTTCTTTCAAATGCAGTATAACCAATTGTTCAATATTTCCAGGAGCCTCTTGATGCTATAGTGATTGGATTGCTCTTAAATAAATAACTAAGATCCGAAACATTAGATCTGGACTATTTGGAGCTGGAACTCCAACACAAAATCAAAACCATCCAAATGAGCAACCTCCTTAGAAAGGGCTATTTACTGCATGTGTACTCAATGTTTTGAAATTTTAATTACTTATTTCTTAATGTATATAATAATATATTGTATTAGGCTATTATTATCAAATTTATAATTAAACAGTATATATATACACATACACGCACACACTCACACACACACACACACACACACACACACACATATATATATAGGGTTTTTGGCCACAAATAATCTATACTGAGGGGCTTGTGATTGAGAATAATCCAAAGTGACTTTTCGGCCACTAGCAGTCTGTACTTTTTCACAGCAATCCAAAGTCAATTTCGGGCAACAGAAAGTTGACGTGGCGACCGGAAATTCCCTTTATGAAGTATGAATAAACATACTTTCCGGTCGCCACGTCAGCTTTTCGATGCCGGAAATTGACTCTGGACTGCTATGAGAAAATAGTGAAAAAGTACAGACTGCCAGTGGTTGAAAAGTCACTTTGGATTATTCCGAGTCACAAGTCCTCAAGATGATTATTTGTACAAAAGCCCATATATATATAGATATATATATATATATATATATATATATATATATATATATATATATATATATATATATATATATATATATATACAGGATTGGATTCTAATAATCCCAACTATCACAAATTGTATGGCAATAATCCCTACTATCATTTTGGATTCTGGTGGTCCAAAAAAAAAAAAAATTGTATTGTAGTGGGACAAAATCGAGTGTATACGCTAAATATCATAGATTTTGTGTTGCATTTCATTCAAAACATAGTATAACAGTTTACCACGATTTTTAATGAATTTACAACATTTCTCATGATTTTTTTCAATTTGTTTTCAATTTTTTATGATTTTTTTAATTTTATTCCTTTTAAAAAATCATAATAATTGCTCGGAATCTCAAAAAAATAATTTAAAAAAAGTTTTAGTACCTACACTTCGTTACCTATCTAGGGGTAGGAACCAAAAAACAAAAACAATATGGGTTAGACATGGAAAAAATAAAAAGAATGTGGTGATGGATTTTGTACCACTACAATACAATTTTTTTTTTGGACCACCAGAATGCAAAATGATAGTAGGGATTATTGCCATACAATTTGTGATAGTAGAGATTATTAGAGTCCAATTTCCCTATATATATATATATATATATATATATATATATATATATATATATATATATATATATATATATATAAATTAGCTTGCTTTTTATCATTGTTTGTGAAAAAGTTGTGGATTAGAGTGGACCTTTTGTGAGTCATGAAACTAGGGAGGCCCAAGTACGTGTATTGGACTTCAGCCATGCCTTTTGCTTTAGTTAGTTTCCACTTTTCGGTTCTTTAATTATTTATATATAGAGATATAGATATGGATTAGTTCAATGTTGTAATTCAGTGTTATTTATAGTAATATAATTAAAATTCTTGAAGTTAAATGTCAATTGCAGTGAGCCTAAATACCTTTATTATCGTGTATGCAGTTACATATAATGGACACAAATAGAAAGTGGATGTATGAAAGGTATGATGGTAAATATATATGTAAGGAGTTTGTGCGGAGGGTGAATGATTAATTTATGGCATTTGTGGAACAAGGGGAGAGTTTTAGGACGGGTAGGCAACTTAGGTGTCCTTGTAAGAAATGTAAGAACTTAAAATATTGCGATGAGGACACCGTGAAGTTACATTTGTACAAGCACGCCTTCCTTCCAAACTATTTTGTTTGGGTGAGCCATGGGGAGTTATATCATCCTCGAGAGGCTAGCGCTCATTCGTCGAATAATGGTGAAGGGTCTTCTAGTAATGTAGGTGTAGAACCTATGCAAGAAATGCTTATGGATTCTATTGGGAAACTACCTTCCAATTGGAGTGATGAAATGGGGGATGAAGAACTAGCGGAAGAGATAAAAAAATTCTTTGAAATGTTGGAAGCCTCTAAAAAGCCTTTGTATGAGGGTTGTGACGTATCGCTATTGTCAGTGGTGTCGCGGCTGATAAACATCAAGTTTGAGTATAATCTCCCAAATAAAGCCGTTGACAGCCTACTGTCACTAATGAAAGACATTTGTCCCCCAAATAATGAGATGACCGACACATACTACTCTGCAAAGAAGTTACTTGGGGCTATGGAACTCCCACATGAGAGAATTGACGCGTGTCCAAATGGTTGCATGTTGTTCTGGAAAGACAAAGCCGGCCATGACCAATGCGACCATTGTGGCGCTGATAGATATGCGAGAACAACGTTACGGGTTAAGCGCATTGCACACAAGGTGTTGATATACTTCCCTATCGGGCCGATATTGCAAAGACTGTATGCAACTAAGACGTCCGGACGGATCCATGGTTCATCCATGTGATAGTGAAGCGTGGAAGCATTTCGATGCCACTTAACCGGAGTTTTCATGGGAACCTCGAAATGTGCGGTTGGGCATATGTACTGATGGTTTCGCCCCATTTGGCAGCTTTGGGCAAACATACTCGTGTTGGCCTGTTGTTGCAACTCCATACAATTTGCCACCTTGGTTATGCATGAAGAAGCAATATATGTTTCTTACCTTGTTGGTTCCTGGCCCGAAGAGTCCAAAGGGAAAACTTGATGTCCACTTACAACCGTTAATTGATGAGTTGAAGAAATTGTGGGAAGTGGGCATTGACACATGATGTCTCTAACAAGCAAAACTTTAGAATGAAGGCATCTGTGTTATGGACGATAAGTGACTTCCCAGCCTATGGAATGCTTTCCGGGTGGACAACAGCTGACAAGTTAGCTTGTCCGTACTACATGGAAAACACAAAGGCACGTTGGTTAAAGCATGGGAGGAAACAATCTTGGTTCGATTGCCACCGACAGTTTCTCCCAAAAGATCATCGTTATCGAAAGAATACGAGTGCTTTCTCAAAAAATAAGGAAGAACATTCACCTCCTCCTCCTCGCGTGAATGGGGAGCAAGTTTGGGATCGTGTATGTCATATGCCTAAGTCTACTGAATTCCATGGTTGTGTGGATGGGTATCTACAGTCTCACAACTGGAACAAGCGAAGCATATTTTGAGAGTTGCCATATTGGAAGGACCTAAAAGTACGACACAACTTAGACGTTATGCATGTTGGGAAGAATGTGTTCGATCAAGTCTTGAACACGATTATGGGTGTGAAAGGGAAGACCAAGGATGATGCCAACGCAAGACAGGACCTAGCCACTCATTGCAAGCGCCAACGGCTTAACATTCAAACAATTCAACTTGAAGATGGGACAAGGAACGAAGTTGTTCCAGAAGCTCCGTATGTAACGGGTAAAGAAGAAATTAAGGCCTTATGTGAATGGCTGAAAGAGCTCAAGCTTCCTGATAGCTATGCAAGCAATCTGAGTAGATGTGTGGATGCAAAGAATTCAAAATTACACGGTTTGAAAAGTCATGATTGTCATGTTTTCATGGAGAGGTTGTTACCAATTGCAGTGAGGGAGTTACTACCTCCAAATGTTTGGAAGGCTCTCACTGAACTCAGCCAATTCTTCAGAGATTTGTGTGCTTCTAATCTGAAGGTGGATGATGTCATCCGCCTAGAAAGAAACATATCGGAAATTATATGTAAGTTGGAAATGATCTTTCTACCTTCCTTCTTCAATGTGATGGAACATCTTCCAATAGATTTGCCTTATGAAGCAAGAATGGGCGGACCTGTACAATATAGGTGGATGTACCCATTTGAGAGGTATTTGTTTTTCGTTCATGGTTACGATGATGTTCACTATGCAATATTTCGTGCCCGAAGTTCACACAAAGTCAAGGGAACTTTCACGAAATGCTTGTCCCGATGTGGAGAATGAGAACAACGTTAATGGAGTCATCCCTGATGTGTTTTCTACCAACGTGGGGTACACTCCCGCTGAAGGTCGAAAGAGATTCCTGCAGCCACGCGAGTATGATGCTGCCCATGTATATGTCATTTCCAATTGTGAATTGTTGGAAACATATGAAAGGTATGTATATATGCCACTATATGTGCACATCATCACTATGCAATTATTTTAAAACAAATGTGACGGCTTCAGGAAATTTAAAGAAGAAATGGTTCTCTTGCATCCACGTACATTAGAGAGTGAAGTGTTGAGCAAATTTGGCATGCAGTTTCCTGAATGGTTTAAGCAGAAGGTGAACAATTATTTAAACTAATTCCTTAGTTGTGTATTATTCGTTGGTGAATAATATTTAGTAATTACTTCCTCTAAATAACATTGTGTAGGCTATAAATTTAAATGAGCCAGATGAAATTGTTCTAGCTTTAGCTAATGGTCCAAGGAAAGATGTGCGTTGTTGGAACCATTACTACATAAACAACGTCAATTTCCAAGCACTAAGTACAAGGAAGTCAAATGCCAATTCTGGAGTATGTGTGAAAGGTGTGAACGATGTCGACTATTATAGGACTTTGCAAGAGGTGATTCAATTGGAATATATTGGAAAAACACGCACTTACAAAGTAGCATTGTTTAAGGTGGAATGGTTTGACTCGTTCAATAATGGTTTGATTGTACATGAGCATTATAAGCTCATCGATGTTAACCACACAAAAAGGTACAGTTCCTACGAACCATTCGTGTTGGCATCCCAACCTATTCAAGTTTGTTATACTCCTTATCCAAGCACGAAGAGAGATAGAAGTCAATGGTGGGCAGCACTTACGATAAAGCCGAGGCCAACGATCGATGGTATTGATGATGCCGCATATCAAGAGGATAATATTGAAAATCCCCCTACGCTATCTGAGTTTGAAGGAGACCAAGTGCCCGACTTAAATGATGAAGTCGAAGACCTAAATGATGAGGACGACACAAGTGACGATGATGGGGTTGATTCAATTCAGGGAGAAGGGGAAGAGGAATTAGAAGGAACTGATATGTTGATTGATTCAATATGTATGGATGTAATTAGTGACAATGATGATGATGATGATGATATTTTCTTATGTACAATTTTTTTCGCATGTACAAGTTAATCATGTTGTAATAAGAAACTTAAGTATTGTGTTTTTAGTTGCACTACTTGAACGATATACTTGATTGTTGGTTGGGTTTTCATGTGCTTTTGATTATACTTAATTATTTTGTAATATACCTTATCTTTACAAACCTTATTTGGTGGTGTTCTAAGGGGTGGAGATGCCTAAACCAAAGAAAATCTGGAAAGACGAGTCTGAGATCGCCGTTGACCTTAACACCCAGAGGGGTGTTCTCAGGCGTGGAGATGATTGGTGAGTTAGTTTGTTGGCCATGTATTTACAATTAACCATATTGAACTTTTCGTGCTTGTAACTCAGTCGCCTACTTTTTTTTTGGCAATTTTGTAGGTTTTCTGATACTAACTTGGTGATGTGCTTGGGAAATATCGTTAGAGGCATATTTACTGGCAGTTCAACTTGTGCAACATATATGCCGGAACAAGAAAAGCGTCAAATGTGGCGTAGTTCTAGGGTAAGCAATATTCTAATTGAAAACTTGTTTTTCCAGTTTGTAATACAAGTTTTTATTACTTCTTATTGTATGATACTAATCAATTCATATTAAACAGCAACAATATACTTGGGATGAGGATCAGACACCTCTTGTGTACAAGAAATGACACAAAAAGTTGAGTGACATCATTAAAAACCTGGTGCACAAGGACTCTGTCTATCCAGCATCTGAGCCCATCCCTTACCTGAGTGATGTTGCCCGAGCTAATCTTCGTAGTCTTCGGGAGACTGAAGGATTCAAGAAAGGGTCAAAAGCGGGTCGTGACAACAGAAACTGCACTAACGCGGAAGCATGTATTCATCATCAGAGATCCATCTCTGCAGCTACATATGCGAGGAAGAAGGTAAATACAACTAACCATATTAATACGAATATTTGCTGCTTTTGCATGTGTAACAAGTGCTATTATTTTTACCCATTTGCGGCTGCAGAAAGGGTTCATCTTACCCCTTCTGAAATACATCAACATTTACATTGCAAGCCAGATCAATCGGGGGCATCCAAGTGGACTGGGAAGAAATCTGAAGAAATTCATGTAAGTTGTTCTTAACTAATTAGCTCTTTTGGATTAAATTACATGAACATTTGGATTGGATATTGAGTGTTTGGCTCGTGTGATACTCCGGCGTGTGGCCATTGAGTTTTGCATTTATTGTTGTGTTCGAATTATGTGGTTGGAACCTGAAACTCTAATTGAATGCTATTGTATGTGAACTGTTGTAGCCTCCCAACATTTTGCTCTCTTGTTTTTTATTTTATTGCAATATATGTATTTTGTTTATATGTGAGATGTGGTTTGGATACCGAGCGTGTGGCTCGTGCTAGACTCCGGCGTGTGGCCGTTGAGTTTTGGTTTGTGTTGTGTTTGCCAAAATTGTAAGACCACAAGCCTTTGAATAGTTCAATTTATAGGGGAGATTCTGCCGGATTTTTGTCTACCTGTGAGGATATGAATAATATTATGGTAAAAAGATTAGCTCAGTTTAGGCCTACTTTTTTGGCCTTTTGTTTGGGTTCTTATGATCGCATTGAAGGAATTGTTAGCCTTAGGTTTAGTGGGTACTGTGTTTTATGGGTTTGAAGTGTTTGAATTGACTTGTTGAACTTTGTGTTTAGATTATAAGGTATTTCTTATTAGTTCTATCTATATGTATCTTTTCATTTGGAATTGTTAGTTTGTCTGGTTTATAATGTGTGAAAAAACTTGATTACAGAATCAATTTCTACAAAAAGTGGGAGAAGGTGGCCCGCAGGACAACTCATTGGAGGCACATCAGCTATACTACGACTTGGCTGACGGCTACAACAAGAAGAACCAATCTGTTTTTGGTTTGGGTAGCGCCACGGGGTTGTTCTTCCAGAGCCCGCCTCCAGCTGAGGGTTCTTCTTCAAGGCCACGTGGTTGCACTCCCTCCCCATATGCTATACTTCAAAGCCAGTACCAGTCTCAGCAGCAAATGCTCACTCAATTGCAAGAACAAATGACTCAGTATATGCAAAAGCAACCGGGTAGTGATTCTCAACCTGATGATTTGAACATCGCTATCCCACCCCCTCCTAATTAGCATTAATGCAAAACTTATGATCTGAGAAAACTTTCAAACTGGGTTATGTAATGTATGACATGAAAAACTTGGATTCATGTATTTTGTTACGTTTGCACTCTAGACAAGTATTATGTTACGTATGACATGAAAAAATTGGATTCATGTATGCAAATTGTGCAACTAAGCAGCAGAGCGACCGATATTGTATTAAAAGTAGCGACCGATACAAATGTCAATATAAAAATCAGGTCCTTCCATTAGCTTAAAACCAGTAAACAAAAAAAAAATAATACAAAATTGGTGACCGATAATTTATCGGTCGCTATATATCAGTAGCTAGAGACAAAATTATGTCAACACACGTACATCGGAGTCGCGACCGATAACGATCGGTCGTGGTATCGTTGCCGCCGTTGATCGATAAACAATGCGATCGATAATTATCGGCCGCTTGTCAACATCGCAACGATCGATAAATTATCGGTCACTAGTTTAGCGACTGATAAATATCGGTCGCTAGCTATCGCTTGCGACTAATATACGGCGACCGATATTATCGGTCGCTGTAGGCGCGCGTCGACTAATAACTCCTTCCAGCGACTAATATTATCGATCGCTATAGCCAGGTTATGTTATAGTGGAAAGTGTGCTCTGTGATTGTTGACAGTGGGAGCTGTACCAATGCAGCCTCTAGCACCATGGTGAAGAAGCTAAGCCTGGCAACCCAGCTCCATACACCATTCAATGGCTCAGCTCAGGGAAAGGTATCCAAATCTCTACTAGATGCCTTGTTAGCTTTTCAATTGGTCAGTCATACAAGGATGAGGTCTGGTGTGATGTTTTGCCAATGGATGCATGTCATCTGCTTTTGGGTCGACCTTGGTTGTATGATAGATCAGTGAGTCATTGTGGTAGAGCTAATACATACACCCTTACCCTAAACCACAGAAAGACCATTCTTACCCCTATAAAACCCTCACAGTTAAACAAGAAAACCAAGAACCTATGTCTTGAACCTAGTCTTGATGTGTTGCTTTTATCTGAAACCGCATGAATTTAGTACACAGAAAGATTTGATCTTTTTAGACCTTGAAGAAACCTCAGCCCCACAAAATGACCACCCCTTACTCTTACCCTTACTTCAGCAGCTTCAACATGTTTTTCCTGATGAAATGCCACCTGGTTTGCCACCTAAAAGGGATATCCAGCACAAAACTGACCTAGTGCCTGGATCAGTGTTGCCTAATATGCCAACTTATAGGATGACACCAGCAGATACCAATGAGATACAGAGGTAGGTGGATGAGTTGTTGGAAAAGGGAATGATTAGGGAAAGTCCGAGTCCATGTGCAGTGCCAGCTTTGTTAGTGCCTAAGAAGGATGGAAGTCAGAGGATGTATATAGATTGCAGGGCAATTAACAAGATTACAATCAAGTATAGGTACCCTATACCTAGGCTTGAAGATATGTTGGATGAGTTACATGGGTCAACAGTTTTTCTAAGATAGACTTGAGGAGTGGATATTACCAAATAAGGATTTATGAGGGAGATGAGTGGAAAACAACATTCAAGACCAAGGGAGGTTTGTGTGAATGGTTGATCATGTCTTTTGGCCTGACTAATGCCCCTTCTACATTCATAAGGCTCATGAATCAGGTCCTGAAACCACTCATAGGCAAGAGTGTTGTTATGTACTTTGATGATATTCTTGTCTATAGCAGGTCTGAGTAAGAACATGCCAAGCATTTGCGCAGGAGCTCCTAAGTATTCTGAGCAAGGAGCAGTTATTTGGAAATCTCAAGAAGTGTCACTTCTTCACATCTCAAGTGAACTTCTTGGGGTACATTGTCACAGCAGCAGGTATTCAGGGTGATGAGGAGAAGATTCAAGCTATTAGGGAATGGCCTGTGCCCACTTCTATTCATCAAGTCAAAAGCTTTCATGGCCTGATTTCATTCTACAGAAGATTTGTTAGAAATTTCAAAACCATTTTGGCCTCAATGACTGAAGTGGTGAAAGGGAAGTCCTTTATTTGACAATAGCAGCCCATAAAGCCTTTGAAGAAGTCATAGAGAGGCTTACTACAACCCCAGTTCTAGCACTACCCAGCTTCAGCAAAATTTTTGAAGTAGAATGTGATGCTTCAGGTGTTGGCATAGGAGCAGTATTGACACAAGAAGGCAAGCCAGTTGCCTACTTCAGTGAAAAGTTGAATGATGCAAAGAGAAAGTATAGCACCTATGACAAAGAGTTCTATGCCATCGTTGGAGAAGAATTCATCTTACACAGTGATCATGAAGCCTTGAAGTTTATTCAAGGACAACACAAGCTCAACACCAGGCATGCTGCTTGGGTCGAGTACATGCAGTAGTTTCACTTCATGATCCACCACAAATCAGGAGTGCTTAACAAAGGAGCAGATGCATTGAGTAGAAGGTATATGTTGCTTCATATACTTGATTCAAGAATTGTTGGTTTTGAGCATTTGAAAGCTTTGTATCAGGAGGATGAGGACTTTAAGCAGGTATACCAGAAGTGCCAGCAGTAACCCCAGGGTCTGTATCACAAAGACCACAGTTATTTGTTCAAGGGAAGCACGTTATGTATTCCCAAGAGTAGCTTCAGGGAATTATTGATCTCAGAAATCCATGGAGGAAGCTTAGCAGGTCATTTTGGAGTTGAGAAGACCTTGTTGATGTTGAAAGAGCATTACATTTGGCCAAAGATGAGGAGAGATGTGGAGCATCAACTGAAGAGGTGCAACATTTGTCAGTTGGATAAATCACACAGCCTACCTCAAGGTTTATACACACCATTGCCATTTCCCAGCAACCCTTGGGAAGATGTCAGCCTTGATTTCATTGTGGGTTTGCCAAGAACTCAAAGAGGCAAGGATACAGTGATGGTGGGGGTGGTGGTTGATAGATTCTCAAAGATGGCATATTTCATACCTTGCCACACCACCTTTGATGCCACAAGAGTTGCTGAATTATTCTTCCAGGAGATTGTCAAATTACATGGAGTGCCAAAGACTATGGTTTCTGACAGAAATACCAAGTTTTTGAGCTATTTTTTGGTCACATTGTGGAAGAAGTTAGGCACACAGCTGAAGTACAACACCTCTTGCCATCCAAAAACTGATGGACAGACAGAAGTTACTAATAGAACACTTGGAGTCCTATTGAGAGCACTGATTCAAACACATAAAACGGGATGGGACACTCTCTTGCCCCATGCTGAGTTTGCTTACAACAAAGCACCATCCAAGGCCACAGGCTACTCTCCGTTCCAAGTAATCTATGGTAAAAATCCAATTTCCCCTTTGGATTTAGTTCTACTAACTACTTCTGTCAAATTTAGTTTTGAAGCAGGTAAAAGAGCAAACCAAATCAGAAAGCTTCATCAGAAAGTGAAGGAGAGGATTGCCAAGTATACTGAGCAGGTGTCTACATCAGCCAACAAACATAGGAAGAAGGTCACTTTCCAGCCAGGAGATTTAGTCTGGATCCACTTAAGGAAGGACACGTTCCCCAACAAGAGAAAAGGGAAGCTGTTACCAAGAGCAGATGGACCATTCGAAGTGCTTGAGAAGATTGGAGACAATGCCTATAGGTTGGACCTATCTGAAGAGTATAGAGGTTCAGCAACATTGAATGTAGCAAATCTTCGACCATACTATCCAGCAGATGAAGACCTTCCAAGTTTGAGGACAAACTTTCCTCATCCTGGGAGGATGATGGAGACCATCCTGAACAGTAACAAGCAGCAACAACCTCACCAACAAAGGAGGCACCTACAAGAGCTTCACCAGCACTTTTAGCAGCAACACAGGGAGGAGGCCATGATGATTCACCTAACTCAGGAGCACAGGAAGCATCTCCAGCAGAAATAGCAGGCTTCCTAATCCCAGCAGACACAGCAAGTTAGTCAGCAGTTCAATCATTCAGCAGAAGGATCACAACACTTTCAGCAGCCACCAAGCCATCCACAACATCCATCCAAGATTGTTACACCCTGGTGAAACAAGTCTTGGCAACTTCAGCCATTCAGCCCATCAGCATTGGTCATTCAGACCAAAGTCAGTTCCCAACAACAACAGTCCAAGCAGCAGTCTTTCTCAATATCATATCTCTTGATTAAGGAAGAATTAGCCAAGGTTCCCTAGGAGATTTTTGTTCTATGTCATGCCATTTTCAAGTCCAAGCCAAGTCCCAGCATGTTCGAGCATGGCATCTACAAGTTTTAAGTGCCAGAACAAACAATCGCAGCACGGTTGTTTGTTATCAGTTTTTCCAGAACCTCAGTTCTGAGGTTAAGTCCTTTGACTTCTGTCCATAGGGGTTATTTTGGTCCTTTCCAGCCTAATACTATCCTGTTGAGATTACTTCCAGGTTAGCATTTGCGCGAGAATTACCTTAGTAACATCACTTTTACCCCCTTAAGCAGGAAAGCCTCTCATTCGTCCATTTTGCCACTCTTTTGGCATTTGGTCCAATCAAAGGGTAGCTTGCATTTTTCCTTTAATTTTCTTACAAGTTGTACTCGAGATCATTAGGATGTAATCAGATGTATTTATTTTAAATCTTTATAGGTTAGATTAAGTCAGGGAGATGAGCCAGATTAGTTTATGTTAAGCAGCTGCTAATCAAACTGTTTGTAGTCTTTATATTTTGAATTTATGAGCATTGAAAGATCATCAGTGTTTGTTCAATAGTAATCTCGAGTGTCTTAAAACCTCTGAATGTTTGTGAGTGTCCTATAACTCCCAACCGTTGGTTAAATCAGTTCCTGTCACTGGATATTGGCAAGAATCCAACAAGTATCAGCTGTGCTTGATCATCTATGCTTTGGTGTGCTTATAGAAGCATGAATGAGAGAGTCATTTGCCCTTGAATACAGTTGTGATGTGTCTGTATCAACTGTAAGCAAGCCTATCTTTTATATTTTGTATTGGGTGGTCTTCTATTCCAGCTTGTTGCTTTCAAACAGTTATTGTTTTACAAGCATTCAACTGTGTGTGTGATTGTATGGTGCATTCTAGTTCAATACTTTGATCATTGTGAGCTAGCATAGATCACCTAATCTAACTAATGGTAAAGATAAATAAAACACATACTAATACTAACGTAATACTGTTAATAATCATGTAAATATAACAGTAATAATAAACATAGTAATACTAATAATAGTTATAATAATAACATAAACATCATAATAATAATAATAATATTATTATTAATAATAATAGTAGTAGTAGGAGTAATATTACACATAATAATAACACAAGATATTTCCAAAATATCCCTAGTAGTCCCCCAAAGATCCTACGAGCTCAAGTGTTAGCAAATATAATCACAAACGAACATTTAACAATTAACGGAGTCAAACCTAATTTACTAACGACGTCACGGTCAACACCTTTGGATTTTTTCGGGGTTTTATATCATTACCCTGTAGAAAGAAGTTTCGTCCTCGAAACTTAAACTTAACACCAACGGTTTGCCAAACGGAACTAATGGTGTCGCGAACCAAAAATTTGGGGTTTTACAAAACTAAACATGGATTCATAACAAAAATAATCAAGAAAGCATGAAAATATGATATAAACCTAATTTCAACAAGAAAGTAAAACTCTAACTATGAAAGCAATTAAAACCAATGAATGAAAAACTAATCCTAATGATGAAATTGAAAACAACAAATTATACCTTCAATGCGTTAAATCTTCACTGACTCTTCATCTTGAATCCTTCACTCAAATTTTCCCCCGAACAAAGAAGAAAATTGTCATTTGGATTACTAAGAATCCTCAAATCCTCACTTGAAGTAGAATTTGTGACTCTTAATCCTCTTCCTCACTAAAAGTTGGATTGGATTTGTTGACTAATTCTAGTGAAATTTGAATGACAAAACATCAATGAAAACTAGAGAGAGAGCAAGAACTTGGAAAATGCTTGAATTGAAATTCCTTGAAAGAGAGTTGATTACAATGAGAGAAAACTAGAGAATGCTTCGAAATATAACTAAAACTTAATGAAAGATAAAGGAAATATAAGAAAGATGCAATAAAACCTAATTCTACTCTAATCCTAATCTAATTCTAAGTTTAGATGCTAAAAAACTAGATGATTATAATGCTGAATAGTTTATGGTATATATAGAAGGAATAAGCAAACCCCAAAACCCTACAAATAATCCCATCCTCCACGCACTTAATCGTCCGCACACAGCAGGCCGTCCCGGGCGGCACACCCATGTTCGCGGGCGTGAGGGTGAGAAAAGTCACCAGGCGATTCTAAAGTGCGATAGTTTGCGGGCGGCACGCCTCTGGTCGGGGCACAACCCAGGGAAAAGCAGGTAGGAGATTTTAGTCTTCGTGAGGTCGCGGGCGGCACCGACTTGATCGCAGCTGTGACCTGCTTCTATTGGCAAGGTTGGGCTAAATCTTCCTGGGCGCAATGTAAGGGATGCGACAAACATGTGGTGGGCGCGTGCTTATCTTGTCGCGGGTACAAAGGTCCATTTGCACCAGAAATGGGGAAAGGATTCCCGGGTCAGTTCCGCTTCAAGTCTCAGATCGGCTTGGCTTAGGAATTCGCTCGGGATTCCCTTAAAGCCTCGATTAAGCTCAGTGTCCTTCTAACTCTTTATTATCCTACAAAAACAAAAATCATCATATCTTTATATATAATCAAGGGACTAAAACAAGCAAAACACCTTATAAATGATATCAATTCGGCTCGAAACGAGACCGAACAATACTCCAACACAAGGGTTTGCTCGCCCCGAGCAAACTAAAATAAAGAAGAAAAAGAAATTAACTACCCTAACTCACTTTCGCAGGAATCGCGAATGCATTTAGCACATGCATCAAGCCCTTTAAACCCCTTGGCAGCCCACGTGGATGAGGAAGGTCTCGTGAGGTTTTATAGACGCTATAACCACAAAAGCAAAGGAAAAGAAAGGAAAAGAAATGAATAGAAAAGAAAGAAAAGAAAAGAGACTCAAAACTAAGAAAAAGAAAGGAGGAGAAACACTTTGTGAGAAGAAGAGATGCGAAATTGAGAAAAGGGGTTGACACTAAGGAAATTCACATACACGGTCGCGAAGCTAACTACTCAAACAATGCATTCACTCAACTAAGAGCAGTTAGTAAACACTATCAAGGACACTAGCAAGACTGTTACTAGACTTCACATTTTTCACCTCGCTCATGCATAAACTTGATGGGTTCCTTGTGCTCAACTGCAGTGTTTCCGGCTTGTTTTTGTTCAAGTCATGATTCAATCGGTTAAAAATAACTACTCAAACACCCATGCTCAACTTTCAATTAATTAACAGCGGTTTCTCTCCTTATTTTGTGTCGCCCTTGGCTTGGTGAAGGCCGCAAATTACATAGAGAAAGGTTCAACACTTATTGCATTCAACTTCTTTTTTTGATGTCGGTCTGTTCGAGAATTACACGGTCCTGTAAGGGGTCTACTCTTCCAATATAGATCCTTTCTATTCACAAACGAGGTGCTTAAGGGGCGTGAGTGCCGCACTACTCACACCGATCTATGTAGGTGAACCAACATTTTCACTGAATTAAGTTAATTTGTGTTAGTATTTTCGGGAATTATATGGCCCAAAAATGTGATGTATAAAAGCTCACCAAGATCAGAGTATTGAACTTATAATACACCACATAGAAACACACACACTGCTGATGACTTCAAACAAAGCTAATTTAATGCAATTAGTTGGAATAGATGACAACCCAACAAGAAATTAAAAGGATAGACTTGTGTTCACTCTGATACAGGAACACCACAGGATAAACACAAGGGCAAGGACTTAGTTACCTCAGCAGATACATGCACACCACCACTGAAGCAAGTAAGCTCTACACACACCACCAGGTTGCCAACTCCTGGATACTGAAGTAGATTCAACCAAATGAGAGTTTGATGACACTCACAAACGAGATGCTCAACTAAGGCACTTAGAATGCTATTAAAAATATCACTGATTAGTTTTGCAAGCTGCTGAATACATCATTATATATAGCTAATCCTAAACAGTTTGATTAGAGGTACTTAATTAAAGTAACCTGCTAATCTCCCTTCTAATCTAACTGCTTAACTAAAACAAATAAATTACATTACACCCTATTCTAGCTACTACAAATCGGGTACATTTGAAAATGAAAGGAAAAGCAATGCTAGCTTCTGATTGGACCAAAACCGCAAAGGTTGGCAATTTCAGCCAGTCAGGGCCTTTCCTAGCTGGGAGGGTAATTTTAAGGTACACTAGTAACTTTCCCGGGCTTTTCTTAAGTTAGATATAATCTCAATAACTTAAGGAAGGCTGGGAAAGACTTAAATAACCCTCATTGTAGCTAAACAAAAATAACTTGGCCCCAAAGCTGAGGTTCTGGGAAAACTGATAAGAAACAATCATTTTAGGATTATCTGTTCTTGTGCCTGCAACTTAATGCTTCCTTGCTCGAACATGTTGGAACTTGATTTGTCCTTGAAAAATGCATGTCAAGGAACAAAAAACTCATGGGGACCTCTTACTGAATCTCACTCAATTCAAAGATACAGAATTAAGAAAGATGCTTGCTTGGACTGATGCTGCTGGGAACTAAAATTGGCCTGAATGGCCAGTGCTAGTGGAATGAGTGGCTGTGTTGGCCAGGACTTGCCTTACCAAGGTGTAGCAAGCCTGGATGGATGATGTTGGTGGACTGGTGGCTGCTGCGGACTCATTGAACTGCTGCTGGGAATGGAAGCCTGCTATTTTTGCTGGAAATGCTCCAACAGCTGCTATGTTTGGTTCAGCAAGGCTTGTTGCTGTCAATGCTGGTGCTGAAACTGCTGGTGTAACCTCTTTGGGTGATGAAGATGATGTAGAAGCTGCTCGAGCTGCTGGTGTTGCTGAATCATCTCCATACTTCTGGTCTGCTGCTGTTGGTGATGCTTGAGCTTTTGTTGGACTTGGTGGATGGTCTCCATCATCCTCCCCAGGTTGAGGAAAGTTTGTCCTTAAACTTGGAAGGTCTTCATGTGCTGGAAAGTAGGGCCTTAAATCTGCAATGTTGAAGGTAGCACTCCCTCCAAAGTCTTATGAAAGATCCAACTTATAGGCATTATCTGTTATTTTCTCCAAGACTTCAAATGGGCCATCTGCTCTTGGAACTAACTTACCTTTTCTCCTCCTGTATCCACACTAGGTCTCCTAGCTGGAAAACCATTCTCCTCCTGTGCTTGTTGGCTGAAGTAGCTGCTTAGTCAGAGTACTTGATTATTTTCTCTCTAACCTACTGGTGAAGCTTCTTGATCTTCTCTGCATGTGTACCTGCTTCATAACTAAACTTTACAGAATTGGTTAGTGGAGATAAATCCAAAGGAGTGATAGGATTTCTCCCATATGCCACCTGAAATGAGAAAGGCCAGTTGCCTTTGAAGGGGCTCTATTGAATGCAAATTCAGTATGGGGCAAAAGAGTGTCCCATCCTGTTTTATTTGTGTTTATCAATGATCTCAATGGAGTTCCTAGTGTGCTGTTGGTCACCTCTGTCTGCCCATCAGCTTCTGGATGGCATGCTATGCTATACTTACGCCTTGTCCCTAGCTTCTTCCATAGAGTCGCCCAGAAATGGCTCAAAAATTTGGCATCCCTGTCAGACACCATGCTCTTAGGGACTCCATGAAGTCTCACCACTTCCTGGAAGTATAGCTCTACTACTTTCACTCCATCATTTATGGTGTGGCATGGAATAAAATGTGCCATCTTGCTGAATCTGTCTACCACCACCATCACTAAGTCTTTTCCTCTTTGTGATCTTGGTAGACCAACAATGAAATCTAAACATACATCCTCCCATGGAATTGTAGGGACTGACTATGGTGTATACAGCCCTTGAGGTAGGCTGTGGCTCTTTGCTACTTGACAGATTGCACACCTCTTAACCCAATGCCCCACATCTTTTCTCATCCTAGGTCAGCAGTAATGTTCTTTCTGCATGAGAAGGGTTTTCTCAATGACAAAGTGGCCTGCTAAACATCCTCCATGGACTTCTGAAAGCAGTAGCTCCCTGAAGCTACTCTTGGGCATACACAATCTTGATCCATTGGAAAGAAACCCTTGGTCTATATGATACAGACTCTGAGGGTGTCCCTGACACTTTTGGAAAATCTCACCAAAATCTTTATCCTTTTTGTACAAGGCTTTCAACTGCTCAAAGCCAAGTACCCTTGCATCTAAGACATGCAACAACAAATATCTCCATGATAAAGCATCAGCTCCCTTGTTCAGCTTTCCGGACTTGTGGTGGATCATAATGTGAAACTGTTGCATGAACTCTACCCAAGCAGCATGCCTGGTGTTGAGTTTGTGCTGCCCTTGAATGAATTTCAAGGCTTCATGATCATTGTGCAATATGAATTCTGCTCCAATTAGGTAGTGTCTCCAGTGTTGAAGAGCTCTAATGATAGCATAGAACTCTTTATCATAGGTGTTGTATCTCCTCTTGGCATCATTCAATTTTTCACTGAAGTAGGCAACAGGTTTTGCCTTCCTGAGTCAGGACTGCTCCTATGCCAACACCTGAAGCATCACACACCACTTCAAAAACCTTAGAGAAGCTTGGTAAAGCCAGGACTGGTGCTGATGTAAGTTGCCTCTTAACTTTTTCAAATGATCTCTGTGCTGCTAGTGTCTAAGAGAAACTTTGACCCTTCACTAGCTCTGTCATAGGTTCTAGGATGGTGCTAAAATTCCTAACAAACCTCCTATAAAATGAAGCTAAACCATGAAAACTTCTAATTTGCTGAATTGAACTGGAAATAAGCGACTCCCTGATTTCCTTGACCTTTTCCTCATCCACTTGAATTCCTGCTCCTGTCACAATGTAGCCAAGAAAAGAGACTTGTCTTGCAAAGAGCTGGCACTTCTTCAAATTCCCATACAACTGCTCCTTGCTCAATATCTCCATCACATTCTTTAGGTGGTCGATATGCTCCATCTCTGATTGACTATAAAAAAGTATGTCATCAAAATAGACAACAACACACTTACCAATCAAGGGCTATAGAACCTGATTCATCAGCCTCATGAATGTGGATAGTGCATTTGTCAAGCCAAAAGGCATGACTAACCACTCAAATAACCCTCCTTTTGTCATGAAGGCTGTCTTCCACTCATCCCCTTCACATATCCTGATTTGATAGTAACCACTTCTTAGGTCAATCTTGGAAAACACCACTGAGCCATGCAGTTCATCAAGCATATCTTGAAGCCTTGGAACTGGATACCTGTACTTAACAGTAGTTGTTAATAGCTCTAAAGTCAATGCACATTCTTTCACTGCCATCCTTTTTAGGCACCAATAAGGCTGGTACTGCACAGGGGCTCAGACTCTCCCTTATCATACCCTTCTCCAGTAGCTCATCAACCTGTCTGTAGATCTCATTTGTTTCAGCTGGAGTCATTCTATAGGCTGGTTTATTTGGCAAGACAGATCTTGGGACAAGATCTATCTTGTGTTGTATGTCTCACTTAGGGGGTAGGCCTGGGGGCATTTCATCAGGAAAGATATGTAGGTACTCGTTTAGGATAGGCTGAAATAGGGGGTGGTCATTCTGTGGGGTAGGTGTTCCTCAATGTTAAGCAGAATGATTCCACTTTGTTGACTGAACTCATGTTGTACACCACACAGAAACACACACACTACTAATGACTTCAAACAAAGCTAATTGAATGCAATTAGCTGGAATAGATGACAACCCAACAAGAAATTAAAAGGATAGACTTGTGTTCACTTTGATACAGGCACACCACAGGATAAACACAAGGGCAAGGACTTAGTTACCTCAACAGATACAGACACACCACCACTGAAGCAAGTAAGCTCTACACACACCACCAGGTTGCCAACTCCTGGATACTGAAGTAGATTCAACCAAATGAGAGTTTGCTGACACTCACCAACGAGATGCTCAACTAAGGCACTCAGAATGCTATTGAAAATATCACTGATTAGTTTTGCAAGCTACTGAATACATCACTACATATAGCTAATCCTAAACAGTTTGATTAGAGGTACTTAATTGAAGTAACTTGCTAATCTCCCTTCTAATCTAACTACTTAACCAAAACAAATACATTACATTACACCCTATTCTAGCTAATACAAACCGAATACATTTGAAAATGAAAGGAAAAGCAATGCTAGCTTCTGATTGGACCAAAACCCCAAAGGTTGGCAATTTCAGCCAATCAGGGCCTTTCCTAGCTGGGAGGGTAATTGTAAGTTACCTCAGTAACTTTCCCGGGCTTTTCTTAAGTTAGATATAATCTCAATAACTTAAGGAAGGCTGTGAAAGACTTAAATAACCCTCATTGTAGCTAAACAAAAATAACTTGGCTCCAGAGCTGAGGTTCTGGGAAAACTGATAACAAACAATTATTTTGGGATTGTCTGTTCTGGTGCCTGCAACTTAATGCGGGTTTTTTGCTTTTTGGACCCTGTATTTTGGGGGTATTTACAATCTCGACCCCCATGTTTCAAAGTTTACAATTTGGACCCTATACAATATGGACCCAAAAAATTTGTTCCAAAGTTTAGTTTGACTCCGGTGAAGACCAAAATCTTGCATAAACTGACCGATTTACCCTTATTTCATTTATTCATTTATTTTGAATTTCCTTTTGAAATTGAATAGACTGAAGACTGCAATTTCACAGCCCATAAACATATCCCACCCTTAGTGACTATTCAACTCCAAACTCCCAGAAAACCGAATAAATGAAGGCTAAATTTGGAGGTTCAGAAATAATTAAGGGGCAACTTTGGAAGGAAAAATCAGTCAAACTACAATAAGGGCCTCTTTTGGCCGGACCCCTCTAATTATGTCCAAATTTTTGCCGGAAACAAAGTATAGGGTCCAAATTGTAAACTATGAAACATGAGGGTCCAAATTGTAAATACCCCCAAAATACAGGGCCCAAAAAGCAAAAAACCCACTTAATGCTTCCTTGCTCGAACATTCTGGAACTTGATTTGTCCTTGGAAAATGTATGTCAAGGAACAAAAAACTCCTGGGGACCTCTTACTGAATCTCACTCAATTTAAAGATACAGAATTGAGAAAGATGCTTACTTGGACTGATGCTGCTGGGAACTGGAATTGGTCTGAATGGCCAGTGCTAGTGGAATGAGTGGTTGTGCTGGCCAGAACTTGCCTTACCAATGTGTAGCAAGCCTGGATGGATGATGTTGGTGGACTGGTGGCTGATGTGGACTCATTGAACTGCTGTTGAGAATGGAAGCCTGTTGTTTCTGCTGGAAATGCTCCAACAACTGCTATGTTTGGTTCAACAAGGATTGTTGCTGTCAATGCTGGTGCTGAAACTGCTGGTGTAACCTCCTTAGGTGATGAAGATGATGTAGAAGCTGCTCGAGCTGCTGCTGTTGCTGAATCATCTCCATTCTCCTAGTCTGCTGCTGTTGGTGATGCTTGAGCTGCTGTTGGACTTGCCGGATGGTCTCCATCAAAATGGGGTTTAGCCTCCCAACACGGGCTACTCCATATGCAAACGAAGTGCTTAAGGGGTAAGAGCGTCGTACCACTCATATCAACCTGTGTAGGTATACTAACCTTTATTACTTTCCATTGTTTTTCAGCTTTTCCTACTTAGAGTATGGATATTCAAGAACCTAAAACCTTCCTCCTGAACCAAAACCATCATATTAACTAGCCTAGACATGAATTTCTAAAGATACCACATGGTTGCAAATACAGGGGAGGTTATTATGTTTAGGACAAGCAACAATCAAGTTCGAAGCCTATCAATCATTCACAAACTATTCATAACCATGCAGTTGCAATATTCTCGCAATCAACTACACAACCATATATACAAACCACCCTTAGCCAACAAAAATTTTAAAATTTTCGCCTAATTTCCACGATAACTCAAGTTATTTCTCTTCCAAAAACTGTACAGGAACTTGTGCCACCCCACTCCCACACAAAAACTCTACAATGTCCTCATTGTGACTAAGGTGACACCACACGCAAGAAAAACTAAGAACACAAAAAAAACTCACAAAAGAAAAGAAAAACACAAGCCGACATGCATACCACCCCCACTCCTACACAAAAAGGCCTGCAATGTCCTCATTGGAATAGAAATAGAGATAAGCAAGCACCCAAAAGAAATCAAGAAACATACCAAAAGAAAACAAAAGAAGAAGAGAAAGCCAAACCCACTAACCGTAAAAGAAAGATAACGAAAGATAGTACCTGGTTGGGTACTGGGTATACCCAAACAATGAAGTATCAGAATATCTATGGAGCATCAGTCACTCCATCTCACCTCAAGATATCGAGCACCATGTCAGACCATTCAACGTCCGTAGTAACAAGTCTTGTATTCTTGCATGGATCTCACAGTGGTGGACATAAGAGCACAATCTCAAAATTTCATTAGCAAACGTTAGTGCTCTTAATAGTTTCTCGGGTTCATGAAAAAAGAGTGCAGGAAAACACATCACATGAAGGGGAAATGGGGAAACAATTTCAATTTCATTAGAACATAAAGAATCCTCACACTCAACTTCCATGCAATTTTCAACAATTACAGTCTCCAATTCATCCAAATCATCATATTCATCAGTGGGTGATCAGAAAAAAGTAGGGTTATACCACATAACAACACTCTCAACACTACAAGAAGGTACATCATCATCTTCATCAATTTCAGACTCATCAAAAGAACTATCAGTATCAAATGACAAAGGTGCATCATTCAAAACATAATCAAAAGTGAAAGTGGAATGCTCAGGAACATTACCTATCGTGAAAGACTCATATTCACACACCAATGCATCATGGAAATTAAGATCCTGAGTTGGAAGAGAGGGGGAAGGAGTAACTAAAGATGAATCCTAAGATTGATCCACACATGGAGATTGAGCGTGTAGATCAACAAGATGGGCCAATGAACTAGCACTAGACTCCTCATCTACGGAAAATGTATCAGAAATAACATCAAAACATTCAATCATCTCCTCATATGATGGTATGGGCAAAGGTGTGACTAATGATTCATTAAGAGTATTCTCATGGAGCACAACATCATGACACGCTAATTCACTAATTGTGGAGTTCTTCTCCATCAAGGGTGTCTCAACCTCAAGTGTATCCTCACTAATGGGCTCACAAACCTGATTAGACTCAATATCACATGATTTTTCGTTTCTCTCAACAGGTGAAGGGGAAGAGGGTTTGGTAAATATGAACATTGGGCCTTCATCCTCATCCTCTATTTCACACACACGAGTATTATTCAATTCAGGTTTAGCAAAATCAAACCCATCCATAAAACCTTTGAAAGCAGGGTACTCAGGACAAGCATCAAATAAATGACACCAAGCTTGACACAAAACACTGAGGATGAACCTCGCTATTGGGGCATTGAGAAGATTCACAAAAAATTTTCATATACTCCCCTCCACTAGATTGATCATTCATATTTTGGGGGTACTCATGATATGGTATGGCTAAAGTCTCAAAGGGTGGTGCATAATAAGAAGGTTGGAAGTTAGGAATAACATTTTGTTGCTCAAATTCATAAGAATCCTAGACAACCATTCAAGAAATTCCCATGCAACATCTTCTCCTAAATCAGAAAACCCATAATATTCTAAGAGATTTCGGGTTTCATAATTAACACCCTCATGCACAATTCCTAAAATATCTAATGTATCATAGAAGATACCATACAATTCACATTGAGCACGATAATTCTGCAATCTAGCAAAACATCTCCAAAATATTTCATGCTCAAATTGGTGAAACGGGGGACTATCCATAACTCTCTTTTTTTTATTCTTTTATTTCTTTTATTTCTTTTTTTCGATATTCAATTTTTGTAACTACATTTTTTTTGGAAGAATCTAGAAAGCAATAAACTTCTTACACACAAACCAATAACCTAATCTACCAAATAACACCATCCTCGCCAACGACACCATTGTTTGGTTGCGTATTTTAAGGATTTTCTATGAGTAGGGTTGTCGTACCTCAAGGATGGGTGTCTGGCTAATGAGGAAATTGGTTTGGTTGGGGGTTTTCAAATGCGGAAAGCAATAAATAATTAAAGGAAATTAAAGTAAGCTAAGCATGGATTCATAACAACAATAATCAAGAAAGCATGGAAAGATGATCTAAACCTAATTTCAACAAGAAAGTAAATCTCTAACTATGAAAGCAATTAAAAGCAATGAATGAAAAACTAATCCTAATGATGAAATTGAGAACAACAAATTATACCTTCAATGCATTAAATCTTCACTCGAATTTTCCCCCGAACAAATAAGAAATTGTGATTTGGATTACTAAGAATCTCCAAATACTCAGTTGAAGTAGAATTTGTTACTCTTAATCCTCCTCATCACTAAAAGTTGGATTGGATTTCTGGCCTAATTCTAATGAAATTTGAATGACAAAACATCAATGAAAACTAGAGAGAGAGCAAGAACTTGGAAAATGCTTGAATTGAAATTGCTTAAAAGAGAGTTGATTACAACGAAAGATGCAATAAAACATAATTCTACTCTAATTCTATGTCTAGATGCTAAAAACTAGATGATTATAATGCTGAATTGTTTAGGGTATATATTGAAGGAATAAACAAAGCCCTAAACCCTACAAATAATCCCATCCGCCACGCACTTAATCGTTCGCACACAGCAGACCGTCGCGGGCGGCACACCCATGTTCATGGGCGCAAGGGCGAGAAAAGTCACCAGGCCATTCTGAACTGCAATAGTTCGCGGGCGGCATGCCTTTGGTCGTGGGCGCGACCCAGCGAAAAACAACTAGGCGATTTTGGTCTTGGTGAGGTCGCGGGCGGCACCGACTTGATCGCAGGGCGACCTTCTGTTGGCAAGGCTGGGCTAAATCTTCCTGGGCACAATATAACGGGTGCGACTAACAGGTGGCGGGCGCGAGCTTATCTTGTCGCTGGTGCAAAGGTCCTTATGGCAGGCGCGACGTCCATCTGCCTTCGTCCCTTCTTCCTTCCTTGGGCTGTAGCTCACGCTACAAGGGATGTAGCGGGTATTACACCCCTTTTTTGCACCAGAAATGGGGAAAGGATTTCCGGGTCAGTTCCGCTTCGGGTCTCGGATCACCTCGGCTCGGGAAATCACTCGGGACTCCCTTAAAAGCCTCAATTTAGCTCATTTTCCTTCTAACTCTTTATTATCCTACAAAAACAAAAATCATCATATATAATATATAATCAACGGACTAAAACAAGCAAAACACCTTATAAATTATATCAATTCGGCTCTAAACGAGACCGAACAATGGGAATTAGATTTCCTTCTTAATTACTCCTTAACCAGCTAACCCATCCCTAATCACCCATCAATGACCTTAATCACCCCCTAACCCATGAGGAACATAGCCACTACCCATTATCATAACTAAAACAAGCAATTCCATTCATAAGCATTATTTCTAGCACAAAGTAAAAGAATCTTAATAAAGAAATTAAATGACAATTAAGGCAATCAAACAATTAAGTAAGCAATTAGCAATGAAATAGTAGAGTAAGGGAGAAGAAAACACCTATGGATGATGAAAACAAGTAGATGATGAACAATAGAATTGATAATCTTAACAATCTTCCAATTGATGAAGCTTTAATTCTTGATTACAACCCAAATTAAGGCAAAATGAATGATGGAAATCTCCTTAATTACCCACTAATTACAAGCTTCCTCCCTATAAAACTAAGTTGAACAGTAAAATTCCAGAACTTCAGCCTTCCCCCAAAACATCGTCACCAAACAGTATTTGTACAAGGCAAGGAAGTTGCTCAAAACGCAGCTGTTTCATCCGCAAAAAGCATGTAAAACAGGGTCGTCGCAGGCGCGATGATGAGAAGTTGGAGGAGGCGATTCGGATTTTGTGCGGGTATGAGACGCGACGCTCATGGTTGCGGACACGGCCGTTCTGGGCACACTCCTTCCCTAGCCATCTCTTGTGCAATTATCGTGGGTGCCACCCTGGGTGTCGCGGGTGGCACGGCCTTCGGGCTTCCCCCTCCCTTTCTTCTTTGGGCATAGCGGCCGCTACAAAGGTTGTAGTGGGTGCGACGAGCCTGCCTCAACTCAACATTGGGAGAAATGCCTTCCCTAGCAGTCCTCACTTCACTCCTCGGCATTCCTTGGCTCGAGAAATCCCTCAAGACCACTCAATTTGGCCTCAAATTACTCCTTCGCCTCGTTTTGTTCCTCAAACTTGAGAAACCTACAAAACAACTAAAAAGCAAGTAAAAATAGCGAAAACAACTCGAAATTGAATGAAAAAGGTAAGCCCATGAGTGTAATTTAGGCCTAAAAAAGGGCCTAAACATTCTCCTCCATCCAGCCACATAGGGATCACCTATCATAATCAAACATCCATTGCTAATTCACCATCTTACTCTGTCATGTACCATGTTTGCAGCATTGCAAAGGCTCCACCAAGCACAAGAAGCAGTAGATGGAACTTTATAATCAGTCAGGGTAAGTAGGAAATGAACTTTATAGTTAGCCTTCAATATTTGGGTCAGAAGTGATTGATTAGTTTCAACCATTCTCCAACTTTTCCTTAACAGAAGGGTTTGGTCAAAGCAACCAACATCCCTTTCGACTGAAATAATTTATCACGTCGTATCCAATGCATTGACTTCTCCCCTCGTGAATTCCACCAAATGAATTGCACCATTAATCCATTAATATCATCCACAGTTTTTTGTGACACTTAATATACATTAAAAATTGTGGTGATGTAAAGTTGGCAGTGCTACATTAATCAAAACTAACCTGCCTGCCGATGATTATAAGGAGGCTCTCCATCCTTGTAGACGCTTAGAAACCACATCAACCAAGGACCCAATTTGACTAGTTATATTCCATAGGATTACTAGCGAAACACCGAAGTATTTAGAAAAATATTAGCATTAAGGAAATCCAAACTAAGCTTTAAAGTCATGTTTATCCTCCATGGAAACTCCCGTAGAGAACACCATTGAGGATTTTTCAACATTTATTATTTGGCCCGATACATAATTAAAACGAGCAAATATTTTCTTAAGCATAATATTTGATCCTCATCCATGGCTGTAAAAAAAAAAAAAAAAAAAAAAAGGCCAGGGAAGGGGAAAAGAACAGATAGGGTATCTCTGGAGCTCCTCTGGCTACCTTGATCCTCACAATCTTACCTTCAGAGAGTGCTTTTTGCAAGATCAGAGATAAGACGTCCATATTTAATATAAACAAGTAAGAAGCTAACGGGTCGCCTTACCATAATCTCGTCTGAGGGATAACCCACTCTGTGGGTTCTCTATTTATAATGATAGTATATCGAGCAGTTGTAATACAATGCATTAACAAATTGATCCACAATTCCGAGAAATGAAACTTCTACAACACAACTTCCAAAAAATTCCCATCGGATACGATCATATGCTTTGTTTATATCAACTTTCAGCAAGCAAATGGCTTACCCTGCTTCTTTGTCGTCATGATATGAAGCAATTCATGAGCCACGAAATAATGAATCAATCCTAGTTGGCCTTGCAGGAAAGCTCCTTTAACATTAGAAATTAGCTCTTGGAATATAGATCTAACTGTCTAAGTCTATTAGCAAGGCACTCGCTAATAATTCGATATAACACATTGTATAAACTTATAGGCTAATAATCACATATCCACTCACGATTACTTTTCTTCTGTGTTTACACTATAGCAGTATTAATGACTATTGAGATAAAGTCCTATGTATCTTAATCTCCTCAGTATAGTGAGATTGATATATTAGGAGGAGAAACACTCAACTAATTGTCTTGTAGCGAGAGATATATTTCTATTTACCTCTTCTAAATTTAAAATTAAATGAAAATAAAGATCATACATTCAAGAATGAATCAAGAATGATAACCATAAGAACTATATTACTCTTTCGATGCTAATAGAATTACCTCAATTAACCTAAATTACAACTTTCGTATGCATTTCAAGTTAATCAAAGTTGAAGGTCTCATATATTCAGGTTATCAAAGGGTTCCCTAGTTTGCCATTCTTTTCTTAAATTTCACAAAACTAGGTAGAAAGGTTGGTAGTCAGATTATCCTAATTCACCTTTCAATACTTCTCATGTTAATTTCAAATCATGAGTATTCGAGAGCTAAAAGAACACACATGAACATGGAAAATACAACCTCCTATTGATTTAAGCAGGAATTCATGTACAAACTAAAAATGTTCAATCAAACTACATTGTTTCGGGTTGCAAAACTGAAGAATTCAAGAAAACTACTCATTCATTGTCAAAGAAAACATAAAACAAGTTCTAAACATCATAATCGAATCTCAAAACAAAGAAGGGAATAAAAAAGAAAGATAAACTACAAAGAGTACAACCTTCGAGTCTTTCGATCCCGGGGTGGAGCCTTCTTCGCGAGCGTTGATGATTTCTTCTCGAATCTTGATCTTCGCTTCTCTTGAGATGATTTGATCTTGAATCTTGTTGGAGAATTTATGAGTAGAAGGGATTTTGGCTATCTTTTCTTTCTTGATAACCCTAGAAAGAATGGAGAGAATGATAAATTCCATGAAAATGACCACCGCAACCTATCTTTTTCTATTCGCGAGAACAACACGACGCGACTCAGCCGAGGCAACACAAATGAAATGTGAAGCGTCTCAAGTACATACCTCGAGCACCTTCCATATTGTTGGGCCATATTGGAAGTGCGGGTGAGCAGGGTGCACAATGACAGGTTCGTCATTATGAGAAACCCGCACCCCTGACGGAGGTCATGAAGAAACCTCGCATAGGCCGCTTTGCCCCAGTTCAGCCGACGAATGTCATCGAAATTCAACAAATTCCCCATCCAAGTCAAGAATATGTTGTCGCCACGGTTGGCAAAAATGGTAGAGGTGATGAAGTACGCCATGAACAAGAAGCGACGTTGATCTAGCGACAGATTGGCAAAGTTGTTGTCACGAAAGAGGGCTTCCAAATGCGAATACGCCATATTCTATAAACCTTACCCAGGTCAGAGACGCGCCAGCACTAGGCCCAGCATGACCATGACTCCCTCAGGAGGTGTAATGTGGTTTTGTAACCCTGGTTTTTTAGCATTCTTCTCAGAGAGCGAGGGGCCTTGGTCATAGAAACTAGGTCAAAGGTCGGGTCAAGATTTCTAGGAAAGGAAATCAGTTGAAAAGGGCATCACAACGCAGGAAAGAAAACTAAGGTCGGTCAAGAATGGAAAATGGGCTTCGGGGGTTTTTCGTGAAGCAAACGGGGATGAGGAAATGGATTTTGCAACAAGAGAATAATAACGAGGAAGAATCAAGTGGCAATTCCGTTAGAAAATACCCGCCAGGCTTCCTCTCTCGAGGATAGCCCGGATTAACTTCCCCAAAGTCAACCACGGACCCGGAGGGTTAATGAAACGAAATTCCCTAGTTAACCTCCTTACACTTTCGTGGGTGAGCATTAACCACTACAAAAAAAAAATGGCTTTTACCAACAGATTGCTAGTGACAGATATCTTATCTGTTGGTAAAAGTGTATATTTACCAACAGATTAGCTATATGTTGTTATTATTAATAATTTACCAACATTAATATTATCTGTTTGTAAAACAATTTTATTACCGACAGATAAAAATTTAACTGTTGGTATTATTTTAACAATAGTAACAGCTATGATATCTGTTGGTAAAACAATTTTAGTACCAACAGATAAACAACTTACTGTTAGTATTAATGTTGTGAAAATTTAAGCGTTATTTTTAGGAAAAAAAAAAACACGGCCAAAACTACTACCATCACATTCATTCAATCATTCAATCTTCTCATAATCTGCCTCAATCCCTAAAAACTGCTCACCGCTGCTTCTTCTCCAATCCGCCGTAGCGCCACTTCCTCCTCTCTAGTTCCAGTCGCCGGCGCTTCCTCCTCAAACCTTAAAAACTGCTGATTTCTTATTTGACACTCTCTGAATTGCTCGTGATAACTTGCTGATTTCTTGTGTCAAACAATTCAAATCTGCTTCTTGACCTATATAAAGCTTGTTCTTCAGTTGGGTTCCGACTTGTCTCTGGTGCTTCTGCAAGGAGAGAGAGAGAGAGAGAGAGAGAGAGAGAGAGAGAGAGAGAGAGAGGGCATAGATTTGGGAGCAACTATGGTCTGCGAGAAGTGTGAGTCTGTCGTCTCTCCTGTTTTGTCTTCAGTTTTGTTGTTTTATGGTTACGACTTCTGATTATGCTATGCTGATCGTGATGTGACTTTCACTGTAATTTGGGACAAAATTTCCAGGTGAGAAAAAATTGGTTAAGGTTATAGTGCCAGATAAGTGGAAAGAAGGAGCTCGCAACACCAGCGAGAGTGGCGGCCGCAAGATAAACACGAACAAGCTCCTCTCAAAGAAGAACAAGTACTTTTTTTGCACAGAACAAGATTCCTACTTTTACTAATTATTCTCAGTTTGAATTATCGCATAACAAACCAGTTGAGAATTAATAAGTGGAAAGAAGGAGCTAGCAACACCAGTGAGAGTTGCGATAAATCAACACCGGCAAGAGTCATTTATTTTGCAGAATTTATGGACATCAATAGTCGATCGAGGGTTTCCGTATGAAGGAATAGAGAAATCGAGAGTTAAGATTGCGAAAAATCAATTTGTGAGTGCCAGATTACGGTTTCATGATGGCGAATCTGAGAGCTTGCGTGTGCACTCGAGAGGTCCAAAATCGTCTTTCTGGAGAAGATCTTGAGAGTATAGGAGAATCCATGTTCAAGACTGCTCGAGTGTCTGGCTGTGCAAGGATGAATTCACAAACAACTGCCTGAGTATTCAGAAGGTTAACATCATCCAGGTGTGCTCCCTCCTTTTCTTCCTATTTTCATTTTATCTAGTAGTGATTGTTCGATCTATTTGTTGGGATTGTGAGTTTGCGTGGGCTGTGCAAATTTGGGGTTCTTCTGGCCTAAATCGAGTGCATTGCCTTTGGTTTCTTGCTACTCCCCCTCTTATTCGATTGAAATGTAATGCAATCTCTAGTTGGAATCCGATTGAATTACATGTGCGTAATACTGATTCCAGTTTGTTTCCAGTTTTATGTCTGACTAAATCTTGGGGACAGTGTGGGTGAATGATTTTGTTTTCACACTGAGTGATTGAGGCAATCTAAAAATTAACATGATGAAGACTTCCTTGAGACTAATTAAGAGTTGGGGTTGGTTTTGCTCAATGATTGTAGCACCTGAGTTCTCTCACGTCTTGGAATGCCACCCTTTTCATAGTGGCTGGCTGTTTTGCCAAGTCTTGAAAGGTTGGAGGCTCCAAGATAGTGGAGGGGGTGGGTACTGCAAGTTCATATATCTACAGTTTTCTGAAGGGAATAATCTTATTTGAACAGTGGTTGAGAAGATCGATCATGCTCTGCAGACTATGCATTGGAAGTTGCTAAATGGGCAATTGAGTGCACCCTAATGAATGATTATCCGTAGTGAGCTATCTTCAGGACTACCAGGCTATGGTGGCTCAACTTGAGCACCAATTTGTCTGTGCCGGCTTTCACTTCAACGATTATGGTTCTAATGCCAGGTATGAACTTTTTTGACAAACTTTTTAGTTTTGATCAACGCTTGTCTAATGTATTTTCCCTCTTTCATCCCATGCAGCTGATGATGGGATCAATGAAAGCTCTTGCTTCTGTGATCCAGAAGGCTTTGTTGAATGGTTATACCGGTGTAGATGTTCTTAATTTCCTCTAAAGCCAGGTTATAATATAATCTCTTGCTGACTATAGTGATGACAAAACTTGTCAAATTGCTACTTATGAGTTTTAACTTCATTATCCTATCTGAAAAAGTATGGAACCTGCCAAAGGGCCTGGGCATTTGAACCTTCGTTAATTTCATGTAGCTAGAAAGACATTGTTAAGCATCAGTTCCTATTAGCTTCATCATTTGTAGGCTAAAGCCATGGCTGGTGATCACGTAGTGCGATCAATGCTAGAAAAGATGGCACATTCTGCAAGTTCTGCCTATCTTGAGATACTAGAAAGGTAATACTTTGTCTTGTATCCACAAGACCATTTTTGTTAATAAATTTTCATTGAAGTAATTCTGATCATGCCTCCTATTTCTCATGTTTCTCTACTATTGGTACATTAGAAGCCCCTCTTCTTGTTTTATGGTCTGTAGTGATCTCATGCCTATCAAATCGTGTTGGTGGATATTAAATAAAGCTCAGTAAATTCACACCTTGAGATTTAGTTCCTAATGGTTTCTTGTTGAGTGATTGATGCACTCGAATGGATTTGTAGTGAACCCACTGAATTGCACAGATGCATGTGGAGCTTCTTTTGAGTGTGATATTTTAAAAAGCCCCACCAATATCAATGTTCTTGCTCATATTGGTACACCTGTTATCCTATGTAAGGTTCACTAACTGAAGCTTCCTTCTTAGGTGGGTGTATGAAAGGGTAATTGATGATCCATATGGTGAGTTCTTCAAAGCCGAAAACAGATCTATGCAGAAGGTATGTAGTGCAGACAGAATATTTAGGACCTTATTTGTTCTTGCAAATAATTTGACATTTTTTGCTCTTTTTATGTTTTAGGAAAGTCTCACCCAGGATTATGATGCTAAGTATTGGCATCAACGATACAGCCTCAAGGACAACATTCCTAGCTTCCTTGCAGATGTTGCTGGGACAGTCTTGACAATTGGGAAATATTTGAATGTTATGAGAGAATGTGGCCATAATGTTCAGGTTGTGTGAACATTCTATTATTGGCACTTGGCTCTTTATGTTCACTTGCTCTGGTGGTAGTAGTTTGGGTCAAAGTATTAGAGAGTTCTAAACTGAGGATTCTGCCGCTATATTCAAGCTGCTCAACTTTTTGTCCCTTTGTATTACCTTGTGCAGTATGCTCTGATGGGGAAACTACTATCCATAAAGCATTACCTTATTCTTGATCAGGTACTTATGAATTTGGTTTTCACTTGTTTAAGAGTTGATGACTTGCTGGCAGGGAACTTACAGAAAAGTAGTTGGTTGCATTGGCAGTCCCATTGACTACCCACATGATTTGGATTAGTAAGTGGAGAATTAATCAACAACTAGCAAAGTGTTTTTATTAGGATTCAAAGATGAAAATTTGCTCCCTGGTCAACTACAACTTTGATATGGACAGTCCTATCATTTATGGTTGATCTCAGATAAATCTGCTTTGGTATTAGGGGGATTTTCTGGTTCACTTCATGGATATAGCTCGAGAGGAGCTGACCAAAAAGATTGAGGACGCCTCAGTGGAGAAGCTGCAGGTCTTGTATTTTGTGAATGAGCAGAAGTTGCTGGGAAGCAATGTTATTCCATATTTGAATAACTATTTGGTCTCATTTTGATACTTTGCACTTCATTAAGTAAAATTTTAATTTAGACATATGTATTGTTTTTACAATTTAGAACACATCCAATAAATGAAAGTTAAGGGTTTTCTTTTCTGATATTGTCAATGGTTTAATGGTTTATGTGCAACAGGTACAATATATTATCATGATATATTTATAAATTGCAATAGTCACTATTTCCAATAGATATCTATGTTTTCAAATTGTACCAATTGTATTACCAACAGATATATTTGTTGGACAATGTTTTTGAATTTTGGTGAAAAACGTATTACCAACAGATAAAGTGTGGGTAATATTTTACCAACATTAAAAAGATGTTGGTATACGTTACTTATCACCGACAGATATTAACTATCGGTATAAAATTTCCAGCACCAACAGAAAAAACTGTTGGCATTAGTTAGCAATACCAACAGATTACATATCTGTTGGTAATACTTTTACAATCAGGTTTATTTCCAACAGGCTAGTGACGGATAATTATCTGTTGGTAAAACTTTTTACCAACAAATATTGGACTTTTACTGACAGATAAGCCCTGTTGGCAAAAGCCCTTTTTTTTGTAGTGAACTATCCCATCTACTACCTTCCAACACGAGTGTTGGATGTATTCAGGAACTTTTGGACCCAAATACATCCCACTTGAGAGAAGGAAAGGAGTGGGAAATTGATTTCCCAAGTAATTACTCACTAAAATTGCTAACCCTAGCCTAATCACACATTCACACCCTTAATTACCCCCTAACCCATAGGGTTTCTAGCCACTAATCATGATACCAACTAAGCTAACAACATCCAAACCAACCCTAAGCATAATTCTAGCATCAAACAACCATAAACAAGCAAAACAATGAAAGTAGCAGGCAAAACAATTAAAGAACAAGTAAAGTAATTAGCAAGACAATTAATAAAGGAGTTAAGGGAAGAGAATACTTACCGAAATGCTGGAAATGAACAAAGGAAAGCAAATGAAATGATGATTCAACAATCACTCAATTGATTGAATCCCCGAATCTTGAACAACACCTAAAATCCACCAAAACCCTAGATTAATCCAAGTTAATCTCTCACTAATCTCTCTCTAAAACTCACTAATACAAGCTGAATGTAAAAGTCTAGGTAATAAAGCTAACCCCCTAGCAAAATCCTCACTTAGAGTTTATATACAAAGCAAGGAAGTTGAACCTTTGGAGAAGAGTGGAGGGATCATCTTCCCTTTCTCCTCCTTGTCGATCCACCACCCTCTTCAGTAGATCCTCGTGCTTGTTAAGCATCTCAATCATCAGTAGGCTAGCAAGGTCATTCCCTGGTGCTATTGTACTTGGCCCTGATATCAGGTGAGGAAGACGCTGGCGCAGTTCAGTCGCGGTTTGAGGGCGCTGTTCGGCTGCAGCTTGCGGGCGCTCCCGATTGCCGTGGTTGGGTTGAGAACCGTTTATGTCCGACATCCTAGTTCAAAGGGGTCGATTTAGACTACTAGGGTTCTTATTCTCACAACTTAAATACGAATTCTGAAGTTAACTACTCTTATTAGACTAAACATAAAAGAACTCGACAAGTAACAGAACCATAAACATAACTTTAACTCTAATCGCATTTAATAGCATCACATTTCAACTCTTTGGTACTTGCAACAAAATTCAAGGGTTCAATCTTTGAGATTAACTCCACATTTCACTTGATCATTTGCCAACATCCTTTCACTTTCATAAGATTATAACAATAGCTCAAGAAAAGAAATTCATTATTTCATATCTCTTGCACCCGAGCATCACATAAAGTTTCATTGTCTCCTAACTAGGGCTAACAAAAGCAACAAACCACACGATTATAAATTTAAACAATCAAAAACTAATTACATGTAAGTATTACTACTTGGGACTAATCCCACTACTCTTTTACTAACTCTACTTAGAGTATTTTTCATAAGAAAGAGGGTTCCTGCGGACCATGATTGGGGTCCAATCAGGATTGTCAAACTCATCCCCAAAGTCCTCCTCGGAGTCTACTTCCACCTTGAACTCTACCAGAGCCTCATCTTAAGGCTCGGTCTTTCATTGAGGCTACCTTCTCTGCAACCTAAAATCTCCAGCGACTGTTCCTCGTATGTGAAGTCTTCTCTCGGCCTCCGAATTCTCATCAGAGGTCTTCTTCTGGTTCTAGGCCCTCCTCGGGACTATATTCCGCACCCACCTCGGGCTTTTAATTCTTTAAGAGGAGCTAAAGTCTCATGCTGATAACAAAGGCGACGTTATACAACCCAACATATGAAAAATAAAATAATCAAAAACGCACTTGCAACACATAAGAAATCCAAGAAACAGACAAACATTCCATACCCCCATCCTATACTCATCACTCCGAACGTAGCATCCTAAGCTCTAACTAAAAGCCTAATAGACACTTAGGAGCTACCAGGTCGCAACCCAAAGCTCTGATACCATTCTGTAACGCCCTGAAAATTCAATTATAGAAAAGTCAAAGTCAAACTAACGTTAACAGACAAAATTTAGCGGAAGACTCAAACTCTTATTGGGCGTCACTGCCGTATCTCCAAAGGAATACAAGGCGAGAAGGAAAACTACAACTGTCTGTCAACGGCAACCAACTAACAAACTCATACTTAGAAATAAACCTGAAAACTAACTTCAAGTCTTTCAAAAAAAAAGCATAACAAAATTAACGACTTCTAGACATGTCGTCCTCACTTCTAATTCCCGTCCCCAGCATATTGATCATCACCTGAAAACAAAACATTTCAAAAAATGAGGGGGAAATCTCAATATTGTCTACCCCTAACGTTAAAAACAAGTTAAGTTCATTTCAATTCATTTGAGGGAGAGGGAACAAGTCAAAACATTTCGCAAACCTTTAACCCTTAACTGTTTTTCTCAACCCAACCAAATCATATTTTATTATGCGGGCGGGATACCACATCCCTTAAAGTAACAAATATCAAGATCCCAGATCCTCTGCCTACCACAGGCTACGACCAGGGTCCCAGACCCTTTGCCTACCACAGGCTACGACCAGAATATCAAGAATTCACATTTCCGCCTACCACAGGCTACGACCAGGGTCCCAGACCCTTTGCCTACCACAGGCTACGACCAAAATATCAAGAGTTCACATTTCCGCCTACCACAGGCTACGACCAGGGTCTCAGACCCTTTGCCTACCACAGGCTACGACCAGGGTCCCAAACCCTTTGCCTACCACAGGCTACGTCCAAATAAACCCGCTTAATGTTTCACTTGAATCATTAGTATCTTATGCAAAGCTCAGCTCACAACTCTCAAGTCAAACCCAACCCAGGTTATCAAAACCAAATAAGAAAAACCACTAATAAAAGACCATCAAATTTCTCAACTCATAAATCAAAGTACAACAATTACAACCAGTTATTCAAAACAGATGGTCACATTTCCACATAAAGTCCCCTTTCGGGATGCAATTCTCAAAACAGATTAGAAAATATTAAAACACATTTTAAAGAGCATCCCAATGGGGATTAGAGCATAGACATTACCTGGTTAACTTCACTTCACAGCAAAACGAACACACTTGAGCTCACTAACGACGCGAATTAGCTCGGGCCTAAAATAGAATAATTATTCTAATCAAAATGCGTCCTTCGAAGTTAGTATTAACTACCTTCTAACTAACCCTCCCCTAGGAACCCTATAGGTTCTTATCAATCATGAATTTACACTTTAAATTACCTAACACATTCCAAGTAATTGCATATTAGCACCAAATAACTCTTTCAATCAACAACACATTCATTAACAATTCACATAACAAGACAGATTTCAGCATCCAAACAAAAAGGGTCTTAACTTGACTTCCCGACATCCTATGGGTCTGGTTTTGGAATTTTAAGAAACCTCAGGATGTCTACTAAAACGCTTAAGTTGAATTCGAGACCCAACATACGCTTTAAGGTCCTCAAAAACCGTCATCTTTCCAAGCTGTCCAGATCTGACCTAGGTCTGGTAATTGGGGTATAACTCAACTTATAAAATTCCAAAGTCCGGTCCGCAAAATTCCTATGAAAGCTAACATCTTAGGGAAACTCCAGTCCAAAGGGTTCGATCAAAAGACAACTACACTAACCTTGGTGGCCCGATCTTTAGACCCCATCAAAACTGTCTCGTTCCCAGTTTCGATTTAATTTGCCAATTCGGTTCTAACTTCCACCAATCTGATCCCGGGGTCCTAATTTGGGTTTAAAACAGTGACTAAGGTCCAAGGTAATTAGTCTAATCCATCTAAAGTCCAAACATCAAATCCCCTATCACTAATACAAAATATAACACATGAAATAATAACAACATTATCCTACACATGAATTCTAAAACATACTACTTCAAGATCCTTTAATTACAACATGAATAATTATAAAGTACGAACTTCTTAATCAAGAATCAAGAAAGGTCCTAAAGAACATGTGAATAAACTATAAAGTACATATAAATATTTAAACTACTAAATCACGAATTCCAACAAGTAATTGCTCTAAACAAGATTAAATCAAGAACCATGAACTAATAAACAAGAATCGAACTTTAGTAAAACAATCGTCTAACTTAATAAACAAGATGTAAACATGAAACTAAACATGAATGAACCCTAAGAGAATTAAGAACATATGAATATTTAACTAACAATTCAAGAATTAATCTAGGTAATTATACTTTAAAGATTCGTGCATACAATAATAGTATTTTTCTAAAACCCTAAACATGCTTTAAAAGAAAACCAAATATATCGAACAATTGAACACTAATAATTTTACTACAACTATTACAACCCTAATACACCGATTTAGAACATAAAGATTACATAAAATAATTCAAACAAATTACACATAAATAATACACCCTTAATTACCCAAATTACAAGATTTAAACAAGAATGAGAATTAACAAAAATAATAATAACTATAATAATAATAATAATAATAATAATAATAATAATAATAATAATATCAGAAAATAATATAGAGAAAATAAAAGAAAAGAATTTGTTAAAAACAATTAGGGTTTACGTTAGGGGGTTTTGGGTGGTGGTTTCCGGCGACAGGCGGCAGTCGACGGCGATGGCAGGCGGCGCACCAACGATGGTAAGCAGGGATCGTTGCCTGGGTCACGCACAGCAACAACAACTAACACTACTCCTCTTGAGTCTAGTGGGCTCAATCGACGTCAGGTGATGCAGCAATGAGGGTGGCGGCGATGGTGCTTGGGCGGCTGACAACGGGGAGAACGGCGGCAGTGGTGGCGGCAGAAAGTCGGGACATCGAGAAGGAGGGAGAGAGAGAGAGAGAGAGAGAGAGAGAGAGAGAGAGAGAGGAGAGGAGGGCAACCCTGGGCGGTTGCTGGTGGTTGTCGGCGTCGTCTTCTGACCGACGGTGGTGGCGCCGCGGTGGTGGCGGCTGCTGGGGGACGGCAGACGCACAGGGAGGGAGAGAGAGAGAGGAAGGCTAGGGTTAGGGTTTAGTTTGAAAGGAGATTAGGGTTTGAGGGAGAGAGAGAGGGGTTTTTATATTATCTAACAATTAGGCCCAACTAATCTATTCTTAATCCTAACCCAACCCAACACTAAAATCTGATTTTCTAAAAACAAACTACTAATAATAATAATAGTAATAATAATACTAATAATAATATTAATAATAGTATTCACATAGCAAATGATATTCACATAAATATTCGTATAACACAATAATATTAATAGTAATACTAATAATAAAAGAGTAAAACTAATAGTACTAATCCCATGAAATTACCGATATACCATTGTTAGTCCCTCACGATCCTACGAGCTCAAGTGTCATTAAAAATAGTCATAAACAAACATTTAACAATTAACGAAGTCAACCTAATTAATTAACGACGTCATGGTCAACACCCTTGGATTTTTCGGGGTTTTACATCATTACCTCCTTAAAAGAAATTTCGTCCTCGAAACTTAAACTTAAGCGTAACGGTTCGGTAACAATCCTAATGGTTCCGTTCTCCCTCAAACTCGAGGTTTTACAAATAGAGATAAATCATGGCAAAAATCCTTCCTAAGGCCTATCATTATCCATATCAGCCGCTTTTAAACGATTGCACCGGCCAATTAGACAACTACGTACACAACTGTGAATGAAAGCATCTTCGAAGAAAAAGAAAAACTTTAGGGGTTTTTCACAACCTTTTCCCCTTTTTTCTTTCATTTTCACAAAAAAAATTCAAATTTTAGCAAAAAACTAAGAAAAATAAAAATAAAAATGCTAGGTGATCTACCCTTGAAACAGAATATCTTCCCCCCCCCCCCCCCACACACATAAAACGCCACAATGTCCTCATTGTGAGAAGGGTGTCACATGAAAGGGTAGAGAACCTATAAAAAGCAAACAAACAAGAACAACTAGCACATAAAAGTGGTGGCGACCTGAGCCCACACGGCTCCAACAATAATATAACCCCAAAACAGACACTCAAAGAGGTTCGCCACCCAAAAAGAAAATCAAGCATGCAACATGGATCAAGATATTCACCACAAAGAGGGCGGAAAAGAGGTTACCTCGAGGTCTTCAATTAAAGAACGAACTCAATTTGCGATCCAAAGAAACATCACACTTTGGGTATGAGATAATCAAGAAAAACATCCTAAGTATGAGTGTTCGCATGCATGATCAAAAGAAAGACAAAATCAAAAATATATACAAGACACTAGAGACTAAAGAACTAAAGAAAAGCGAAAATATGTACAACATATACATTGACAAAGATTAACCTCAACCCCAAATCTCACTTTTTTTTAGGCGGGAATTGAGGGTGAAACAAATCTCCTATCCGATCTTACGAATGATGAACCAATAGAAGCAAGACAACCAAACCATGGGGACAACGAACCCAACAAAACTAAGCTAACCGACACACTTTCCTAACCTTCCCCATAAAGCACCCCCTCCCCCCACACACTTATCTAACACTATCAGTGTAAATCAAATCAATAAAGAGAGTAAAGTGGGGGCGGGGACACTTACAAATCATTGCTCAGATCCTCCTGGGGGAGGATATGGATGATAAGGGAAGTAGGTGGGATAGTGGGGGTTTGTATACCCCGGCGGTGCTGGGGCATGGTTCTCAACGGAGTAGTAGTAATAGCCCCAGTCATGCCAATACTGGTTCTGTTGTTGAAAATACTCCTTGTGCCTTTGGACATGTGCATGCAGATTGTTGAGTGTGGATTTCTGGGCACGTAGCAAGTCTTGTTGGCTCTCCAACAAACTATGATGACTATGGAGTAAAGTTCGTTGTTCTCGAAGGTCAACTCTCATTTGCTCAAATTGAGAGTTGAGATGCCCTAATGAAGCTTCCCATGGCTGACTTCCACTACTGCTAGCTTCACCATGACCGGCATTGTCTTCCTCTTCCTCCTCTTATTCTCCTTCTTCTTCTCCTTCTTCTTCTTCTTCATTGCCCTCCTCTTCTTCCTCACCATCTGACACATCTGGGCCTCCCACCTTGCGGTGGGTATCACGCTCTTGGCCACAAGACCAGTTATGCTCATTAGTGATATCCAACCATTGCTCGGCATGGTTCGGATCAAAGAGAATCTCCATTTTGTTATCATTGTGTCCATGGCAGTAGATTGTGCAAGTCGGGTGCTTCGCGAGGATGTTCATTTTCTGCAATCGTACCCTGTCGATAGGATCCGAAAGATAACGTGGAGTCCACTTCTTCAAGTACTTCCTGAAACCTTCTTGAGCGAGGAAGTGGCAAATGAGGTGCCCCATCCCGATGGTAGTAGGTCGGGCTTCTGTCCTAATCTCCCGAAGACAGTGCAAGATGCATCAAACCGTGTTGACCCATTTGCCCCTTACAGTATTGTAGATCACGAAGAGGCCGTCTTTCCAAACTTTGGGGCGTCCATCATCTCTCCCGAACACTGAACTTGTCACGATACTTTGGAAGATTGGGACGGCTAGATTGCAAAAATCACGCCCCTTAGAGTTACGGGGGCAATGATACCGTTGGTTTCCGTCTCTTGTACCAAGATCCATCCTCCTCCAACATGTTATGGCTTGCATTGCCTTTTGGTAATCAAAGTTCTCGCACCTGTCAAAATACCTTCCATCATCGGGCAAACCCAACCTTTGGCGTAGACGCTTCACGTGCACCGCTTATCCTTGTTGGCGACTCGGTATTCAAAATAAGCGTCCTCCTTGCCATCATTGTGAACCTTCAAGGAACTCAAGAATTCGAGGACGGGTTGGTCCACAATCGATTCGTCGATTGTAATGAATACCTCCCACCCTAGAGTGCGAATGAGGTAGTCGAAGCTTAATTTGCAATGGACGGCTTCCACCATTGCTGCATCATAAATGTCCGGTGCACATATCTTCTGTGCTTGGAGTGCTTCATACCATTGTCTATGCTCATCATCTCGGAAAATCACATATGCATTTGGGTCACACCGAATTAGCGTGGCCGGTGCGCTTGGTAACGTTCCTTCGTGAATGAGGATGGACCTGGTTGTGATGAGGGAGTCTCTTCAACACGTGAATGCTTGTTCCTTCCACTCATGATGAACAAAAGCAAAACTTGGCAATGCAATTCTACTAAATAAGCTCACTAGGTGCCCTAATCTCAAAAAAATCGAAAAATCCAACACAAGAACATACCAAATGAGCTTGAAAAATCGAAAACACTAACAATGGTAGAAGGTTACTTCAAATTGGAGTACTTGAACATGGATTCATCAAGGAGGATGAGTTCTTGCTCGTCACAATGAACAACAACACACAACATACACGCATAGAACACAAGAATATCATGCTAATACAATGCACAGTACGAGTGTCTGTGTGAATTGACAGAAATCTTCCCCTAACTCATTGAGCAGCGACAAACAAGCCCAATGGAAGTGAGAGTAAAACAAATTCACACAAAGTACAAAGGATTACCTCTCTTTGATAGCAAAAATCGAATGCTTGAGCAATGTCGCACGCCTGGACAGATTTTTGGGCGAAATTCGGAACCCAACAGCAGGTTTTGCGCAGCAAAGGATAGGAATTAGGGTTCGGATTTCGAAATTGGAGGGAGGAAGGGGGTCGAATTGATGATTGAGAAGAAGGAATGGGTGTGGTTGTGAGTTTTTTTGTGGTCGCTAGGTTGTAGAGAGAGAGAGAGTCGAGTTTGTGAGAGAAAGAAATGAGAGAAATGAGAAAGAAGTCGGGATTTTAGGGCTGAATAACTCGCAAAATAGTGTCAGGTCGCGGGCGGACCGACACTGTCGCGGGCGCGACACATGCTGGAAAACAAGAATTGCTTGGCAACCTTTGCGGGCGCTATCTTCCTTGTCATGACCGCTACCTCGTTCTGGAGGAGTTCTGCTGCTGCTGTTTGCACGATGTAGCGGGTGTTATGGATGGGTCAGCGCCTGCTACCTTCTACTGTCAACTACTCCTCCTAGCAATTCTAACACTCAAATAAGCTCTAACTCCCAAAAACTTCTTCCTTCTACACTCAATTCCAAAAATTTTCTATGTTTCAAACTCTCCCTCAACACTCATTTTCACATCAAAAACTCACTCACTCACTCACTGACTCACTCACTCACTCATCTTTTTCTTCACTCCTAACTTCAATTTTCTTATTTTTCAACTCCAACTTTTTTTTGCTATTTTTCACCTCATTTTTCCTCTTTTGTTTTTTCAAACTTTTCTTTTGAACCTAGAACTAATACCTCAAAAATACAAAAGAAAGAAATAAAGAAAATAAAAAAGACAAGAAAAATAGAAAACCTAAAAAAAACTAAACAAGAAAAATGAAAAAGAAGAAAAAGGAATAAAATTGAAAAAATGCAAAAATTAAAAATTGAAAGAAGAACCTCAAAAATGATAGGGTGCCCCTCATAGAGCGCCAGTTTTAGGTCCCTAACTCGACCTAAATACCTGTTTGATCCTAGAGAGACGTGGTGCACATGAAAGGTACATAATCAGCTTCTTCCACCATGATCGCTTCTTTTTCCTTCCTCTCCAACACCTACCGTCTTTGGATAGCCTCATGTCAAGCCATCCTTCCGGTCGTTTGGTCAACCATGAGCGAGGAAGAGGAGATGACATTTTCAATTTCTTTCATCGTCGTTTCCTCCTCCTTTTCCAACACCTCCTCATCACCTCAGCATATAGAACAAGGTTCTCCTCTTGTGGTTTGATAGGCTGATTGGGATAAAGAAGCAACGTAGGCTCATCCGCAAGTGGTTCTCCAAGTCTCAGACACTTGGGAATAATCTTCTCAATCTCTATGTCCTCAATATAAACTTCATCCAACGAGATCTCCCTCCTCAATGGAACAATCTTGAGGGGATCATCTTGAATTGCATCTTCAAATACCTCGGGTTCAGGACATAAGGCTTTGGGATGATCGTTTTCACTCCCACTGTCGAGTTCCACTTCAAGAATGTAGACCTGCTCTTGTTGCTCATGAACAATTGTTGTTACCGAATTGACTTCAACACAAAGTAGCTTGAAAGAAAGTTTCTCAATTGGAACGTCATGCCTTAGATCTATATGCTCTACATCTATCAAGTGTTGAATCAACCATTCGGGGAGTGGAATTTTCATTTGGTGGCGATCAAATTGCTCTTCGAGGCATTCAGGGACATTTCCTTCCAAAACTTCTTCTTGTTCTTCCTCCACCTTCTCTTCTATACAATTGTTTTCCTCAACTATCACTTCCTCCTTCTCATCATCAACCACTTGCTCAACCTCCATACCCTCTCCTTCGGTTTTATCCTCAACATCTCCCTCATTCTCTCCAAGAGATCTCTCCTCCACTAACTTGGGTTCCTCAACTTCTCCTCCACTTAGCAAGGTAATAACATTCACCTCCACTCCTTGCTTAGGAGGGGGTTGGATGGGTATAAGTTGAAATTGGTTAGCTTGAGCCAATTCGAGCTTGAGACTTTGGATGTAAGCTTGATCCTCCTCTCGGTCATCCATGATTTGCTCCAACATCAACTCAAATGAGGATTCTTGGGGTGGTTGAGAAATTTAAGGTTGTGGAATGTATTGTTGGGTTAGATGGAAGGTTTCTTCTTGAATAGATGAATGGTGGTCAAACGGTTCAGAGGTAGAAAGGTAATGGTTAGTGGAGTCATGAACAAAAGGATCTTGATCGATGTGAGAAGAATGAATGACACTCACTTACTCGAATTGTTGGAAATTGAAAATTCGCTTTTCTTGTGTCATTCTCAATTGACTAGAAGTCTCCCCATTCACCTTTTCTTTTCGCATTTCATAGATGGAGGCTAAGAGATGTGTAATAATGGGATCTTGCTCCAAAGATGAATCTCCGCCTCTTGATTTGTTACCTCCCAAATCGAGAGCATATTGAATGAGTTCATGAAGGAATTGGTTATTCTCCTCCGCAAACTTCTTCAAAAATGCCCCTCCGGAAGCAATATCGATTGATTCTTTGAGAGAATCAAAGAGTCCACAATAGAAGTGCTGAAGAAGCACCCAGTTGGGTAGATTGTGATGCGGACACTAACGTTGGAGACTTTTGAATCTCCCCCATGCTTCGAAAAGAGACTCTCCGGCTTTTTGCTTGAAACTCATTATATCTTCCCCGAGTCTACAAGTTTTATCAGTCGTGAAGAATCTTTGAAGGAAATCTCTCTTTGGAGCCTCCCATGAAGAATAATATCAAGGAGGACATATATCAAGCCGCATCTCAGTTTTTCCCTTTAGAGTTAGATGGAAGAACTTCAACTTTAGATACTCCGAAGATATTCCGAGCATATGCATGAAACTGATACGCTTCTCGAATTTCTCCACATGAGCAATAGGACTCTCGGAAATATCTCCATGAAACGGGTTACTTTCAAACACTTTAAGAAGACACAGTTAAACTCAAATACCGCGTCGGGTGGTAATGGTGGTAGGATGATTTGGTTACCTCTCGTACCCGAAGATGGAATGGCATATGATAGAAGGGTACGGGGTGAATCAGCTTGGACTTCACCCATCAGGACTTAAAGCCTCCTACGATGGTCGATGAGACACTAGGACGAACCTACATGCACCAATAAGAACCAATAGAAGCATCAAATTCATTTGGATTAGCACAATAATTTATAGCGTGAAAGCAATCTCAAATAACCAAAAACCAAGAAACTAAAACTAGGGGCGCTGGCTCCCCGGCAACGGCGCCATTTTGTGCAACGTGGTTTTGTAACCCCAGTTTTTTATCGTTCTTCTCAGGGAACGAGGGCCTTGATCATAGAAACTAGGTCAAAGGTCGGGTCAAGATTGCTAGGTAAGGAAATCGGTTAAAAAGGGTATCACAACGCAAGAAAGAAAGCTAAGGTCGGTCAAGAATGGAAAATGGGCTTCGGGGGCTTTTCGGGATGCAAACGGGGATGAGGAAATGGGTTTTGCAACAAGAGATTAATAAGGAGGGAGAATCAAGTGGCCATTTCGTTAGAAAATACCCACCGGGCTTCCTCTCTCGAGGATAGTCCGGAATAACTTCCCCAAAGTCCATCACGGACCTGGAGGGTTAATGAAACGAAATTCCCTAATTAACCTCCTTCCACTTTCATGGGTAAGCATTAACTATCCCATCTCCTACCTTCCGACACGAGTGTTGGATGTATTCGTGAACTTCAGACCCAAATACATCCCACTTGAGGGAAGGAAAGGAATGGGAAATTGATTTCCCAACTAATTACTCACTAAAATTGCTAACCCAAGCCTAATCACACATTCACACCCTTAATTACCCCCTAACCCATAGGGTTTCTAGCCACTAATCATGATACCAACTAAGCTAACAACATCCAAACCAACCCTAAGCATAATTCTAGCATCAAACAACCATAAACAAGCAAAACAATGAAAGTAGCAAGCAAAACAATTAAAGAACAAGCAAAGTAATTAGCAAGGTAATTAATAATGGAGTTAAGGGAAGAGAATACTTATCGAAATGCTGAAAATGAACAAAGGAAAGAAAATGAAATGATGATCCAACAATCTCTCAATTGATTGAATCCCCAAATCTTGAACAACACCAAAAATCCACCAAAACCCTATATTAATCCAAGTTAATCTCTCACTAATCTCTCTCTAAAACTCACTAATACAAGCTTAATGTAAAAGTCTAGGTAATAAAAGCTAACCCCCTAGCAAAATTGTCACATGGAGTTATATACAAAGCAAGGAAGTTGAACAAAACGTTGTCGTTTCAAGCCCAGAACGCGCGCAGAAATCAGGAGGTCGCGGCACGACCTCAGAAGTGGCGGTGGCGACGGGTGTGAAATGTGCCAGACGATTTTGGGCTTTGCAAGGTCGCGAGCGCGATCTAGGATGGTCGCAGGGGCGACCTCCTTCTGCCAGCCAGGATGCCAGTACTGGGAGTAGCGTAGCAGGTGGCACGCGTGCGGTAACGGGGGCGACGGCTGTGTAGCGGGTGTCACGGACGACGTAACGGGCGCTACGCTCCTGCTTTTTTCCCTTCCCTTGTTTTTCTTCAAGGCTTGTAACGCCCGCTACAAGGACTGTGGCGGGTGGTACCGCACTGATCACCACCAAAATTGGGGAAAGTGCTCCTGGGTCGACTCCGCTTCGGTTTTCGGTCTGGCTTGGCTCCGGAAATCGCTCAGGATTCCCTTAAAAGCCTAAAATTAGCCCGTCTTCCTTATTTTTGCTCCAAAATCGCGAAAACCTACAAAACAACTAAAACGCTAATAAAAACGAGGAAAAAGACTCGGAATGAAGCAAAAATAACAAGATAAAAGGCGATATTTAGGCCTAAAATTAGGCCTAAACAAGAGGATCCCTGACGAAAGTCACATTTCGTCCACCCCAACAGAGGCTGGTGATCATAACAAAATAAGTGAGAGTCACCGTCATTTCACCCACAGGCAAGTGAAATGTATTAATGTGTCCAAAAATCTCTCGGCCATGGCTCTTCGCAAGACACAGTAAGTGTTGCATTTCCAAGCTACCAGACACGACCAAAAGGTGGAAAATCTCGTAGATGCTAAGATGTCATGTGCAAAGTCCCCCATGAAATCAGTAACCTTTATGAGTCTTTTCAGATTTCCGTAGGTTTGTAGGGAAAACTCCTAAAACACCAAATAAAAAGGGCTAAGAACTACAGAGCATGAACTCGGGTCGTAACTTGCAGAAAGGCACGTGACCTTCCAATTAATAAAAGCCCGGCCCAAACCACATAAAGAGCACTACAGGCCCGTGTAAAACAAGAGGAAGGTCTTATGACCGATGGCTCTTCCTGGGCCACAAGGGAGGTCCATGTGAAAAATGGCCAGTAACAAAAAAAAAAAAAAAGGTCACTTGACCTTCCCCCAGAAATGGGCCACCGGGTTGTCTCGCATGAACGAATGGCCCAGCACAAAAATAAGAAGGTCGCATGGCCTTCCTTAAAGCACAAGCCCGTTTCGCAAGTTTCTAGGTTGGAATCCAAGCAAGCCCAGCGAGCATGGTCGCATGGCCTGTGACGAGGCAGGGGCCGTTTGTTTTCAAACCAATGACCCACAATTTTAGTGTTTCAACATCGAGCAAAATTAAGGAGATGCATGCAACTGCTAAAATGACTAAAAAGCACCGAGCACTCAATCTAAAATTAGCTAAAATGGACAAGACAGGAAGAAACTAAACATTTCTGCTTGATCATTTTACGCTAAAATAAAATGCAAAAAAAGAAAGGTTCGATGGTTACCTTGATGTGTATCACTGATACCAGACGTGATTCCAATTGCGAAGAGTCAAATCAGCAGTAGCAGACTTGACACCGAGAACAAAGCTTCTCCTAGAAGAGCCTTCATGGGCCCATCTTACTAGATGGGGAAGAGGGGGATTCCTTTGACTCCGTGGATGCATCCTTTCTCAGATGAAACCTAACAACTTTCAAATAAAGAGATGGGAGAGCTATTTGAGAGCTTCAAAGGAGTGAAGTAAAGAGGTATGAATGAATGAATGAATGAAAGAAGCAAGGTATTTGTAGAAAAGGTGGGAGAATACGGACCGTCCGTTTCAAGGACCCACCTCGAGATGCTAAATGCATCTCATTGGTTGGGAATCCCCAACCTCATCTTCTTGCCCCCTAAAGTAAATAGCACGACCACATGGCATTCTTGGAAAGCACAAATGATGGGGCCCACTCTGGATGCCATTAACGAGGCAAGAGGAAAAATAAAAAATAAAAAAAAGAAGAAAAAAAGGAAGGTCATGCAGCGTTCCTCGACCCAACACAGCCCAGGCTCGCCGATGGAAAACACAGGCCTAGCCCAATAAAAAGGAAGGCTACGCGGCCTTTCTTGCTGCAATTGGGCCTATCACCCCAAAGATAAGATTTGATCCAATTTTGTTCCAAAAAAAAAAAGCTGATGCGGTATTTTCGAATGTTGTTTTATAGGACAATTGCCGCTTGCCGTTAAAAGGCACCACCATCATCCAAGTTGCCGTTAAAAGAGCAACATCATCATCTAGCTACCGCTAAAAGGTTGCTAACACCAGGTTGCCGCTAAAAGGCACCATCATCATCCAGGTTGCCGTTAAAAGAGCAACATCATCATCCAGTTGCCGCTAAAAGGTTGTTGATGCCAGGTTGCCACTAAAAGGCGCCGCCATCATCTAAAAGGTGCCGCTATCATCCAGGTTGCCGCAAAAAGGCGCCGCCATCATCCAGGTTGCCGCTAAAAGAGACCGCCATCTTTCAGGCTACCACTAAAATGTTGTTGACGCCAGGTTGCCGCTAAAAGGTTGTTGACGCCAAGTTGCCGCTTAAAGGAGCCGCCATCATCCAGGTTGCAGCTCAAAGGTGCCGCCATCATCCAGGTTTTCGCTAAAGGGCGCCGCTATCATCAAGGTTGCCGCTAAAAGGGACCGCCATCTTCCAACAACCGCTAAAAAGTTGCTGACGCTATGTTACCGCTAAAAGGCGCCGCCATCATCCACGTTGCCGCTAAAAGGCACCATCATCATCCAGGTTGCTACTAAAAGGGACCGTCATCTTCCAGCCGCCGCTAAAAGGACGCCAACCTCCTCCACGTTGCTGTTAAAAGAGCACCAACATCGCCAATATTTTAGAGCACCGCCAGCACCTACCTCAGTCACAACAAATCAGCATCTCAAGCTACTTTGACCTTCGTCCTATCGGACTCAATCAAAGAGCGGGCTCTCTGTAGATGCCAAATTTTGTACCGGTAAATCTCACCCGGGAAAATCGGGCCAACACAGCCGGACCTCACTCAAGAAAAATAAGAAGGCCACGAGGCCTTGCTCATATTCAGGTCAGGCCCAGAAGTGCGCCCAACCCAATGGAAAAAAAAAGGTCACGCGACCTTCCTCTTTTCCACGGCTTCCAGATGGGCCGAGCAAACGCACCCCAGCCCAAAGGAAATAGGTAGATCACGCGGCCTTCCTCGTTTCCGTGGGCCGGGAAAGCGACTTGCACAGTGGCAATCCGTGTGCAGCTTTTTTGTTGGTCGCGCGACCTTGCTACGCCAAATCAAACTTGGAACCACTTTTCCCTCCATGTCAACAGTGATCCCATGATCACAGTTCTGCTGACTTTGACCCCTGATCTCGAGCAAGGCCACGGGGGCTTCCTACTTGTCTAAGGGGCATGATCCTTGGAATCATATCCCCCTCCTTCCATCCTTCCATCCTCATCCTTCCACCCTCCACCTATTAATACCGCACCTCATCCTCACTCATTTCACCAACAACCATCATCGACATCACTCATCACTCAACTCTCTTCAATCATCCATCCTCTCTACTCTTTCCATCAATCGCTATCCTCATCATTCCTTTCCATCCTTCATCACTATCACCACCATACTATCCATACATCCATCATCCTCAAGGATCCATCCCATCATTCATGTCGTGTCGATCTTAAGCATTCATCATAAGGGTCTACCATAAGGAGTTCGATCTTCATTCCATATTATCTAGGTTTAAAGTGAGGTTCGTCTATCCCTTGGATTTAATAATGTAGTTTATTTCTATGTATCATTTTATCTGTACATTTATTTTGTAAACAACCTTATTATTTCAATCTTGCATGTTTAGAATATAAAATTCGTGAAATTCAATAAACTTCTCTCCGCTCAATTTCATTTCATGTTCGATTTTAGTAGAATCTGTTTTTGAAAAAGGCGGATCGGATAATTAGTTAAATCTCTAATTCATAACCTTGCCCCCGAATTCAGAATTCGGGTTCGTAGACCGAAGTTATTTTCTTCTTTTTTATTGGTTTGTCGATTTCCTTAAATCGGTTGGCGTCTCTTCATTTATTTCTCTTTTTATCATTAAAAACGCATGTTTATTATATGAAAAAATTTATAAAATGACTTATATACTGTCATATTCTAATCGGGAGCTAGCTTAAAAGAAAACGGCAATGAAAGAATCATAGGCCACGTGGCCTTTAAATATTTCTAAACATTTTCTTTTGGGCTAAAGAAACACAAGGCCCAACAAGGGATACATCATAGGCCACGCGGCCAGTGGTCGCCTTTGTTGGCCCGGGTTTGAATTGGAATTCGTATTGAGTCATTTGTAAATTTATTCGGTATAACTTCAAGTGTGTAAATAATAAAAAAGTGGTTCTTAAAACGAATAAAAGTCACCCCTCGAAAATGATTTTCATAAAATAAAAATATCCTTATTTAAGGATTAAGCAACATTAGTCTGCTCCCAATCACTAAGTACGTAGTACACTCGAGAAAAAACGTGGTTTTTTCTGGGGTCCTACAGACCTCTATCGTGAATGTGATCTAAACTATCTCTAACCAAAAGAAACTAAAAGCTGGGGGCGCTACCTCCCCGACAATGGTGCCAGTTTGTTTGCCCGGTTTTAAATATATGTCTATAAATGTCGTTCTTCTCAGGGAGCTAAGGGCCTAACAAAAGGTCTTGGTCAAGAGGAAGGTCGAGATCATTAAGGTTAACAAAAAGGAGGTAAGGTCCCTAACTTAGCACAAAACAAACAAGCAAACAAGAGTTGAGTCGGATGACAAAGATGGGCTTCGGGGGTTTTAGGAAATATGGGAATCCTGCTAGCATAAAGCCACCGAGCTCCCTCTTCCAAAGGTAGTCAGGATTAACTACCCCGAAATGCACCATGAACCCCGGGGGGTTAATTTAGCAGGGTTCCCTAGTTAGCCTCATCCTCTATTCCGTGAGTGAGTGACTAATTATCCGTTCCTTAGCCTTCCATATATTGACAAGCGATTAGTGCATTAAAGAGGTTCTAGTCCCGAATGCACCCCACTTGAAGGAAGGACTAAGGTGGGAATTAGATTTCCTTCCTAATTACTCCCTAACTATCTAACCCATCCCTAATCACCCATCAAAGACCTTAATCACCCCCTAACCCATAAGGAACATAGCCATTACCCATTATCATAACTTAACTAACACAAGCAATTTCAATCATAAGCATGATTTCTAGCACAAAGTAAAAGAATCTCAATAAAGAAATTAAATGACTATTAAGCCAATCAAACAAGTAAGTAAACAATTAGCAATGAAATAGTAGAGGAAGGGAGAAGAGAACATCTATGAATGATGTAAACAAGTAGATGATGAACAATAGAATTGATAATCTTCACAATCTTCCAATTGATGAAGCTTCAATTCTTGATTGCAACCCAAATTAAGGCAAAATGAAGGATGGAAATCTCCTTAATTACCCACTAATTACAAGCTTTCTCTCTCTAAAACTAAGTTGAATAGTAAAAATCCAAAACCCCAGCCTCCCCCAAAAAATCGGCACTAAAAAATATTTATACAAGGAAAGGAAGTTGCTCAAAATTCAGCTGTTTCATCCGCAAAAAGCATGTAAAACAGGGTCGTCGGAGCGCGATGATGAGAAGTTGGAGGAGGCGATTCTGATTTTGCGCGGGTATGCGGACGCGACGCTCATAGTCGGGGGCGGCCGTTCTAGGCAGACTCCTTCCCAAGCCTTCTCTTGTGCAATTGTCATGGGTGCCACCCTGGGTGTCAGGTGGCACGACCTTCAGGCTTCCCCCTCCCTTTCTTCTTTCGGCGTAGCGCCCGCTACAGAGGTTGTAGTGGGTGCGACAAGCCTGCCTCAACTCAACCTTGGGGGACACGCCTTCCCTGGTTGTCCTTGCTTCACTCCTCGGCATTCCTTAGCTTGGGAAATCCCTCGGGACCTTCTAATTTGCCCTCAAATTATCCTTCGCCTCGTTTTGTTCTTTAAACTTGAGAAACCTACAATACAACTAAAAAGCAAGTAAAAATGACGAGAACAACTCGGAATCGAACGAAAAGAGCAAGCCCGAGAGCGTAATTTAGGCCTAAAAATTGGCCTAAACATTCTCCTCTATCCAGCCACACAGGGATCACCAATCATAATAAAACATCCATTGCCAATTCGCCATCTTACTCTGTCCCGTACCATGTTTGCAGCATTGCAAAGGCTACGCCAAGCACAAGAAGCAATAGATGGAACTTTATAATCAGTCAAGGTAAGTTGGAAATGAACTTTATACTTAGCCTTCGATATTTGGGCCAGAAGTGATTGGTAAGTTTCTACCATTCTCCAACTTTTTCGTAACAGAAGGGTCTGGTCAAAGAAACCAACATCCCTAATCCCTAGCCCTTCATCCCTTTCGATTGGAATAATTTATCACGCCGTGTCCAATGCATTGACTTATCCCCTCGTGAATTCCACCAAATGAATCGGACCATTAATACATGAATCTCATCAACAATTTTTTGTGGCACTTGATATACATTAAAAAATGTGTTGATGTAAAGTTGACAGCGCTACATTAATATAACTAACCTGCCTACCGATGATAATAAGGAGGCTCCCCATCCTTGTAGACGCTAAGCAACCACATCAACCAAGGACCCAAACTGACTAGTTACATTCCGTAGTATTACTAGCGGAACACCGAAGTATTTAGAAAAATATGAGCATTCAGGAAATCCAAATTGAGCTTTAAACTCATGTTTATCCTCCATGGAAACTCCCGTAGAGAACATCATTGAGGATTTTTCAACATTTATTATTTGGCCTGATACATAATTAAAACAAGCTAATATTTTTTTAAGCATAATATTGATCCTCATCCATGGCAGTATAAAAAAAAAAAGAAAAAAAAACAGGGAAGGGGAAAAGAATAGATAGGGAATCTTTGGAGCTCCTCTGGCAACCTCGGTCCTCACAATCTCGCCTTCAGAGAGTGCTTTTCGCAAGATCTGAGATAAGACATCCATATTTAATATAAACAAGTAAGAAGAAAATGGGTCGCCTTACCATAATCTCGTCTGAGGGATAACCCACTTTGTGGGTTCTCCATTTATAATGATAGTATATCGAACGGTTGTTATACAATGCATTAACAAATTGAACCACAATTCCGAGAAATGAAACTTCTATTACACAACTTCCAAAAATTCCCATCGGACCCGATCATATGCTTTGTTTATATCAACTTTCAGCAAGCAAATGGCTTACCCTGCTTCTTTGTCGTCATGATATGAAGCAATTCATGAGCCATGAAATAACAAACCAATCCTAGCTGGCCTTGCAAGAAAGCCCCTTGAATATTAAAAATTAGCTCTTGGAGTATAGGTCTAACTGTCTAAGTCTATTAACAAGGCACTCGCTGATAATTCGATATAACACATTGTATAAACTTATAGGCCAATAATCACATATCCGCTGACGATTACTTTTCTTCTGTGTTTACACTATAGCAGTAATAATGACTATTGAGATAAAGTCCTCTATATCTTAATCTCCTCAGTATAGTGAGATTGATATACTAGGAGGAGAAACACTCAACTAATTGTCTTGTAGCGAGAGATATATTTCTATTTACCTCTTCTGAAATCTAAAATAAATGAAAAGAGAGATCATACATTCAAGAATGAATCAAGAACGATAACCATAAGAACTCTACTGCTCTTTCGATGCTAATAGAATAACCTCAGTTAACGTAAATTACAACTTTTGTATGCTTTTCAATTTAATCAAAGTTGAAGGTCTCATATATTCAGGTCATCAAAAGGTTCCCTAGTCTGCTATTCTTTTCTAAAATTTCACAAAACTAGGTAGAAAGGTTGGTAGTCAGATTATCTTAATTCACCTTTCAATACTTCTCACGTTAATCTCAAATCATGAGAATTCGATCGCTCAAAGAATACACATGCACATGGAAAATGCAACCTCCTATTGATTCAAGCAAGAATTCATGTACAAACTAAAAACGTTCAATCAAACTACACTGTTTCGGGTTGCAAAACCGTAGAATTCAAGAAAACTACTCACTCATTGTCAAAGAAAACATAAAACATCTTCCAAACATCATAATCGAATCTTAAAACAAAGAAGGAAATCGAAAAGAAAGATAAACTATGAAGAGTACAATCGTCGAGTATTTCGATCCCGGCGTGGAGCCTTCTTCGCGAGCGTTGATGATTTTTTCTGGAATCTTAATCTTCGCTTCTCTTGAGATGATTTGATCTTGAATCTTGATGGAGAATTGATGAGTATAAGGGATTTTGGATCTCTTTTCTCCCTTGATAACCCTATAACGAATGAAGAATGATAGGTTCCATGAATATAACCGCCGCAGCCTATCTTTTTCTATTCGCGAGAACAAAATGGCGTGACCCGGCAGAGGCAACACAAAAGAACGTGAAGCATCTCAAGTACATACCTCGAGCACCTTCCACATTGTTGGGCCATATCGGAAGTGCGGGTGAGCATGGTGCACAAGGATGGGTTCGTCATTCTGAGAAACCCGCACCCCTGACGGAGGTCATAAAGAAACATCACATAGGCCACTTTGCCCTAGTTCAACCAACGAATGTCATCAAAATTCAACAAATTCCCCATCCAAGTCAGGAATATGTTGTCTCCACGATTGGGAAAAAAGGTATAGGAGATGAAGTACGCCATGAACAAGAAGCGACGTTGATTTACGACAGATTGACAAAGTTGTTGTCACGAAAGAGGGCTTCAAAATACGAATACGCCAGATTCAATAAACCTTGCCTAGGTCGAAGACGCGCCAGCACTGGCCAAGCATGACCATGACTCCCTCAGGAGGATCCCTGATGAAAGTCACATTTTTAGTGGATAACAGCTTCCCTCAGGAGAATCACAAAAACACTCAAAAAACACCTCAAAAGCTGCTAAATAATATACACTCTCCGTCCACTGTGAATAGTAGCTTCCCTAGGCAAACTCTCTTCACACTCTACCGTCCATGCATATGATAACTGCGTTTTATGACTATGTTTTTAGTGGTTTTAGATAGGGGATTAGGGAGAGTTTTATGTATGAACCATGATTTTTATTCCAATTTCGCTAATACACTTGGTGTTGTTGTTTTTGATGTGAATTTGTAAGTTTTGAGTACAAAACACCAATTTTCTCTCAATTTCTGGCAAGAGTGAATACACCACGGTCATCTACATGATATACCCAAACTGTGGTGCAAATTTTGGACAGAAAGGAGCGAGGAATGACCGGACAGAGGGTAGCACGGGCAGCCCATGGTACATGCCACAGTCTAGGCTGTTTTGGCAAGTAAAAGAGCACCATTTTAATTGATGGGTTCAGTCACTCATTGGCCCAATCAGAAGAAAGAGAGCCATGTTTCGGCCTAATGACAAAGGAAGTAAAGTGAGGCCCATTGACTTTACCCTCCATTCAGTCCAATGAGCAAGAGGAGTAGTGGGGAGGAATTGATTTAATTCCTTCACTGGTGGCCCAATCAACCAAAGAAGAGAGGAGAAATAGTAAGCAATTGGTTTCATTCGCTAGGCCATTACATTTACTCTACAGGCGGCCCAATGAAGAAGGTGAGAAGTGGGGCAATTCATTTGATTCATTCAATCCATCCATCCGCCTAACACCAAAAGCGAAGAACAAAAGGAATGAAAATTGAGGCAATGTCTACCACGCCCAGGCCATAGTGTTGGCCACGGTTTGTGGCGCCTGGGCTATTGCTGCATGGCTTGAGCGTGTTCAGCAAGAAAAAGAGCAACAGCGACAGTTATATTTTTGGGGGAGCATTCATTCGTCCGGGGGACATCAGATCATCATTCATTCAGTCATCATTCATTATTCATCCATTCATCAAGAGAGTAAGAACCCCATCTACTCCTCCCCATTAATCAAGACCAAGATTAAGATTGATCCAATCAAAAATCAAGATCAAGATTCGGGAAGAAATTAACAACGCTCGCGAGAAAGACTCCACCCCCGGATCGAAAGACTCGACGGTCGTATTCCTTGTAGTTTGTGTCTCTTTTCGATTTCTGTCTTTATTTTGAGAATTAATCATGATGTTTGGAACTTGTTTCCTATTTTCATTGAATATGAGTGAGTAGTTTCTTTGAATTCTAGGGTTTCGCAACCCAAAGCAATGTAGTTTGATTTAATATTATTAGTTTGTGCATGAATTCTTGTTATGAATCAATAGAAGGTTGTGTTTTCCATGTTCATGTGTGTTCTTTGAGCGCTCGAATACTCATGAGTTAGAGATTAACCTAATAAGTACTGAAAGGTGAATTAGGGTAATCTGACTACCAACCTGTCTACCTAGGTTTGCGAAAGTTGAGAAAGGAGTAGTAGACTAGGGAATCAATTATACAACCTGAGTTTTTGAGACCTTCAATTTTGTTTAACCTAAAAAGCACACGAAAGTTGTTGATTAGGTTGTTTAGAATAATTCTATTTAGCATCGAAAGGGCGATAGAATTCAGAGGTTGTCGATTCTTGGTTCATTCTTGAATGTATGATTGTGCAGGCTAGATTTTAGTAATCGAACTCGTTGTTAGCTTAGCATCTCCCTAGAAGTCTTTCTCGCTTGATAGAATCTGTGATTGATTTTTCCTGCTTTATTAGTTTTAATTAATTGTTAGACCTTTTCAAACCCAAAAATTCGATTAGCTTAGCAATCGCGATAGAGATTAGTTTATTGAGCTGGTAATTGAGTCCCTGTGGGATCGACCTTGACGTGCTACGACGTGCACCATGCACTTGCGACCCTGTCAAGTTTTTGGCGTCGTTGTCGGGGACTCTGTCCCTAGCACTCGGTAAAACGAACCCTCTTAGGTTGACTAAGCTCTTTTTTTTCTTTCTTTTTTCTTTGATTTTCTTGATTTTCTTGTTTCACTGCATTGGTGTTCTTGTTTTTGTTTTACTAGGATCTTTTTGTGTATGCAACGCTCTCCGAAGTTTGAGTTCGATCCAGAAATAGAGAGAACTTTGCACCGGAGGAAGAGGCAGCGAATACAGGAAACTAGTAGGAAGCACGAAGTGAAATCTGCATCGCAATCAAAAATGGCTGGTGGAGAAGAACGACCGAAGACGCTGGCCCAATACATGACTCCGAATGTCACAAGCCCACCCACCGCCATCAAGCTACCTGAAGTGGCAAACAACTTTGAGCTCAAGAATTCCCTGATCAATTTGGTTCGAGCTACGTCGTTCCATGGTCTCCTAAACGAGGACCCCACCGCCATCTTCGCATCTTCCGACAAGCATGCGACACCTTCAAAGCCAACGGGGCTCGCCGGACGCGATCAAGCTGAGGTTATTTCCGTTTTCCTTGGAGGATCGAGAATGGGAGTGGCTAGATTCCCTTCCAGTGAACTCCATCACTACTTTCGATCAGTTGGCGAGTGCGTTCCTTGCTAACTACTTCCCACCAAGCAAGTTGACGAGCCTCCGGAACCAAATCTCTACCTTCTCCCAAGAGTCGGACGAGAATTTATATGATGCATGGGAGAGATTCAAGGAGTTGCTTCGCCAATGCCCCCAACATGGTTTCGAGTCATGGGTTCCCATCCAAGCCTTCTACAATGGGGTTGACGACAATCTGAGAGCGACGATCCTTGCAGCTGTTGGAGGAAATATCATGAGCAAGATGGTGGAGGAGCTTTATGAGTTGATTGAGCAAATGGCATCGAATAGCCACTAGTGGTCACGACCCCGTTCCACGAGGACGGGAGGTAAGTATTCGGTCGACGCTATCACATTATTTTTTGTGAAACTTGATGCTATAAATGAAAAGATGGAAAGAATGCATGTGAATGCTTCCACTCCTCCCCAATGTACTTCCTGTTACTCTTTTGAGCATACGACTCTTTATTGTCCCAATGGGGTAGGTAGTAGTGCGCAACCTAACCAAGCTAACTTTGTTCGTAACCCTACCCAAAGACTTCTTTTTGACCCTTACTCTAACACATACAACTCCGGTTTGAGACCCCATTCTAATCCTTCTTACCGGAACCAAATGGGTCACCCGTAAGGACAAAGACCTCCCACTCAACCCTACCAAACCCCTTAAAATCCTGACTTAGAGCCTATGATGAAAGCCCTACTCCATGCCCAACAAAAACAATTCGAGCATCAACAGAGACAAGATGAGGTGATTAAGGCTTTAGCCACTAAGGTTGACATTTTATCCACCCACAACCAAATTCTTGAAAATCAGATAGCTATCCAGTCTGGTACTCCCACCACCCCTCCTGGACCACCCATACCTAACCCTAAGGAGCATTACAATGCTATATTCTTAAGGAGTAGGACACAGATTGAAGGACCTAAGAGGCCAAATTCCAAGCATCGGGGAGATTTAGTTGAGGATGAGGTTGAGACAGAGAGTGAGGAGGAGAAAGACCATGAGAAAGAGACCATCGATGAGGTTAGTGCTGAAATCCCTCAACAACCACCATCACCAAAACCTAGAGTTTATGTGCCCCCTATTCCATTCCCTTCTAGGCTTGCTAAGTCTAAGACCGATGTTCAATTTGGGAAATTCCTTGGTATGCTTAAAAAGTTAAATGTGAATGTTCCTTTTCTTGATGCTTTGTCCCAAATGCCTTTGTATGTTAAATTCTTAAAGGAGATTCTCTCCAAGAAAAGAAAAATAGACGATTGTGAGGCAATTGCATTGAATAAGCTCACTCCAAAGCTTGAAGACCCTGGGAGTTTCACTATTTCTTGTGGCCTAGGAACCATGAACATCGACCGAGCTTTATGTGATGTAGGCTCAAGTGTAAGCTTGATGCCTTATTCCCTTTATAAGAGGCTGAATTTAGGAGAGCTTAGACCTACCTCCATGTCACTGCAAATGGTTGATCGTTCTGTTAAGTACCCAATGGGTATTTTAGAGGACTTTCCTCTTAAGGTAGGAGACTATTATGTGCCTGTGGATTTTGTAATTCTTGATATGGCTGAGGACATCCGTACCCAAATTATTTTGGGAAGACCTTTCCTTGCCACTGTGGAGTGCGTAATAGATGTGAAAAAGGGGAAAATGAGCTTTAAGTTTGGGGAGCATGAAGTTGAATTTGATTTATTTCGTGAACATATGCCTCATGATGTTTCTTCTTGCTGTGGTGTTGATGTGATTGGGAGTGATGAGTCTGTTGATGTTTTTCCTGACAGCCATGTACTTGGTGACGCGACGGATTGGGTACAAGTTATTGAACCCGAACCTAACATCACCAAGGATAGGCCTTATGCAGCTAATGAGGCTGTGTTGAGAAAGTTTTGCTGGACCAACTTCAAGATGCCTTCCATTGTTGAGGAAGGAAAGCAGTTCGACCCTTGCTGGTGGGTTCGACTTCGAGATGCTGAGGGAACACATGTTGATGGTGTTCCAAAAGAGTTTGACTATGATGTCGAGCCTTCTCCGGCCTGAGGTGAGTTTCGTCTAGCTTAAGACGTTAAACTAGCGCTTCTTGGGAGGCAACCCAAGCATTTAATTGCTTTACTAGGTTTTATTTTGTTTTATTTTGCTTTGATTGTGAAAACCCTCCTTTATTGAGTACTTTATGGTATATTTGGATTGTCATTGAAAGTGCATACTCATGTGATATCCGGCTTGATGCGAATGATGAAAGAAACTTGGTTGCTTGTTTGATCTAGATTGCCTGTCTTGTTTATGATTCATCTAGTCTTGATAGATTATGGTGTCTGATAATGAAATTCTTGTGTTTGGTACATCAAAGGAACTAGTTGTAGTGATTGTGGTAGGTTAACCAGTGAGACTTTTTGAGCCTAAAAGACTATAATTTTATAGTCTCATTTTTTTTTTGAGTGTGACCTTACCATATTTGCATCTCTAGAACTTGATTTGACTCTCTTTGAATCTGCATTTGACTTGTGAATTGTGTTAATATGATTGAGGCCCAGTTTGAAGCCACATAGCCAAAAGCCACCTAACAATATGACTTCTTTTTGCTAGCCCTTGCGCAGTTTTTCCTGTTTTGATTGTTTCAGCTAAATTGTCACCCTTTTCCAACTCTTAATCCTATATCCCTTTAGCCAAGTTAGTGGAGCAACAATTCAGTTGGGGCAATTTTTGTAGTCTATTGGTATGATGACTTTGTTGGCTAGTCTACTTGATGAGGGAAGCATTGCTCAGAGTCATTATTTATCTCCTCTTTTCATTTGAGGTTGAAATTGGGTTGAAAGGAAATGAGTCCACCTTTATATATCTATGCCATTCACCAAAAAGAAAAAAATTTGAAAAAAAAAGAAAAAAAAGAAAAAAAGAAAAAAGAAGCTTCTCAAAATAAGGTGAATAGCATGGTGGCTTTTTTTGCTTATATTGACTCTCCCGTTAGTTTGCTTCGATGGGGAAGGTATTTATGCTTCATTGCGGTGTGATGTAAGAGGTGTTGTGCTTTATGTATTGAAATGTTGCTCTTTAGGTCCTTGGCTCTTTAGCTCCACATTTCCTAAATGATTTCCCTCCTTACCCTACACTTGAGCCCCATTACAACCCTTGAAAAGTCCTCATGATTAACTTTTATGCATGATGTCTATAGCAGTAGAGAATCGAGAGTCTTGTCAAGCTTATGGTAGGTTGTTTACATTGGTTGAAGGTTTTGAGCGAACTGTTATATCTTTTGCAAACACAAGAGGGGAGTGATTCACATACCCTAAAGTGAGGTCCTACCGATCCCAACTTGTTCGCCAAGCAAGTGAATGGATTTTGACTGCATTTGAGTTGTGATGGATTGGTTGTGTTACTTGGCTTTGCAATTATGTTTCGAACATCAATTTTTGTTTCAATTTGATTCTTAATCTCGCTAGGGAGTTTCTTTGTGTATGCTTATTTTGGCTTTCTAATATGCCCTTTTTATTAGAGGAGGTGTGAGTAGATTTCTTTTTCTTTTTGAGTCCTTTCATCTAGTTTTGAGTCTTGTACTTGCTTGGGGATAAGCAAGGAGTAAGCATGGGGGGATTTGATAACTGCGTTTTATGACTATGTTTTTAGTGGTTTTCGATAGGGAATTAGGGAGAGTTTTATGTGTGAACCATGATTTTTATTTCAATTTCCCTACTACACTTGGTGTTGTTATTTTTTATGTGAATTTGTAGGTTTTGAGTACAAAACACCAATTTTTTTCTCAATTTCTGCCACAAGTGAATACACCACGGTCATCTACAAGATATACCCAAACCTTGGTGCAAACTTGGGACGGAAAGGAGCAAGGAATGACCGGACAGTGGGTACCACGGGTAGCCCATGGTACATGCCACACTCTAGGCTGTTTTGGCGAGTAAGAGCACCATTTTAATTGATGGGTTCAGTCACTCGTTGGCCCAATAAGAAGAAAGAGAGCCCTGTTTCAGCCCAATGAAAAAGGAAGTAAAGTGAGGCCCATTGACTTTACCCTTGATTCGGTCCAATGAGCAAGGGGAGTAGTGGGAAGGAATTGATTTAATTCCTTCACTGACGGCCCAATCAACCAAATAAAAGAGAAGAAAGGGGAAGCAATTGGTTTCATTCGCTGGGCCATTACATTTACTCTACATACGGCCCAATGAAGAAGGTGAGAAGTGGGGCAATTCATTTGATTCATTCAATCCATCTATCCGCCATACACCAAAAGCGAAGAACAAAAGGAATGAAAATTGAGGCAACGTCTACCACGCCCAGGCCGTAGTGTTGGCCACGGTCCGTGGCGCCTGGGCTATTGCTGCGTGGCTTGAGCGTGTTCAGCAAGAAAAAGAGCAACAGCGACAGTTATATTTTTGGGGGAGCATTCGTTCGTCCGGGGGACATTAGATCATCATTCATTCATTCATCATTCATTATTCATCCATCCATCAAGAGAGCAAGAACCCCATCTACCCCTCCCCATTAATCAAGACCAAGATTAAGATTGATCCAATCAAAAATGAAGATCAAGATTCGGGAAGAAATTAACAACGCTCGCGAGAAAGACTCCACCCCGGGATCGATACACTCGACGGTCGTATTCCTTGTAGTTTGTGTCTCTTTTAGATTTCTGTCTTTGTTTTGAGAATTAATCATGATGTTTGGAACTTGTTTCCTGTTTTCATTGAAGATGAGTGAGTTATTTTTTTGAATTCTAGGGTTTGCAACCCGAAACAATGTAGTTTGATTTAATACTATTAGTTTGTGCATGAATTCTTGTTATGAATCAATAGAAGGTTGTGTTTTCCATGTTCATGTGTGTTCTTTGGGCGCTCGAATACTCATGAGTTAAAGATTAACCTAAGATGTACTAAAAGGTGAATTAGGGTAATCAGACTACAAACCTATCTCCCTAGGTTAGCGAAAGTTGGGAAAGGAGTAGTAAACTAGGGAATCAATTAGACAACCTAACTTTTTGAGACCTTCAATTCTGTTTAACCTAAAAGGCACACGAAACTTGTTGATTAGGCTGTTTAGAATAATTCTATTTAGCAATGAAAGGGCGATAGAAATCAGAGGTTGTCGATTCTTGGTTCATTCTTGAATGTATGATTGTGCATGCTAGATTTTAGTAATCGAACTCGTTGTTAGGTTAGCATCTCCCTAGAAGTCTTTCTCTCTTGATAGATTATGTGATTGATTTTCCCTGCTTTATTAGTTTTGATTAATTTTTAGACCTTTTCAAACCAAAAAATCCAATTAGCTTAGCAATCGCGATAGAGATTAGTTTATTGAGCTGCTAATTGAGTTCCTGTGGGATCGACCTTGACGTGCTACTACGTACATCGTGCGCTTGCGGCCCTGTCAGCATACATGGACGAATATGGGTTCCTCCCCCCTTTCGTGAAGGCCAACCGGCCTTGGTGACTCCGCCCACACGTGGTCAGTTGACCACATGCCACCGTCGATGCTAGGTTAGCCCCCCCTACAGCCTTGGTATTCTGCACAGCTCGGAGATTACTATGTATACATGTATGTATGCATGTATCTCTCTACTCCTCTTAGCCTATAAATACCATCCTCGCCAACTCAATCCTCACTCACCAATTCACTCGTCCATCCTTCCTCTTACTAATTCTCTCCTTCTCTAATCTCTCTAATCTCTCATTCTCTCTATACTCTCAAATCACCTCTCTTATCACCATTCTACTACCATCCTTGTTATCTTACATCATCTTTCTTACCACTAGAATCTTCCCAATTCTTCCATCATAAAAATACTAAACTCATATCCTATCCTATTCACTCCAAACTCCACAAAAAACCCTAGCCTAAATACATTCAAAAACTACAAAAAAAGAAAGTTTCCTACTACCCTTTCTACCCTCTCTTTAATCCCTTTTTCTAGCATCTTCTCTAGCATATCTTAGCACATTGGGAGGAGGCTTCTAAAAGCATCAAAGATGATTCATCAAGCATCAAAAGGCTATGCAAGGTTTTTCCCAACAAGAGTAGCAATGTAAGCTTTTAAGTGTTCTTCTTTTCTTGTAGCAAGGTTGGAGTCTTGGAAACAGCCTCTTGCAGAAATGCAAGGTAAGGTCTAGGTATATTACACCTTTACAGTGGGACCCTTCCCTGGACCCCCCGCAAGTGGGGACGCTTTGTGCACCGGGCTGCCCCTTTTCTTGTTGAATGATTCAATGAAATAATTCTATAAAGTATTCCTTCAATTTCCTTCCAAACTTTATCAAAAGTGCATTTTAAACTTTTAGTAGAGTCTTTCCTTTTGTGAGAGGCGAACTCTTAAAGTTTACTTTTCGAGTTCGTAGCTTTACCCCCGAATCCATGCTTGGGTTTCGCAGGCGGAGTCTTTCTTTGTTTTCTTTTTAGTTTTTCTTGGCTTTTCTCTTTAAAAAGTCGGGTGGCGACTCCCACTTCGAACTAAAACACATCGGAGATTGCATAAACTATGGTCGACATGGTTTTACAATGTATCGATGCAACTTTATGGTTTTCTTTCTTATATTTCTAAATAATACTTGCATAAATCACTCTCTTCCAAGCTTAACATGTAAATGAGCAAATGGGGTTAAATTTAGAAGAGTTGAGAACAAGTGGATGTTCACTCTTAAATGTTTAATTCCTTGACTCACAAAATGCATAAGTAAAGGGAAAGTGATTTTACAAAATATTATGCATGAAATGTATGATAGATTTCCTTAAAGAGTTTTCAAAGGTTAAACCCCAGCACAAATCACCGAATCACACCCCAATCCAAATGTGGACGTTCGGAAGCCCGAACGGCGAGGAAAAATGTCCACAGGATTTTTAGCGACGCCACTGGGGAGTTTTTCTTAAAGTGGGTAAAACTTGAAAGAAGTTTGTGTGCTTTAAATCTTTTGGAAGGAAAATGAATTTTACTTTATATTATTAAGTCATTCTTTTTAGGCATAATGCATTGCATATACCGGGGCACTCCCTTGACTTGTAATATGTCATAGGAGCACGTAAATCGGCGGTATTAGGTTCTTTTCTTTTAAACCACAAAAAATAACCCATGGGATGCCAGACTGGCTATACTCAACTGGTGCATTTACACCGAGAGAGCATTAGTCACCACATCCACTCATGCATCACTCAATGAGGTCTCCACACGAGCCTCCAAGAGCAACACCCCACACATTCAAGTTGCCTTTACAACAAGAATACACCGGGGCGAGTACATAAGCCACTAAGCCTTATCCAGCCAATAAACCTTTTTGTACATAGAGCCTTGGTTTAGGATACCCCTTTGTTCATATGTATGCTATGTGCTATGTGTTTAAATTCGTTGTAAAGAGTCAACCTAAGTTTAGGAATGTTATTCTAGTCCACATAATAGTCATCAGGCTGAGAAGAGTCATGTTTACCAACTAAGATGTTTAACCTCAAAAGTTATGGTTAACCCAGTGGTTAGGCCCATTTATCTATAAAGGTTGATCCTCTTTGTTGATAAAGTAAACTCAACTCGCCTTTGATGATTCTATATGGCCTTTTATGACATCTTCTTAACAAAGGTCCAGTAAACTTGCTTAAAAGTCCAACAAAGAAAACGGGTAAAGTCTTAGACTGTATAATAATTACCGGGTTTGAGTAAATTAATTTATCGAGTTAATTATTGAATCCATCACATTCATAGTCGGCCCGTGGTTAGGCCCAACCATATTGGATTTAGAAATTAAGTCCATAAATTAATTGTAACTCGCCCGTTGTTGGTTTTATCCAGTCCTTCACGATATCCATTTTCCCAAACAAGTATAATAAAATAAACATAAAATAGAAAGATGTCAGGCGGTCAGTCTTGTTGATCATCATTCTAGTCCACATAATAATCAGTACAGCTTGAGTTGGCCCAAGTAGGTTGTCCAAGTTACGGATTCTCCTTAAAACGGTCAGCCTGAGGATGGGGCTTATCCGAATTGAGAAACACTGACTTGTACTCCTATGTTCGGTCTTGACTCGCTGTGTTTGGTTTTATTCGCCCCTTTATGATGATCAATGGTCTTTTAGGGTCATATAAGACTAGGATCATGCAAACCCGTGTCCCGGGTGAGTCACCTTATCCTGTCAGCTTTTAGATTGTGCATATTAAGAAGTCCCATGTAGGTCCACTAGGTGATGCATTCATCAGGTTGGGTGTTTGGGTCAATAAAAGGTCAATCTCTGAGCTGTGTATGGTTTTGCTGTACTCAATATAGGAGACTCGAGTCTAGCCTGGATTCTCGGCTCAACAGGTCGCTTGATCCGTAACCCGGTCTTTGTCCCGTCAGCACCCAGGTCCAAAACCTCCCGTCGTCTGCAATTCGACATGTCTTCCGAAGAGAACCACGGGGACAACCAAATCCAAGAGGCCTTAGCCAAACTTCTTCAGGAGAAGTTCAAGCAAGTAGAGGGCTCGATCACTTTTGCTGCCTTACAGCAAGAGAAGAAAGTCGATGAGCACCTAGCTCGGCATCGAGAACTCATCGAGAGGCAAAGCACTCGTATAGAGAAACAACAAGAAACCCTGAATGGTGTCTTAGAAGTTGTGCAACGCATCAACATGCAATGGGAATGGCAGACAATGACGAAAGTGCCATAGAAATTCTCCCTAACTCTGCGGGTGACAAGGACAAAGGAAAAATAGGCGAAAGTTCCAATGCTGGAGTGGTCATACAAGTGCCTGATGACCTAACACCAAGGTCACCACCGTTAGTGGTTGTCCCTCGAACTGCTCCGATCAAGGCTGAGTTACGCGATGACCCTGTCATCCAAGACATAAAGGCACAGTTGAATGTGTTCAAGGATGCTGTGAGCCAGATGCCAACCTTCACCAATCAGTTCGTCGAGTTCGAACCACCTGCTGAAATCAATGCCAACCCATCATGTGTGGGAGTTCAACCGAGTGATGGCACTTCGAGGTGTCACTACCGAACATTACAAGCAAGTCTTCCCATCATCGCTGAATGATGAGGCATTGAAATGGTATTATACTGTTCCTCTGGAGGTACGAGGAGATTGGACTACTTTGCATAGGGCGTTTATCGAGCATTACTGTAAGATTCAAAAAGATAAGGTGACCCTGCCAGACATCATGGCTATTCAACAAGGAGAAAATGAGTCATTTACGACCTAATATAAGAGGTGGCATGCTAAGCTATCTCAGGTGACTAGCATCATTCCCACAGAAATGCAGTTGGAGACATTTGTCCGTGGGTTGAAGCCAAGCCTGGCGCAACAATTAGATTTTTATGTGGTCGAGAGTTTTGAGTACTTGAAGAAGTTATGTCCTAAGCTAGAGGCACGCAAGGAAAGGACTGCCGCGTCCCAAAGTTGGAAGGGTAACACTAGGGGAAGGAGGACCATCAATGCTCCTAAAGTGGCCAAAACAAGCCTCGTGCAGAATGTGAATCGCGGTCCGCCTCCAAAGACGACCTACTTACAATATGATTCATATACCCCACTCGACATGACTTATGCTGAAGCCTTGGATCGATTGCTGAAATCAAACAACACCTAGTTGCTAATGCCTAGACCTAAACCTGAGACTAAGGGACCAGGGTGGAATAACAATGCTAATTGTAAGTACCACCGAACCAGATGCCATGACACTAAGCGATGTTGGACGCTTGAGAATCAAATTGAAAAGATGATCCGTTCTGGGGCATTGCCAATGCATAAAGCTGCAAATAAACCCAATAATAAAAGCAATCCTCTCCTAAATCATACTATTTTTGTGGGAGAGGGCACTTTTGATCCATCCGAATGTATTACCGATGAAGGAGCACCTGCACTCCTTCCTGAAGATTTGACAGCCTTTACTATCAACGGTATTTGGGTTAGTGATGAAGAAGATGTGTATGAAGAAGGTCCTAATGATGATTTATGGTCCGATAAGGAAGAAGCGGCTCCACCTAGTGCTGCATTCTTAACTAGGTCGGAAAGGCGTAATCAGGCGAGGCTGAACCCGTAGTTCCTCCGCCAAATCTGAGTCCTACGAGAACAGAAATGTATGCTACCCCTGAAGATGCTGTTCTTACGCAAATGAAGAAGACTGTGGCGAATGTGTCAATTTGGCAACTAATATGTGCTTCTAAACCACATAGATAGCTTGTACTGGGGGCTCTCCAGAATGCCATCATTCCTACTTCCACAACTCCAGAAGCCTTGGTTTCACATGTTGCCGCTAGCCAGGGTGCCATTACTTTTAGTGATGAGGATCTACCCGTGTCTGGAATGAATCATAATAAAGCCTTGTACTTGACCGCACTTTGTTCTAATAAAGTGATTCCATTGATTTTGGTAGATAACGGTTCCGCTGTGAATGTTTGTCCTTGGCGAACTGCTGCCAAGTTAGGGGTCGAAAAGAGTCAACTGGTTGAAGATGTTGTGTTGCTTCGAGTGTATGATAATACCCCTCGAAAGTCATTAGTAACGGTGACGTTGCCTATCACCTTCGATCACATCGCCCAGAATGTGGAATTTATGGTTCTAGACATCCCTTACATTGGGGGCAATGCCTTCCCTGACTGTCCTCGCTTCACTCCTCGGCATTCCTTGGCTCGGGAAATCCCTCGGGACCCCCTAATTTTCCCTCAAATTACTCCTTCGCCTCATTTTGTTCCTCAAACTTGAGAAACCTACAAAACAACTAAAAAGCAAGTAAAAAAACGAAAACAACTCAGAATCGAACTAAAAGAGCAAGCCATGGAGCGTAATTTAGGCCTAAAAATGGGCTTAAACATTCTCCTCCATCCAGCCACACAGGGATCACCTATCATAATAAAACATCCATTGCCAATTCGCCATCTTACTTTGTCCCGTACCATGTTTGCAGCATTGCAAAGGCTCCGCCAAGCTTAAGAAGCAGTAGATGGAACTTTATAATCACTCAGAGTAAGTAGGAAATGAACTTTATACTTAGCCTTCGATATTTGGGCCAGAAGTGATTGGTCTGGAGCTCCTCTGGCTACCTTGATCCTCACAATCTTACCTTCAGAGAGTGCTTTTTGCAAGATCTCAGATAAGACATCCATATTTAATATAAACAAGTAAGAAAAAACGAGTCGCCTTACCATAATCCCGTCTGAGGGATAACCCACTCTGTGGGTTCTCTATTTATAATGATAGTATATCGAACGGTTGTAATACAATGCATTAACAAATTGATCCACAATTCCGAGAAATGAAACTTCTACAACACAACTTCCAAAAATTCCCATCGGACCCAATCAGATGCTTTGTTTATATCAACTTTCAGCAAGCAAATGGCTAACTCTGCTTCTTTGTCGTCATGAAATGAAGCAATTCATGAGCCACGATATAATGAATATCCTATTTGGCCTTGCATGAAAGCTCCTTGAATATTAGAAGTTAGCTCTTGGAGTATAGATCTAATTGTCTAAGTCTATTAACAAGGCACTCGCTAATAATTCGATATAACACATTGTATAAACTTATAGGGCAATAATCACATATTCGCTGACGATTACTTTTCTTCTGTGTTTACACTATAGCAGCAATAATGACTATTGAGATAAAGTCCTTTGTATCTTAATCTCATCAGTATAGTGAGATTAATATACTAGGAGGAGAAACACCCAACTAATTGTCTTGTAGCGAGAGATATATTTCTATTTACCTCTTTTGAAATCTAAAATAAATGAAAATAAAGATTAGAAAGTATAGAGGAAAGGGTAAGCTGAAAAAACCATTGTACGTACTATATCTCAGGTCATTGTATGTTTTGTTTTTTAATTTTCAATCCCTTCGTAATTTTTATTTATTTATTTACTTTTTTTTTGGAGTTTTCGTTACATTTTTTTATATTTTTGATCACAAAATTATGGTCATTACAATGTATCTTTTTGAACATCTATATTAGAAATTATGAGCATCATAAGATAACTTTCTGAACATGTTATGATCTACATATGTATCCTTATTCAACATTATGATCTACTTTAAAATTATGAACATATAAAAAAATTTTGGATGCTAATATATTGAATTTTTGGGGTATTGGACAATAATGTACTGAACTTTGACATTGGACAATAATACATTGAACTTTTAAGGGGTGTTGGACAATAATGCACCCCGGAACTATTTCGACGGTGGTCGACTTGGTGGTAATCTTACGTGGCAGGCCGAGAAGATAAATTGGCTAATTAGTATCTAAATTGATGACATGTCAGCTAATCTACACAAACAAAAGTGATTTTATACAACTACAACAACAATCTCTTAGTGAAAACACGTTTAAACAAATGTGATTTTATATTTTTCTATTCTTTTCAAAGTTGATTCTCTTTGCTTATGTGTGGATTAGCTGACATGTCATAAATTTAAATATTTTTGGGCCAATTCATCTCCTCCACTGCTACGTATGATTACCTGTAAGATCCGGGAGTTTTATTAAGGGTAATTACCCTGATTAAGGGTCTGATTTAGGTTAGCTACTTATTTACGGGACTAATAGTTAATAATCTGTTTCATGTGATTATATTTATATTTTTATTTATTTATTTATTCGACTTAGAATTTTATTGGAGGAGTCGACTTATTAATAGTGGACTTGTTATATTATTTGGTAATTAGGTTATAGATTGAGAAAGGAAGGGAATAAGAGAAGGGGGTTATTATTATTTGGATTGGGATGCAATTAATAAATAAAAGGGATTTATTCCCTTTCTCCCTTTTGTGTTTCACGACCAAGAGAAAAAAAGGGGGCAAACCCCTTCTTCCTTTTTCGCACACACAAAGCAGAGGGGGACATAGAGACAAGCGGTGGCGGTGGTGGTGGCGGTGGCGGCAGCGCCGTTTGGCTGTCGACCGCTGGCCGTTGGCGAGAGAGAGAAAGAGAGAGAGAGTGGCGGTCAGTGGGATGTTGTGCGAGAGAGAGAGAGCGGTGGTGGAGGCTGTCGACGGTTGCTGCGCGATGGTGGCTGGGTCGGCGGTCATCGACGGGAGCTGCTGGGCATGGGTAGCGGCAGCGACGTCGACGTCGACCGCTTGGCCTTCCCGGCAGTGAAAAATGCATGAACAAGGGGGGATTAATAGTGTATGTGGTGGTCGAGCGAGGCAGAGACAGAGACGGCAAGTGAGGTGGTGGCTGAACCGTCGGGCTGGGTGGCGACGGAGGTCGCGGGGGCCTGAATTGTTCACCGTATTGAGACCCTAACTGTTCAATTGGGATTCAAAGTGGGTAATCTCTGTTCCCTCTTAATAACTATTAAGTTTCATGTTTAGTTAATAGATTTTGAATACCGAGTTTATGCCTGGAATTATTAATTGTGTTGTAATAGTTGGATTGATATATGTAACTGAGTTGGAAGTTGGATGGCATTTGGGTTGAACATCGAGTGTCGAGGTTTGTTTGGGATGGTGTATATGAGGAGGGAGATCGGGGTAATTTGTGAAAACGGATTATTTTGGGTTGATTGATGAAAAGAATGGATTACCGACTGATTATGTTAAACATTGTCCTAGTTATGATTGTTTTTGTGGAAGTTGAGCTAAATTATGATTTTAAAGGAGCATTATATGTGTGGAAATATGTTAAGTATGCTCAAAGGTTCGATTTAAGTTTTAGAATTAATATTGATTCGGGTTGATTCTAAGTATATTATGCATAAAGGAATGTCTTGCAGGTTATATATGTTTAATTTAGTTATTTATAAGTATAGTATGCATATATGAATCATGGATGAATTATATATACTTAAAGAATGGGATTTTGAGCTTATATTAGATGGTTGGGTATTTAGTATATTGTAATTATGCTCTAATCTAGTGTGAAGGGAAATTGGATTACTTATTAGTCGCTATATGTAAATTTAAGTTCCCCCGTGCATACTTTTCCTGATCATTCGTAGTTTATGTGAACTCGAAAGGTGTTTTATGTTCTTAATTCAAAAAGAGGTATTTCAAATGAGTTTTAAGGGTGTGTTGGTCAACATTAACTTTTTCTAGACGTTAAGAATTATCGAATGCATTCTTGATATGATAAGAAGACTTATTTGATCTTATACGGGCCTTATGGGCTAAATTATGCATATTTATTTGTGTAATTGAGTTTTAAAGGACTCTTTGAAGTATTATTCTAAGAAATGATTTTGATTTTGATACTTATGTGTGATTTAAGATGGATATGTGATTTCTATGTTTTGAAGGGTTATTACGAAGTTTTATAAACTCCTTTATGGTTATTTGGATTTCGTAAATGGAAAAAGGTTGGAAATTAGCCAGTTGAGCTATTTTAATTTGAATGAAAGGTATATTCCTACTTTATATACATTTATATACGATTTAGAAAGCTATTTAGATGAGAAGTGTTTGGTATGGAATTGTTATGCGATTTACGAGTTTGAAATAGTTTTCAGGCTAGGTGTATTGCACTAGGTATTGTGGACTAATTGGAAAGTCGTGGTTACACCTGTAAAGGGAAACCGAATCGGCTACGTATATAAAGTCCATTGACATTGGAACTCCCGGGAAGTTAAACTAACTGTCTTAAGGGGGAACCGGCCCCGACTGGAGAGTGCTGAAAGTACCCTACGCCCATGGTAGTAATATTTTCGTACAATGGAAAGAAAGAAAGATTATATGAAACCGTAGTTTATTGAAACGGTATATACTATGGTTATGGAAAGATGCAAAAGGAAATTTGAGTAATTTTTAATATCTGTTTAAAATGCTTGAGTTATTCTTTATATGTTGAAGGTGTTATGTTTTTATTTAGAGTGGTTTTGAAAAGAATTGAAGTATGAATAATATGTTACTCAAGGATTATTAAATTTATGAATTGTGCTTAAATATGTTCAAACTAAGTTTCAAAAGGTTTTGTGATTTACATGAATAACTTACTTTGTTATTATTGATTTGTATGTGTGATATTTAAAGCTCTTTGTGTGTGTCTTTTAATTAGATTGAAGCATTGCATGTGAATCCTGTCTTAGTTGTTTACTTTGGAGGCTAAACGGAATGTACGAGTCACTTGAGAGATCCCTATGTTGGTAGAGAATATGTATTGAGTTGGTTGCGACCTACTAGAACACTAGAGTACTTGAGATGCTTCTTTGATGGCTTCCTGACTGTTTTCATGACAGAAATGTTATCCCATTTCTCTGTAGTTGATTTGGAAGATATGAGAGTGTTAGTGACCTCAAATGGGACATTTAAGTGGTTGAATGGAAACCTTATACCTAGCTTCCTACTTGATGGATTATAAAGTGACTAAGAGATGCATTTATGTTTTAATTGTACTTTTGTGAATGCAGAACTAGGGTGACTCCCATTCTTAGGTTGCTTGAATCTTAATGGTTATTCCAGGGTACAAGTTATACCCACTGAGCTATGGTTCGCTCATACCCCATTTCCCCTCCCCCTTACAGATAAATATGAAGATAAGGAGCTGTCTATTTATTTGGAGATTTAGTATATCTAGTTGTTTATGTAAGAAAGTAATTGTCTTGTAATTTGAATCCTATTGTAAATATTTTTGGAATGCTTGGGTTGTTTGATGCATTTAGATTGTAATCCGAGCGTGTGGCTCGTGATATGCTCCGGCGTGTGGCCGTTGAGTCCTATTTTGGTTTAGTTTGTTTATTTCGTGGTTGTAAGGCTTTAAGCCTGGGAAATGTCCACATTACAGAGGAAACCCTGCCGGATTTTCTTCAGAAAATTTTGGAAATCAGTTTCTAAGTTCTCTTTTTTTAGTCGATGATAAGATCACTCTAATCATCGCTATTCCAGAACCGTACATGAGATTTTCACCTCATACGGCTCCTCGAGAGCCATAAATAAATCTAGAGACTGATTCGATATTCTTTAATCTTGATATGCTTGCAGGATAGATAAAGTTAAAATCAATCGAAAGTTCCTGAATTAGACCAATGGAATTCTGTTATTACGGTATTTCTGAACAAGTTCCTGGATAATAAGCCTAAAGGTTTTCTTATTGATGATAGTGACGATATTGATCCTAGTGACGATATTGATCCTAGTGACGATATTGATGCTAGTGATGATATCGATCGTGACCTTGATACGGAGCTGGAACTACTAACTATGATGAATGCGCTAACTATGGATATGCCTTTCTCAACCTTAATTAGGTTGAGATTGACCTTAATAGCCCCTATTAGGGAGCAGGCTGTTACATTACCACAGAGTCAGTCATTGACGGAATCGTTCTGGGTGCATTATTGTTCAACACCCCCAAAGTACAATGTATTAATATTATCCAAGGTGAAAGTTCAGTGTATTATTGTCCAATACCCCAAAAGTTTAGTATACTAGCATCAAAAATTCCTAAGAAATATGAACATATAGCATACATCATGTATTCATTATGAATATGTTATGTCTCTACAAAGTTTTTAAGAGCATTTTATTGTTTTATGAAACATTTTTCATAAAGTTTATAAGCATTAGTAAAGTTAAAAGGACATTGCAAGATTTGCTTATGAACATAGTTTATAATTTTAAACATTTTATAATAGTTGAATTATAAAACATGATTTTTTTTATAAAAAAAACTAAAAACAGAAAAAATTAAGGGTTTTTGGACATCAATAATACCAACTTTGGGGGTATTGGATATTAATAATACAAACTATTTTCTTGAACACTAGCAGTACGAACTATTGACATATTTTCCTCTAACAGTACATTGTCGAATTGTTATGGTTTTAACTCGTCGAAAAGATGATGTGATTTCATAATACGTGACATGAAAGGCATGTTAGTGTCCACGTCAACATATTCTACCCAACCTCCGCCTTCCATGTCACGTATCATGAAGTCACGTCATATTTCCGATGAGCTAAAACTATAATAACTCAGCCGTATACTGTTGGAGGAAAATAAGTCGATGGTTGGTACTACTAGTGTCCAAGAAAATAGTTTGTATTATTAGTCTCCAATTCCCCCAAAATTGGTATTATTGGCATCCAATAATCCAAAAATTAAAAAACAGAAAATTAGAAACGCGCAAGCACACGCAGCATCGCACTCCCGAGCACAAACAATCATAGTTCTGAGGGCAAGCAGGTAAAAATAATTTGCAACTGTATGGGTGTCTATTGGGGAAAGATGGAAGCATAAAGCTGACATGAAAGGGTGGAGTTTAGAAGCGAGTAGTTGCATCCTTTCGTGAGAAAATAAGATAGCTCATGTAAAATTAACGACAAGATGGGTAACAAAAGATTCAAAATCGACGATAGACCATATCAAGTAGAGAGGCAGAAGAAGGGCACTCCAATGCGCGATGACCACGACCACCGCAAGTGGTACACATAACCATGTACATGCATTGATGACTATTATGGCCAGGGCGACCACAATTATGGCAGAAGAAGTCACTGAATGGGGCACCAAGCATGGTGCCCGGAAGAGGCGGTGCAAGCATTGCTTGTGGTGCAAATGGCATAGGGAGCACTGAGTTTGGGCATTGACGGGCTACATGTCCCGTAATGTTGCAGATATTGCAAATGGGATCATTGAGGCAGTCACGAGCAAGGTGGCCAGGCTTCCGGCACTTGTTACAGGCCTTCTCATTTATGCAGTCAGATGCCAGGTGGCCTGGCTGGAAACAATTGCTGCAAACTCGAGGATCACTTGACTTGGGGCATTCACGAGCCAGGTGCCCCGTCCTCCCACAAGAATGGCAAATTGGCTGCTTCCTGCATTCCGTTGATAGATGTCCCGGTTCTTTGCAATTCCAACACATTGTCTTTGAGTTGCAATCAGCTGCCATATGCCTAAAACAAACTCCAGTTGGACAAGGGGCATTAAAATGGATCACAATCAACACATCACAGTATAGTATAGTTGTTCTTTTACAAACTTAAAATTTCCTTGCCAAAGTTGAGAAAGCAAATGTTATTATTTCTCCTCCCTCATTATCCTGGATCAATCGCTGATATACAAGTTTATCGATTCTACACTAGTTTCATAGTAAATCTATGATAATGACTTGCCTCAAGTTCTGCAAAACTTGGCGGAATAATTTCCCAGAGCTAATGCTTATTCAGAAGTCAGAACACAGATGTACTTACTTTAGCAATGCCTTGATGGATGGTTTTTTAAAGTATAATCAAAATTAGAATTAATATCACAACTTATAGTCAATTTTCTCTAAAAATCCATACAAAACCAAATTGTGATATCAAAGAACATAGAGCATATTTGACGCTTCACTTGTGTAAATAAGTCCACTGCTAAATTTTGAGTAGCCAATTTAAGAAGTAAAGCATTAGGAAGATATTTGAAGCAATGTTTTTCCTTTCTTATTGTTTATCTGATTAAGAAACAAGAACAATATCAGGAGATTGCCGTTGCCTTGTTCCGGTCAGCACGGATAACGTTTACCCCTCCACACCTATTAGGGGTGATGTGTGAAACAGATCATCTCAAGCAACAGGTATGCACTTCCTCTTCTAATTTATACAAATACTCTCAACTTAATGATGGCTACTGATTACTCACAAGTAGAAAAGCATTGATCAAATAATCTGTCGGAGTTAATGAGGGTGTATACAGTTTTCATATAAGGATGGCTACTGATGGCTAATGATGGCTACTGTAATTCATATAAAGGATGATTACTGAGCCATCCCCCATAAATAGTCCATACAGTTTTCTCTTGTATGCATTTTGTTTGGGATATTTTACATATATATCTCCTGAAGTTTGGCATAAAAACAAAGTTACTCATGTTGTTCTCAACTTATTTTTCATACCCCCTCACCTTTGCTTACTGAATATACGTCCGGCCAAAACATGATTTTGAGACTTAAATAAACCGAAATGCACCTACCAATGTGTTGTAAGTTAACTTCTGTTGACCCCCAAATTTTTATTTTTGTTTTATTTTCTTTTATTTTAAGTTGACCCACATTTTTGTTTCGAGTCGGAATTATTGTGATCCAAAATATATTTATAAAATATGGTTTTGACCCGAAATAAGTCAGAGAGTAAACAAAAGATTACTTAAAATACATTGACACATGCATTTCGGTCCATTTAAGTCTCGAAAATCATGTTGGTTGGAAATGTGTTTAGCAGTAAAGGTGACAGATGGGTTATACACTTAACCTCAGGGGTTATAAATGTAAAATGCCCTTTTGTTGTTATTACAAGAATGATCCCTTGTGCTTCATTTATGCAAAGTGGAATTCCTGCATCTCCCAGTAGGTGGTACTAGCTCCTCCAATTTTTTTCATCCTCATCCATCACACCGGCTAAAGGTCCCCTTCAACTATCCAACAAAGGTTTCTTTTTTTTTTTTCTTTTTTTTTTTTTTTGATAAATCCAACAAAGGTTTCTCATTTCTACATTTCCCAAGAGGTTCCAAAGAACTCTCGTTGTATGATGATTAGAAGCGCAGCACCAAATGATGTGATCACTTTCTGTGAGCTAATATATGTGGATTTCAAGTTTGTGACCTGTTTGTGGACTACCACAACCTCAAAACAATCTGATTAACATATAAACTAGATTCAACTTCTCATGCCATCCTTCACAATGATAACGTACATCGTCCTTTACAAGTTGATAGGACACTAAGGGATGTCAAATATGTACAAAAAGGACAAATACAAAAAGATTATGCCCTTAAGCTCTAAACCACGACACTACAAGCAAAATCTAAAGAATACAAATTGCAATCACGTATAACCTTTCTAAGAGCGACTCTTTTGGTTCACAACAGTCCTACCAACCTTATTGCTTTATTCATCAAAAGAGAATTAAATTCCTAGTTTCGACGGATGATTCATTCCTCAAACATTCCAAAAACCAATATTATCCAATCGATCCAGCCTAGTATAATTACCTTATCTACATTATAGCTCTTAGCTCTTCCTCATCTACTTGATTGCCAAATTTTGTTAAAATTCCATAGGAGTTTCTCCCAAGGATAGCAGGTATGTTGGTACGTTGATTTCCTCTACTATCATATCTTCAATTTTGGTCTCCAGACCTTATTCATTCCCTTCATCCATTTGTCTTCTAGATGGCCATACATACTACAATTTACACAATTTTCTAGGCTCCATTCATGTATCTATCACATGTTGGAAAACTAGTTCACCAAACTTAAACTCCCACGGGCAGTCTTTAGATGTATCAAAGCACTCAATAAAGAAATCCACCCTTCTTATCAATCCGCTTATCTCACATGATAGGAAACCCTACCAAGCTAGCTACCTTGATTAAAGTAGCGCTGGCAAAAATTCAGGTCCGCGTCAAACCGGTCAATGTTAAAATTCGGACAAAAAATTGATAACCATTACTCGCCTTTTATCTGATCGAACAATTCAGACAGATGTAAATTCGGGTTCGGACAACAGAAATATAGGAAATATTGAATCTGAACTTTCGGTCGATTTTCAATCAAGTGTTAAACTTCGGATGAAAATCTAACTGTAGGGTCGGACAAATTTGTGTATATCCAATACTAGTTCAAAGCCCGAAACCATCCAACCCCCCAAAACTTTGAGCATAATTTTGCAAACTGGACCTAAATAGGGATGGAATGTATCTCCATATCATTACCACCTCTAGGAAACCACTTCAAAGCAATTAATGGCTTCTTGTAAGAACTAGTACACATTTTGCCTCATTACCTTTCTGATAGGACAATTTTGCTTCATTATCTTTCTCGTGTTCAAGTTTGCATAAAACCAAACAATGAAAATGCCATTTTGTTTCTTAATAAATCAATCAGTTTCCCACTTTCCCCTTGAATTCTATGCAGTAAACCCTCAAGCACCCAATCAGAGGGTTTTTGCCTTAGCATATCACTAATGATTACCGATATTCTTTCCGAGGATTCACATCTGCAAGCTCAATCTTCTGTAACAGACTTCACTTATAGTGAATTAGTTGCACATAACTCAATGTCACTCTGACATTAGGGAAACTAAGAATTCATAATCTTTTTCCTTGTACCTTCCCCCTACTCCAAATCGTTGGACCCTCAGCCCAAGATGCACTCAAGCTAGCTTTATCATATGCACCCAATTGAGATTGAGGATTAATACTTGACCCATTTATTGGAACTAGAGCCCACTCTAGGAGAAAGTATCAGCATCACTCCCAGGGCTACCACTGATGGAATCAATTGTTGACTTGAGTTGAAACCCTAGAGGTTGTGATTTGCTCTTCCCAGGCATGGTATGTATTTCTACAGAAGTTTCTCATTGCTCATAGTATCCTCCTCCCACAATATTCTTCTCCATAGGACCATAGAAAGAATTACTTCTTTGGGTCACAATGATGTAAATCCCCGTGCCGTAACTTTGCGAAGCACATGGTCACGTTCTAGATCCAGCTCTTTCTCTATGGTATATTACATATCCACCTATATAACCCATGTTGAGCATGACTTAAATGTTGGTCACTATTGGCGAGGGTTATGTAATTGAGTTTTTGATTCAACTCTAAACTGCTCACACTAACAATATCAAACTACACACCTGCAAAACCTAAAAGGATCAGTTCATAAATTGTTCCCTCCCCCCCCCCCCCTCTTTTTCCCCAACACACACCACCATACCAATCAATAGCAGACTAACTTAATAATGGACACAAAATGAAATTCCATTACTGTATAACTACGTCAACCTTACCTTAAGTGGTACAAGTTGAGACCAATGATGATGCGCACACTACTACAAGAGGTACACAAATTCAAACATAAATTTGGCAACTGAAAGAAAGAAGAAATGACATAGTGAACAACTGAACACCTAGATTATGAGAGCTTAAAAGAATAAAATGCACTTTTGTAAAAGAAAAATTGGATAAGATCCATAAACATTTGTTTTTCACATCCTTTAACTACATGCATAAACACAAAAGGCCAAGCCAAAACTCCAACTCAAAGTTGAATAGCTATGAGTTCCAGGAACTACATAATTAATGAGGACGTGACTGCTCAAGATTCGACTAATGCTTGCCTTTCGAGTTTATATTTGTCCCGGATGCTTCAAATAAACAGAAATATTCAAAAGATGGAGCACAAATCTAAAATAATTAATCATTGCATTCCAAATTAAAATCCTACAAAGAAACCTAAACTATATAGGCTTTAATTTAGGATAAAAACATTTATCCCGTACCAACTACATAGATTGCAAAATTATCTCTTCCAATATACATCAGGTGAGTTTGGTAGGAAGGAAAATGATACCCAAGGAATTGATTTTCCAAGGAAACTAGTTTTCAATCTCAAATTTTCCCATTTTTTTGTTGGAGGGAAATTATATTTAAAATTTGACGATGTATGTATCATATATGTTAGGAAAATTGAATTCTAATAATCCCAACTTTTGGCAATTGAACAATACTAATCTGAACTTCATTTTTATAGGCCAGCAGTCCCAAAGAAAATAAAATTGTATTTTATGGTACCAAATCGACCTCCATATTTTCAATATGGGGTTTTCAAAATTTTTAGTTTTCTCTATTTTCTTTTTTTTCTCATTCCTACCCAAAAAGGCTATGAAGTGTAGTCATAAAAGAACTTTTAGACTTTTTTTTTTTTTTGACAATCCAAACAATTATTATGATTTTTTAAGGAATAAAGAGAGGAAAAACATAAAAATTATAAAATCAAAAAAATTTGGGACAAAGTTAGTAAATTCACCAAAAATCATGGGAAAGTGATGTGCTAAGTTTGGGAGCAAATGCAAGTCAAATCCACAATATTTGGGGTATGCACTCGGTGGTAGTCCAAAAAAATACAATTTATTTTTTATTTTTTGGATTGTTGGCATACAAAAGCAAAGTTCATATTATTATCATACAATTGTCAAAAGTTGGGATTATTAGAATCCAATTTTCCTATATATTATTAATTAAATAATTTGAACCTTGAAAGTTTATATTTAAGCTTTTTTTTTTTAATCTACCCAATCGTATTATAAGGTTGCAATCAAAACCGTTGAATTTGAGTTTTGCTCTAAAATTTCAGTTAGTTTCACCGACAAAAAATGTTGAAATAAGTCGCGATATGAAAATATTGGAGCTCAAAATTCGTACTAGAGAATTGTTTAGAACATCCTATCATAAAGTATCAAGCTAGACCATCGAAATTGAATTTTGCGTTTACGTTTCGATTAGTTTCAGTGGCAAAAAAATATCAACATAAGTGATGATAAAATGTTATCACATGAGAATATTTGAAACATTGTCTGCCTTCAGCAATCCAAACACTTTCCACACTAGTAGAGTATTTCACAACTTAAATCCACATTGTCTCAAAATAGGTGTTCATGCAGAAATAAAGTGGTTTATCATGATTTAGCATTCATTATCATTATCATTATCATTATCATTATCATTATCATTATTATTATTATTATTATTATTATTAATATTATTATTATTATTATTATTATTATTATTATTATTATTATTATTATCTATATTTTCTACCTTTCTGCAGTTGTCTTTTTTGCAGTAAATATAGATTCAAGCTCTGTTCTTAGGAGGGGTAAATACCCATTTACCCAACCCAAATTTACCCATTTTATCAATAGTTTACGCACTCAATTTTTCAACTTCTACCCAAAACTTAACCTTAGTTTAGCCAACCATATGCCTTACCCTCTAAAGAATTGAGCCATTCTGAAATTGGATTGGACACTTCTGCAATTAAATTGGTTGAATGCAGAAATGTGAGCCATATCCTCTTGCCACTTGCATCCATGGACCAAATGACTGGGGAAACTACTATGGATGCCCAGTTTCAAAACAAGTCCTGCATCTATGTGGCTTGCAAATAAATGGTTCCCTGAACTCCCAACCTTGCAAATGGATATGATAGGGCTCCTGTAGCTTGCGCTCTGATCAACTACACATGTGACAATTCAGCCTACCATAAAAGGTTCATAATGCAGATTTTACTTGCACAAGCACTGAAGCTTCTATATTTCCTACCACTTTATAATTTGTCTACTGCGCTTCCTTGTATCTGATTTTCTTTGTAAGCCTCAATCAGTTTGAGGCTCGATAAGAAAAAAAAAAAAAGGAGCAGATAACTGTCATGCTTTCAACAACATACTTAAACCGTTATGCTGCTATGCTAGAAGAAATCAGAAAAAAAAATATAAACAATTAATTCACAAGAAAAACAGAGGGCTGTGTACAGGGAAATATCGTAATAATATTCCCATTAACCGTGAATGCCCCTCCCCTCCCCCCCCCCCCCCCCAAACAAAAGAAAAAACACCCACCAAAAAAAAAATAAAGAAGGATAATTTCCCAAGAATAGGTCAAGTCCAAAAGTGATCGTTTGATACAATAAGAGTGTACAATAACTTGGCCAAATATGAGAGCAGTAAACACTAACAATGCATCAACTTTAAAAGCTTACCCAGCTTGTCCACAGTTGTTGCACACAGAATCATTCGGACATTCTCTGGCAAAATGACCAGGACGCTTGCAGTTCTTGCAGAGATAACTTTGCCTGAAAAGCAGATTTGATATTTATTATTATAGTTAGTGGCCTGGACCGGATCAACAACCAGAATGAATACAACTATACAACTGACAGTGTGTATTACAAGCTGAATCAGGAACTTCAGTGAAGCGCAAACACGAACCCACCCAACCCCCCCCCCCCCCCAAAAAAAAAAAAACACACACACACACACACAACTCGCTCTTTGGGCAGTACTGTTTTTGTTTTAAGAACTTCCAACATTTTAAAAAAAAACTGACTCACTTAAGGAAATAGCAGGAAAAGAATCATTCCACTTTCTTGGACTGCACTAATCCTAATTCTTTTTCCTTCCTCATATTTAAGTATTTAACAGCATAAGGAATTTGTGCAGAAAGCATAAACATGTCATGCCAAGTACTCCAGCTCCCCAGGCATATAACTACTGCAAAACCTGCGGGCATCATATAGATCTAGAACAATTGTTTATAATGTGGTTGCCTAGTCAACATGCGTGGTGCGGTGGCTTCTGGATGCACGATTGAAATAGGGAATTTACAGTTAATATGTCCAACCCATCCTGTTCAACGAACCCAATCAGTCAACAACTCTTCCATTTAGTGCCCTATGGCTGCAGATAACGATGATCAAGGTCTCAAATTTCCCAATGACAAATAATTAAGGTTACGCAATGACCCAAATGACTAGTTCAGTAGACTTCAAAAGAGGACTATCTGTTACCATCATCCCGGAGCTGGTTTTTTTTTTTTTTTTTTGAAAGAAAAATGCAGATATATTAATAATAGGGAAAAAAAAAGATCAGATGCTTAAGAAGCATCCTAAAATGTTATGTACAACCAAAATATAGACTATCCACAAAATCTACTACACCAAAAGAGGAAGGCTAAACTTCCAATAACCCAAAAGAAGAGAGACTTGATAAAATTGTCTTCCAAGTTCTGAAGAGGAGTTTCAACTTTCAACTCACAAAAAAACCCTTTGGTTCCTTTCTCTCCAAACAGTCCAAAATATCACATTTGGTTCCTTTCATTGCTGGAAATGTTTATCACAAACGGAAAGAAATTATAAACCCTAGCTTTTCCACAAATGGTCAAGAAACTGACAACTAATTTGTGCAAACATACATAAGAAGGCAATTACCATCGTCACATGATCATTTTGTCATGATTAGACCTGTCAAAATTTTTACCTGACCGAAACCCGCTCGAAAATTTTGGGTTTTGAACACGATTTTCTCAACCCGAACTCGAATTAAATTGAACCCCGAAAACTTGCAAATTAGTGAGTCAAACCCGACCCACCAGTTGGACCCGAAAATTTTATTTTTTAGTTCAGCCCTGTTGAAATTTGTGACTTTTGCTGGAATTCCTAACTATAAAACTACAAGCGCGACTTATTCATATGTTATTTCTCTAGTTTAAGTTCATCATTCAAATTAGTTTGTCGTTGCTAGAAGATCATATTTTATTGTATATATTGTACAAAATATAGTACTTAGAGACGATTTTTTTTCAACAAAAATGGGGAAAAAGTTACGGCCATAACCCGTTGGATTTACCAGAAACTGAAATACATTGCCTCTGTTTGCTGAAACCCGAAATACACTAGACTCGTATTTACCCAAACCCGATGTACACTCGACCTGTATTTAACCTGCCTGCCGGAATTGACAGGTCTAGTCATGATCTTCCGCCACTTAAGAGTGGAGTTTATCGCTTAAAACATTTAACATCATTCTCTACTTGCTTTTGTTGCCTTTTTTTTGGAGTAACCAAGAATTATATTAATTAGACACTAAGATGACAATATATGGTCGTGTACAAAAAGAGGACAAAAGATGAAATGATCTCCCAAGCATAATTTTATCTACAAAACCCAAAAGAGACATCTTTATACTACCATAGAGAATTCAGCTCCAACGATACAACAAACTCAAATGACAGAGCTTGAAATCTCCCAAGGGAAAACCTTTACCCCCACAAATCTATTAGTTCATCTCTTTTCAAGTACACTGCCAAATAGCTAGGAGAACCAACTACCAAATACGAGCAACGCTTCTTCAGCTTCCTATTCATGCAATCCAGGTATCTTTGATGCTAGGATGAAATAGTAAGCTTTGAGCTTCTTTGTTTGTGAGTATCTAAAACTCTCAAATTCTACTTCAATATCTTGATTGGCAATCTAGTGGTGATAGGTAGGACTTGATTCTACTTCTTAGAAGGTGTTTCTGTAACTAAGAAGAAGATCAAGGTTGCCCTTGTGAGTAACGATCATGGTGTCTCTGTATTGATCTTTATTCACTTGTTCAAGCTATAGATTGAATCGTGGTGTCTCTGTATCGTTTCAATCTCTAGTTATATCCTTTATTTTCAGTACTTTTCCCTTTCTTTGTTGCTGATTTATCTCATTTGGGTTGAGTTTTCAATCACACGTTAGGTATTCGTGTCATATGATGTTTATTAGCTTGCTGAATTTATGATCCTTTAGCTAATATACATCAGAAGGGGAGGAGCTGAAATTGAGGATGAAGTCTTAATGGAGTCGAGACCCCCTTGATCACCATGAAGATGCTCAGTGAGATGCTGAATTGGGTTTACCAAGTTATCAAGGTTGTTTTTGGTGCATAGAGCCTATCAAGGCTCCATTGAGGTGTATCAATGCTTTCATCAAGGAGGTTCTAAAAACAGTCAATGTCGTTTTCAGGGGAGAAAATGAGCAACCAAAGCAAGTCCTAACTCCTAGCCATTGGGATAACCAAGACGGGTCTGAGCAACTGGAATATCCAAGCTTAAAGTTGGATCAAGGACTATTTAAACAGTTGGTTAATGCCCACGATGAAAAGACGGCAAGCATCAATCCAACCAATGAAGAACGTCAAGGCCTGAGTTATTCAGTTGACCATACCAGGGTAAAATCAGTTCCAAGAAAAAGGTTATAGAGGTTCATCCCTAGAAGACCAAGCTCAAAATCATGGAAGTCAGCTACTACATGGAGGAAGTCAGCTTGGGAACATCCAAAGCCAATAAAACAGCCCATCACGCAAATCAAATCTCCAAGCACTGATCCAGCCAGTCCTCGCAAAGGACCTTGATGACTGCATTGCCAACCTCCAGAACAAACTCGGTTTCAAGTTCGAGTTTGTTTATCAGATTGCATGAGTTTTGGAATACTCTTGGGAAGAATTTCCTATAGTATGTGGCATTACAACCAGCTTGGGAAAGTCATCAAATGTCCTTGGAATATTCCAGCCAGCGAGGACCTTGATCTGTGGGGTAGCTTGTTTCCTACTGGCTAACGAAAAAAGAAGCCTCTATGATTACTTTTCTGGGCAGCTACTAAAGAGCCCCGAAGCCCGTACTCCTCTCGCCTTGCACAAGCCAAGAGGGTCGTGTCATCTCGCGCCCATTTGGAGGTCCAGTTTGCAGTTGACTCGGATCCCTTCAAATTCGTCTCAGCCGTCCTTTAAATTGGCCTCGAGACCCTCTAGTGGCTCGATAGCTTTCACCAACCCCAAGGGCTTTTGGTCATCTACTTCCTAAGGGTGTATTGGTCTTTTGTCAACAAGGGGCGGATCGAGGTTCATCATGCGGAGCAAAGGGAACAAGAAATCACCAAGAGTTGGTAATGGTCGTGACCTGGCTCTGCCACCCATAGTCACGGTCGTGACCCCAAAGATCACGCCCGTGACCCTTCCCCGCCTCCCTGGTCTTTTGGGTTGAGAGGTCTTGGGTCACTCTTGTGACATCTCGCGAGCGAAGAATCCTTCACGAATCGTCCGGGGGTCACGCCCCTAACCCTCATTAGTCATGACCGTGAACCCCATGGTCACGCCCGTGACCCTATCTTGCAGCCATTTTGTTCGAGGGGAAGAACCAGGTCACGCCTGTGACCTTTGGAAAATGTCGGGACTTTGCTACTTCTCCCTTCCAGTTTTTTCCCCCTTTTGTTGTAATTCCCCTTTAACCCCTCTCTTATGTTTATGTAAAGTCTCTTCAGAGGGCATTCAATGTATAGTTTGGGTCCCTTTTGTAATTTGGCCCCATTGTATCTCTTTCTCCTCAATGTTTATAACCATTTATATAAGAGCAATTAATGACCATTAAATGAAATACAAAGAGGATTCTCTTTAAAATGTCTCTCAAGTCTTGTTCTTACTTTAACCTCAATCTTGGTCTTGGTGGTGTTAGCAAGCCAGATCCTTTATAGATTTGTTGTGGGTTGCCTCTATCAATTCCTTACTGTTATCTTTATCCTTTGACCCCGAAATTCCTTCAAAACCGCCAAAATTCCTTGATGATTAAGGAAAGTTTGGGCAATAATGCCCCATCTGTCTCTCACCTATTGTTTGCAAATGATTCCTTGTTCTTCTGTAGAGTGAAAGTGGTTGATGCTTATGCGTTCAAGGAGAATTGGTTGCTTGTGAACGAGCTCCAGGGCAAAATATTAGTCTTAGTAAATCCAGTGTCGTTTTTTCGAAAGGTATCCTTGATGATGAAAGGAGAGACATTATTATAACCCTTGATATTAAAGAAATCGTAGTGATGTTGATGTAGAACCAAGGAATTCTCACAAAGGAATTCACTCAATTCAATTCAATTATCATCAAAGTTTTCCTTATCCCTAATAGACAAGGGATATATAGCTAAGAAACCTAACACAATAAGGAAACTAGAATATGTGAAATACTATATAATACTAACCTAATATTATCCTAATAGCTTAGGAAACTAATATCACTAATATATGGCTAAATCTCCTTATTTTGATAATCCTAAAATATTGCTAAAACTTAGCTACGAAAATATAATTAATAACATACAAAAGATCTCTAAATATATGGAAAGATATTGATATCTTAACCCATCCTTTACTCTTATCCTGCATCTTTCTTTCCCGGTTACGAAAAACTCGACCTCAAGTTTTGAAATGATGAAGCAATACGAATAAGGATGATAATACCAAAACAACTTCACAGTAGACGTTAAGAACTTCAAGCTTCAAAATTACCTTGAGCGTCAATAACCATGTAAAAAATTAATGAATTTCCGACTTTTGAAAAAACGACTCGAGGATCAAGAATTCAACATGCTTAATAGCTCCTCCAACAGTACTAAATTCTTCTGGCTGTATTCCAAAACAACCTCACACTGCCTATCCTCTGCAATTTCTCCAACAATTGTCTTTGATTGAGCGTCTTCTTCAATTGCTCCAACAATCATCTTTGGTTGAGTGTGCTCTTCAATTACTTCTACAACAATTGCTAGCTGCACGTCCTTTACTCTTGCTCCCAAAACAGTCTTTGATTGCCTATCATCTTCATTTGCTTGTGGACCCTCTTTATGAGTATGCCTTGTAAGAGGTTCCTTAGCTTCATCTACAATGAATGTTCCTTGCTGAAGTGCTTCATTTAACTAGCTTCAGGACGTTTATGCTGCACATGTGAACTGTGAGTGGCTAAACTATTGTGGTGTTGTGGTAAGTGAACATCTTGATTAGACTCTTCAAAGGTTTCCTCCTTATGTCCCTCACTAGAAGCTTTCGAATCGTTTGTGACCCATTGAGCATTGCTTGCCACGTCCACAAGTGAGCTAGAGTCAGACAACTTGATAGTGCATTTCTCTTGCTACTTGGACCTCCTTTTTGGCAGATTTTCGGTGAAGAATATCATCTTTGGTTTCCTTAAGTCTGCTATCGTAGACTGGATGAGCCTTGCTCGTAACGGAACTCATTGGTCTCATCGTGGGCATTGAAAATGTACCACTTGCATTAATGCGCTGCCAAGAAATCAAAGGACCTCTTGGAGGCCTACATTCCAACATATACCTTGGAACATAGGGCCTGGCCTACAACCACATATAGACTCACCTGCAAAATAAAGATCCAATTGAAAGCAACCTTCATATATTTGACGCCCTTGCAACTTGCAAAAGGCATTAATAGCATCTTCCTGAGAGTAAAAATTAACTCTAGCATAGAAATCACCCATTGTTCGAAATGTTGCAATGGTGTCCACATCCCCATAAGGAGAGAAAATTCGAAAGAGAGTGTCCTTTGAAATAGGCCATGGTCTGTTTTGAATTTTCACAAAAAGGGCACAATGGTGTTTATAGCACCAACTTGACATTGATTCACAACTACACGGCACCGAACACGATCCTTCTCATGAGAGACAAACTGCGGTGGCTGGAATTTGGAAATGAACAGCAGTGTAAAAGGCAGCAGCCAGGCAGCAAGCCGCAATAACGAGCTGCAACCACGCGAAGCAGGTGGACAGAAGCAGCAAGGGTCGGCAGCAACCATGCAAGAGTACGCCAGTCCGGGGCACTCCAGCAAGGTGGTGGCAGCAGGGGTGGTGGGGCGGTGGTCGTCTGGGGCATAGGGTGGTGCGGCAGTGGCTGGTGGGGAGGGTAGCAGCAGGGGATGGGCAGTGGCAGTGAACAGAGCGGCTAGGGTTTCTGGGTTTTTTCCTCCGGATTTCTGTTTTTTTTTTTTTTTTTTTTTTGGGATGCTGAGCAGAAAATTGAAGGTGGGGAAAAAATTCTGAAAGCTTGATCGGAGGGCTGTGATACCAAATTTGATGTAGAACCAAGGAATTCTCACAAAGGAATTCACTCAATTCAATTCAATTATCATCAAAGTTTTCCTTATCCCTAATACACAAGGGATATATATAGCAAAGAAACCTACGAAAAATATATCCTACTCCAGCGGGAGTAGGGATTGCGTTGTTACTCCCGCTATACGTCACATGATGTCAGCGCTTTACTTTTAATTTTTAACACCAAACATAATACTATATATATTTTATCATCCACAATGAAGCAGTGCATAGTGCAGCGGTTTACTGGAAAGGGATAGGAATATATTACTTGTGGTCCTGAGTTCGAACGTTGTTCTCAACTAAATGTGCTTGATATTTCACTTTTGTGTTTTGCTTAATTTATTTCACAATTATCCAATTAATATCACATTTTCTTACCTTTTCTTATTTTGCTTTATTTATTATTTTATTCTGTCATTTTCTTTAATACTCTATATCTATTTTATTTTTTCCCCTTTGTTTCAAGTTTCTCCATATTTAATTTTTGCATTTCCTTTTCTCATCATTTTAAATTTTTTGTCCTTTTTTTCTATCATGTTAGTTTATTGCACACCAAATAAATTGTATATATAGTGTGCACAAATATTGTAATTTGTGTATAACAATATAACTCTTGGTGTCAAATATATATATTAGTGTGCAAATGAATTTATCCTAGTGTGACAAAAATGTCTATCCCACAAAAACTTAGTGTACCAAGGAGTTGTGATAACGTGTAAAAGAATCTACTACAAAAAAAAAATTAGTGTGCAAAGGTGTCCTTACTAGTGTGCAAAGGTGTCTATTTTATTGTGTAAATGCATTTGTGTTAGTGTGTAAAGGAACATGTGCAAGTGTGCAAAGGAGTCTGTACTAGTGTGCAAGAAGTATGTGTTAGTATGTGTTAGTGTGCAAATGAGCATGTGTTGTGTGCAAATAAGTTCGTACTAGTGTGCAAAAGAATCTATGCTAGTGTGTAAATGCGTCTGTATTAGCGTGTTAGTGTGTGTTAGTGTGCAAAAGTACGTATATATTAGTGTGCAAAAAGTGTGTGCGTTAGTATGCAAAGTTATATGTGTTTGTATGCAAAAGTGTATGTGTTGGTGTGCAAATGTGTGTATGTTAGTGTCCAAATGTATATGTATTAGTGTGCAAATATGTATGTATTGGTGTATGTTAGTGTGTAAAGGTATGTGTGTTCGTGTGTAAAGGTATATGTGTTGGTGTTGTGTATTAGAGTGCAAAGGCATATGTGTTAGTGTGTAAATCTTTATGTGTTGGTGTGCAAAGAAATTTGTGTTAGTATGAAAAAAATATATTTCATAAAATAATTAGTATGCAAAGAAATTTATATTAGTGTGTAAATGGAAAAAAAATTACTGTGCAAAGGAGTCTATGAAAGTGTGTAAATGAGCTCATCTCACAAAAAATAGCGTGCAAAGGAATTTGTTCTAGTGTCCTATGTGCTAGTGTGCAAAAGAATATATCCCATAAAAAAATTAGTGTACAAAGGATAAAAAATAGTTTGCAAATGAGTCTATCCCACAAAAAAGATAGACTAGTTTGCATACTAGTACAAACTACTTTTTTTTCTATCATTTTAGTTTATTGCACACCAAATAAATTGTATATATGTGGTGTGCATAAATATTGCTTTTCTTTTAATTTTTCCTTTAATTATATAACGAATTTCACCTAAAATATTTTGTGTGTAAGGTAAAATATTGATGTGTATAAGTATTCTAGTTGGCGTGTAAGAGTATAATATTTGGCGTGCAAAAGTATTCTAATTAGTGTGTAATAGTGCAATATTTGGTGTACGAACGTAATATTTTTATAAAAGAGAAATATAATAAATGGTGGAAACCCAAAATACAAAAGCAAGAGTAAGTAACAAAGTAAAGTGTCGGGAGCTAAAATTAAATCTATGAAAATATTGATATAAATATTAAAAAAAAAATCAATATGCGGTTGGTGGCAAGATTCAAACTCAAGACTTTACAACTCAAATAAGACTCTCTAACCGCTAGACCATGTAAGACTTCACAATTATAATTGCGTGTCATACAGTATGAATAATAATTGGGCTGGGCTGGGCTGGAGCTCACACGCTACTCAGCGACTGGGCGAGGACTGTACATAACACATGGCTGACGTGGCATAGCGGGACTTGGGGGAATTCTGTACTCCCGGGGGAGTATAATCTAAAAACCCAGAAACCTAACACAATAAACAAACTAGAATATGTGAAATACTATATAATACTAACCTAATATTATCCTAATATCTTAGGAAACTAATATCACTAATATATGGCTAAATCTCCTTATTTTGATAATCCTAAAATATTGCTAAAACTTAGCTACGAAAATATAATTAATAACATACAAAAGATCTCTAAGTATATGGAAAGATATTGATATCTTAACCCATCCTTTACTCTTATCCTGCATCAGATGTACTTCAAGGAGCTCTGATACCAAATATGATGATGAAGAGAAGCAATCAAGGATGAAACAACTTAATCAAGTCAGCCAAGGCAATCTGTCAATTGACCAACCAAGGTGGTTGACTGTTCTCTAGAAATCAAGATTTGTTAGGGAACACGAAAGGATATGAACTCAACACAATAAATGAATAGACACTTAGAGGAGTAGAGAACTGGACTCAAAGCTTTGATGAATAAGAAATCACCAACATCAATTCTTCAAGGGTTCAACCAAACTTAAACCCAAGGATACAGCCAAAGGACCGCCAAGGATCTCAGTTTAGACCTAAGACATCACCACTCTAAGGAACCTACTTAGAGATACAACTCTTAGAGATTTATGACCTACTAATTACTCTTAAGTATACAGAAACACCACCAAAAGTAACCAAGAACCTTAAATGAGCACCACTCTACTCGGTCAAGCATAGAGATAGCATTAAGGAATTTTGGGTTTTGAAGGAGCATGGCTCAACTTTCTTTTCATTCAACGATATTCTGGTTCTACAAGCAGCAAAGAGGGCTATTTATAATTAGTCATTCCTACCCAAACCTTCCTTAATCAATAGGAAAGGTTAAACATGCTTAAAACTAAGGCTCTTGATTAACCCGGTTAATCATACATTAACAAAGAATTAAACTACTAATCTTGGCTGCTATTGGACCAATACAAAACATTACTTTTGACTTGACATGCTAGGCTGCAAGTCTATTTCGTAGCTGGCCAGAAAAGCAATCATAGAAACTTTTTTTCGGCTAGCTAATATGAAACAAGTTGCCGCCCATATCACGGTCCTTGCTGGCAGGAAAATTCCAAGGACATTGAACAACTTTCCCAAGTTGGTTGTAATGCCACATACTATAGGAAAGTCTTCCCAAAAGTATTCCAAAACTCATGCAACCATGTAAACAAACTTGAACTTGAAACCGAGTTTGTTCTAGAGGTTGGCAATGCAATCGTCAAGGTCCTCGGCAAGGACTGATTGATGAGTCCTTGGAGACTTGATTTGCTTGATTAGCTGTTGTGTTGGCTTTGGATGTTCCCAAGCCGACTTCCTTCATGCAGTAGCTGACTTCCATGACCTTGAGCTTGGTCTTCTAGGTTTATAACCTTTTTTCTTGGAACTAATTTTACCTTGGTATAGCCAACTGAATACTCAATCCTTAACCATCTTCATTGGTTGGATTGACGCTTGCCTTCTCTTCATCATGGGCATTAACCAACTGATTAAACAGCCATTGATCCAACTTTAAGTCTGGATACTCGAGTTGGTCAGAGCCATCTTGGTGATCCCAATGGCTAGAGGTTAGGACTTGCTTTAGCGGCTCATTTTCTCCCCCAAAATTGATCTTGATTATTTTTAGAACCTCCTTAATTAAAGCATTGATACACCTCAATGGAGCCTTGATAGGCTCTATTGCACCAAAAATAACCTTGATAACTTGGTCAACCCAATCAAGCATCTCACTGAGCATCCTTAACGTGATCAAGGGGATCCTGACTCCATCACTTAGCATGGGAGAAATATTTGGGGTTGACTTCTCATGTAGGGAAGGCAAAAGAAGGCCTTCATGTCTATCAAGGATAGAGTGGGGAAAAGACTTGCCAATTGGATGGACAAATTGGTTTCTTGGGCAAGGAGGGTGATTCTTATAAAAGCAGTCACACACAGGCAACCCCAATTTATGGAATGATGTTTTTAAATTATCCGAGGAACCTTGCAGCTCTATTCAAGCCATCATTAATAGTTTTTGGTGGTGTCATAACCCAAGTGGAAAATCCATTGGGTGAACAAGGATCACCTAACTGATTTGAAGGAGATGGGGGGGATGGGCTTTTGAGATCTAGAAGCGTTCAACGATGTGCTTCTTGCTAAGAAAATATGGAGGCTCATTCACCATCAAGAGTCGTTGGTCTACAAGATCCTAAGTGCCAAGTATTTCAAGGATGAAGATGTCTTCAATGCAAGACTGGGTACAAGGCTGAGCATGACGACATAGAGAAGCTTTTGGAGAGCTAAAAAGATCATTCTCAATGAGTCTCGTTGGTTGGTGGGAAACTGTGGAAGAATCAAAATGTAGGAAGATAGATAGACAGATAGATAGTAGAACCCCACTCCTTCAAGCTAGTTAGCAAACCGAACCTAATCAATCAATATGTAAGGGTTCCCGACCTCAATGACAGGAAGATTGGCAGATGGAAGGATGAGATCTCGAGTAGCTGGATTTTTCCATGTTACAAGGAGCATATCTTAAGAATGCCCTTGCAGATTATTGCCCAAGGATTTTTCTAGTTTAGCACTATACAACTTGTGGGGATTATATGATCAAGATAGGACATCATGTGGCGAAGATGTTGAAAAAGATGGACCATCCTTCAACTACAAGTGACTTGAATAAGCAAATGTGGAAGAAGGTATGGAACCTTGACATTCCCTCAAGGATGAAGGTCTTTGCATGGAGGGTGGGTACATACTCACTTTCTAGGAGGCAGAATCTAGCTAAGAGAATCCCAACATTCATGAGTAGTCCAATTTGCTTATTTGTTGTGCCAGTGAAGAAACAGACTTGCACGCAATTTTCCCATGCTCTCTTGCGATCCGAGTCTGGAGCAACAACCCATTTGATGAAAGCTTGTAGAGTGGATGCGAGCCATCTATGCTAGCTTGCCTAGAAAGAGCTTCTCAGCAGTTAAACATGAAGCAATTTGGCAAATATGTATCACTGGTGAGGGTTGTTTGGAACCAAAATATATATTTCAAGCAGAAGAACAGGTAGGACATAAAGCGGCTAGCCGCACCATCGCAATGGTGGAGAGGTTCAAGGAGCAAGCAACGAATGAAGTTGCTTATGTCGAGAAACCAAAAGTGGCCAACTGGAGACCACCTCACCAGGGCTAATAAAGATTAATTTAGACACAGGCAAGGTTGGAGAACACTGCTTTGGCCAGAGGTATGTTGCGAGGAATACTATCGAGGAAGTGGAGCTAGTAGGGGTGGAGCAACGCCGGGTTTTTGTAGATCCTTTGATTGAAGAGGTAAGTGTGTATATCATGGCTCTCGAGGAAACCTGAAAGCTTGGTTAGAGACGACTCATCGTGGAAGGTGCCTCCGTCAATCTGATGAAGAAGCTACAGAACAAGAAACTAAGATGATAGCATTACTTCTATGTTTTTCTGTCAAGTTTTTGATATTTGTAAGGACTTTGACTTTATTAGTTTTTGTCAAATAAGGGGGGGAACAAGGTAGCTCATGCTATTGCCCATAACCATCTTGCTGAATGTTGTAGGAAAAATTTGAGTGGGTATGGTGCTAGACTTTGTCAATGAAGCAATGAACAATGTGCAACGCTATTGATAACTCCTTAACATAAGTTCCCCTTTGTTGGTGATTAAAAGGGTGGGGGGGTGGGGGGGGGGAGAGAGACTTATTCCTTGAATACCTAATGAGAAAAGTGAGAAAGCACATAGACTGCCCACTAAGGGGCTATGACAAGAAGGATAGAACAAGTACAAGAACCAAGTAGTAAACAATGTAAAAATAGTGCAACTTCCATCTTTCCTTTTTGTTACTTATCATAAAAAGCAAAGTGAGAGAGCACATGAGGTGGCACACATACCACACAACTCACGTTATTGTAGTATAAGTTACCACCACCAGGTAATTGACAAATCCCTTCACATAGCTAGCAGTCTAGCGCATACCATTTCAATTTCAAACAACTCATGGTTCATTTTTAGTTTTAATTAAGAACTGGGTCACTCACAGAGAACTCAAACAAAGTAAGCAACTCCGAAATTGTTAGAATTTACAATTAGAAAAACTCAAACGACAAAACAAACAAATCCAAGGCGCACCATTGGACGAGCTTGAAGTGTATGATAGAATCAAAAATGTGATAGAATACCTGAAACTACGTCGATCCCTCTGGTAAGGAGCATACGTAGCCCGCTCCCTGTTGCGGAATACTCTACCCCCTGTATCTTTGCTAGCATCCATATTGGTCGAAAACTAGAATCAAGCCAAAGCAATCTGAAATCACTGCTTCTATCCCAAAAGAGCATTAAAATCCCCAAGTCATGATAATTTCCAAGCTCAGTTCACGATTATAAAAACGTTCAAGGAGAAATTAAAAACGGACAGAATCCCATAACCCCACAAGGTTGATTGATTGAATTTCAATTTTCGAGCCACAAATAAGAAAATAAATCAAGAATGAGATGAGAAAAGGGTACCCGGAAACAAGCGGGCAGACAAAGAAGGGAAAATTTTGGCGTCGCTGGCAACTTGTGTGGCTAATCGATGAGATTCAATTCATCAATCCTAGAAAAGAAGCACGGAGGAGAGAAAGATTGACCCGCAGTAACGACGACATTCGATTTGTCAACCAAAAATGAGACGGGTTGTCCAAATCGGCAAAAATGGTTGTTGCTATCTTTCCAGTAATGCACGAGAATCGACAGATTCAACAAAAATGTTACCCACCTCTCTATTTTTGTCAAAAAAAAAAAAAACCGTTTGATTGATTAACATCACCCCCTTTTTATTAATGTAGCCCACCTTTCACATAATATTTCCAAACTCGCTCAATCGTGAACCTTCACTATCCATCTTCTGCAGTTTATCTCTGAAAATCGCTCAACCAACGCACCACAAACCATCACATCGGGATATCAAACACTACGAAACAAAGTAGTTGATGTATGTTTCGAATTAGTTGATGTGAATTTGTGTTTTAATTTTGAAAATTGTCGAAAAAATCAAAAAAAAATCGTTGCGACAGCCCGGTGCCGCGCGGATTGCGCCGCAACCGACGGCCTATTGCCGCGTGCCAATCTCTGCAAGGCGGCGGCCTTGCCAAGATCTGCGCGCGGCAACTAGCTGTCGGTTGCGGCGCACTGCGTGGCGTGGTCGAAATGTTTTTTTTTTAATAATATTGTTAAAATTAATATTAATAGTGTTATTATTAATATTATTGTTAATAAATAAATATTAATATTGTTAAAAATTATTATGTAATATTATTGTTAAGCATGTGTTAATAATAGTTATTTATTATGTATATATTTTGATTATATTATTGTTAGTGTGCTATGTGTAAATAAATATGTTTCTATTTATATGATTATTTGTTTATAAAATATTGTAATTATTATTGTCAATAATATTAATATTAATAATTAAATATATGATTGTAGATTTGTTGTTTTTTATTAATAATAAATAATAAGATTGTTAGTAACATTAGTAGAATTTGTATGATTTAGTGTTTGAAAATTTGTTTGTTTATTATGAGTCTGCATAGATCGGTGTGAGTTAGGGTAATGTATGTGAAAAAAATGTTTAGTGTACATACGTAATTAATTAGAAATAGTTTGTTTAGGGTTAGGGTAATTAGTATTTAGGGTTTAGGGTAATGTAACCAAATACTTTTTCCATGAAATTGTACAATTTGAAAGTTGGGGAATATCATCCTCAACTTTACAATTGTTGGTTAGCATACTTCAAAAGTATTTGAAACTACATCATGGAACAAGTAAATTGGTTAATTGTGATGTTAGTTTAGAGGATTTTGGTTGAGTATGAATGATTTTGGTTGTTATTAGTAAGTGAGTTGGCATTTAAAGTTGGTAGGGGAAATTTATTCCTAATCCAAATAAATTGCTAACTTAACTACCCATAACTCCAAATGAAGACATTAATTATTTAAATAGTAATGTCACATCCATTTAATAACTTAAGTTCTCAACAACCAGTTGCTACGTAAGTAAAAAGGTTATTTGTGATAGTAGTTTAGGGTAGTAAGTATGTTAAGTTATAATTCTAGTATCTTAGTTGTATATGTCATAAAAAGAGGTTGAGTTTTGGGTCCTGTTAGTGTCCAAGGAGAGTGTGTGTTGTTACCTAATAATCTATGGCTGAAAAGGACATTTATGAGTCGTATCGACTCTCCTTTATTTGTCTTGTTCCAAAAAAGTAGCACATTGTCAGCAGTGAAATTGCGCGGGGTCTATAGTGTTCTGGGAGTTAGAAGCGTCTCAGATTCGGTACAATGCATTGTTTCCATTGCGCAGCCTGATGGGCAGCAAGACAAGGCGGATCTGAAAGAGAAGCTAGTAGTGAAGGGTCTAATAGAAATCGTGTTGGGTTTTCTTGCATGTAGGATTCATAGGTCCATCAAAGCATTGAATATGCAGCATAGTGCCTTACTTTGATGGACCTAAGAATCCTACATGCAAGAAAGCCCAACACGATTTCTATTAGACCCTTCACTACTAGCTTCTCTTTCAGATCTGCCTTGTCTTGCTGCCCACCAAGCTGCGCAATGGAAACAGTGCATTGTACCGAATCTGAGACGTTTCTAACTTCCAGAGCACTATAGACCTCGCGCAATTTCACTGCCGACATTGCGACACTTTTTGGGAACTAGACAAATAAAGGAGAGTCGGTACGACTCATGAAAGTCTTTTTCAGCCATAGATTAATGTGGACATTTTTCCTCGCCGTTCGGGCCTCCGAACGTCCATGTTTGGATTGGGGTTGATTCGGTGATTTGTGCTGGGGTTTAACCTTTGAAAACTCTTTAAGGAATTAATCGTACATTTCATGAATAATATTTTGTAAAATCACTTTCCCTTTACTTAGGCATTTTATGAGTCCTTGAATTAAACCTTTAAGAGTGAGCATCCACTTGTTCCAAACTCTTCTAAATTTAACCCAATTTGCTCATTTAAATGTTATGCTCGGAAGAGAGTGATTTATGTAAATATTATTTAGAAAAAGGGTAGGAAAAGGCTCTTTTTGTGGTATTTTGGGTAGTAGAAAGATTAGGCTTATGTGGAGTTTGTAGGGTTTTATGGAAGGATAATGGAAGGAAGATGAGAATGGAGATAAGAGAACTTAAAGAAGTGGAGAAATGGAGATAATAATGGTAGGAAAGTGATGAAGAAGGATAGGAAAAAGGTAGGGAATAGGATAGGAAGAAAGGCTCTTTTTGTGATGTTTTAGGATAGTTTTGTGGGAGATTTATGTGGAGATGAGGGAGGATAGGATGAGAGTATGTATTAGGGGATTGAAGAAGATAGAAGAATAGATATTACGATGGTAAGAATGTGGTGTAAAAGATGATAGAAAAGGTGTAGGAAGAAAATGCTTTTTTGTGGGTTTTTGGTGGTGTTTTAGGATGTTTTTGTGAAGGTTTTATGTAAGAATGGTAAGGATATTATGAGTGTAACGCCCCGAAAATTCAATTATAAAAAAAGTCAAAGTCAAACTAACGTTAACAAAAAAAAATTTAGCGGAAGACTCAAACTCTTATTGGGCGTCACTGCCGTATCCCCGAAGGAATACAAGGCGAGAAGGAAAACTACAACTGTCTGTCAACGGTAAACCAACTAACAGACTCATACTTAGAAAAAAAAACCTCAAAACTAACTTCAAGTTTCTCATAAAAGAAATGCAACACTTTAACGACTTCTAAACATGTCGTCCTCACTTCTAATTCCCGCCCCCAGCATATAGATCTTCACCTGAAAACAAAACATTTCAAAAATGAGGGGAAAATCTCAATAATGTCTACCCCTAATGTTAAAAAAAACAAGTTAAATCATTTCAATTCATTTGAGGGAGAGGGAACAAGTCAAACCATTTCACAAACCTTTAATCCCTTAACTGTTTTCCTCAACCCAACCAATCCATATTTTATTATGCGGGTGGAATGTCATATCCCTTAAAGTAACGAATATCAGACCGGATCCCAGATCCTCTGCCTACCATAGGCTACGACCAAAGATTATCAAAAGTTCACATTTCTGCCTACCACAGGCTACAACCAGGGTCCCAGACCCTTTGCCTACCACAGGCTACGACCAGGGTCCCAAACCCTTTGCCTACCACAGGCTACGACCAGAATATCAAGAATTCACATTTCCGCCTACCACAGGCTACGACCAGGGTCCCAGACCCTTTTCCTACTACAGGCTACGACCAAATAAACCCGCTTAATGTTTCACTTTGAATTATTAGTATCTTATGCAAAACTCAACTCACAGCTCTCAAGTCAAACCCAACCATGGTTATCAAAACCAATAACAAAACCTACTCATAAAAGACCAACTCCATTTCAATAACTCAATAAATCAAAGTACAAACAATTACAAACAGTTATCCAAAACAGATGGTCACATTTACCCTAAAAAGTCCACTTTCGGGATGCAATTCTCAAAACAGATTAGAAAACAGTAAAACACATTTAAAGAGCATCCCAGTGGGGATTAGAGCATAGACATTACATGATTAGCTTCACTTTACAGCAACAACGAACAGACTTGAGCTCACTAACGACGCGAATTAGCTCGGGCCTAAAACAGAAATAATTACTCTAATCAAAATGCGCCCTTCGAAGTTAGTATTAACTACCTTCTATCTATCCCTCCCCTAGGAACACTATAGGTTCTCATCATTCATGAATTTACACTTTAAATTACCCAACACATTCCAAGTAAAAACATAATAAAACCAAATAAACTTTTTCACTCAACAACACATTCACTAGTAATTAATAACAACAAAACAAATTACAACACTCACATAGAAAGGGTCATAACTTGACTTCCCGATATCCTATGAATCTGGTTTTGGACTTTCCGGAAACCTTGGGATGTCTACTAAAACTCTTATGTTGAACTCGAGACCAAAAGCACGCTCTAAGGTCCTCCAAAAGGTCATCAATCCAAACTGTCCAGATCTGACTTAGGTCTGGTAATCAGGGTATAACTCGTCTTATACAACTCCAAAGTCCGATCCGCGAAATTCCTATGAAAGCTAACATATGAGGGAACCACCGGTTCAAAGGGTTCGATCAAAGGAAGACTATATCTGTCATGGTGATCTGTTCTTTAGACCCTAACAAAACTGTCCTGCACCCGGTTCCCATATAATTGATAATTTTGGTTCTAACTTTCACCAATCGATCCTCGGGGTCCTAATTTGGGCATAAAACGGTGACTAAAGTGAAAGTATCTACCCTAATCCAACCAAGATCTATCCGAGGCATCATGTGTGGGAGTTCAACCGAGTAATGCCGCTTAGGGCCATTGGTACTGAGCACTACAAGCAAATTTTCCCATCATCGCTGAATGATGAGGCTTTGGATTGGTACTACACCCTTCCTTCGGAGGGACGAGGAGATTGGGCGGCTTTATGGAAAGCCTTTATCGAGCATTAAAGTAAGGTCCAGAAAGGCAAGGTAACTTTGTCGGGCATTATGGCGATTCGCCAAGGAGTTTATGAACCATTTCTTGCTTATTATGAGAGATGGCATGCCAAGCTATCCCAAGTGACTAACATCACTCCTACCGAGGTGCAGCTAGATACCTTTGCTCGTGGTTTGAAACTAAGTCTAGCACAGCAACTGGACTTTCACGTGGTGGAGAGTTTTGACTATTTGAAGAAGTTGTGTCCTAAGTTGGAGGCACGAAAGGAAAGCAATGTCGCCTCACAAGGATGGGAAAATGATAGTTTAAATGAATGGACATTTAATGGTATTTCAAAGGATGGGGAAACAAATGCTCAAGGCTGGAGCCTTATCTCAAAATCTCCGGCTAAATACGAGACTTTTATGCCTCTTAATTTTACCTACTCTGAGGCATTAAGCAGGTTGCTGAAGAAGAATTTGGTTGAGTTGCCAGCGTTGATACCTGAGCCAACAATAAAGGGAAAGTATTGGGATGACGGGAAATTCTGCGTCAACCATAGATCCAGAGGACACAACACTGAGAATTGTCATCCATGAAGAATAGGAGTTTGAAATAAATGAAGAACAATAAATGGAGAATTAGGGAAACTGCCTTTAGCAGCACAAAGAACCAAATAGAACGAAGACAGGGAGGGCACCACATCAAAGGAGCTTTAGAATTAGTAAGGGTCCTAGTTGTCAAGCATTTCATTTTTCGGAGTCCGTTAGAGTTAAGAGTCAATTCTTAATTCATTTCTTGGATTCGATTACTCTTGTTGCTATTTAATGAAACAGAATTTCGTGCTTGCATTTCTGATTTGAGTTGAAAAGTTCTCTCATCCATCTGCTATCCATACAAACCAAATCTATTCACCTTCTCTTATCTTTCCATTTTTGTGTTACACCTCGTTCCCATCCCTTTAGTTTCTTGAATCCAGTGTTAGAGAGAGAAAAAAATAGGGAGACAAAAAAAAAGAGTGATTAAAAAAAAAAGAGTGAAAAACTATAGAGTGGCTGGTTTGCAAACCTCGTTGAGGCAAACCGGGCAAAAGGAGAGAATTAAATCGATGAGAGGAGTCAGCCTGTAACCTCATCCAGCGGGTTAAGTAGAAGGAGATAACGTCATTAAGAAAGACCAAGTCCCATAATATCTCAAAAGTGAGCGCTCCTCATTAGAAATCTCGCAACTTAACCAAATGTGCAGAGGACAGGGGGCTTTCACCCCACATTCATTTCACCATCCACATTACCTTCAACCTTTCAGCCAATCTTGGCTGGCCATCTACTACTTTACATTTTTGACCTTGCAGTCAAATCTCCACCTTTTCAAAACCCTTTTATCCATTAACCAAATCAAAAAGGTGTGCTATGACCAAAGAAGAACAGAAGTTAACCCATGAAGAAGTTAAAAAAAAAAGAACATAGCCAAAGAAAAAAAAAAGTTTGAGCAAAAAAAATTTGAGAGGGTAGCAAAAAATAGAGAGAGATAGCAAAAAATAGAGAGACATAGCAAAAAAAAAAAAAAAAAACAAGGTGAGAGGAAGAGCAAAAAAATGTACAAAAAAAAAATGAGAAGCAAAAAGAGGGAAGAATAAAAAACTAGATGGCAAAAATAAGAGTCATGCACACTAGAGAAAATCCCATTGATCCCAAAACCTTTACCTCATCATCCATTCCCGTCATCAAACCTTTCAACCTTCAATAACTTTCCCCATTTTACATATTTCATAACCATATGTCTCAACCACTAAGCCTTCCTCGTGGCACTAAACCTTCAAAGCAGCGTTTAAAGAACTACAACTGGCTTGATTCCATCTCTGATACGTAGGAGAACCTCTTCGAGTCCCGACCCTCACTTTTCACTTTAGGGAGCGTCTGTCATTGAATAAATTGGTCGTTGAGAGAATAAAAAAAGAGAGAATAAAAAGCTAGTCCGAAAACCCACTCAGGCGGGTTAGGCAAAAGGAGAGGAAACCCTGGATTCTATCAAAACCATCATCAACCCTCCACTTAATTTTCTTTTGTCAGAATTGGACATCATTCCATCAACCATATTCCAACCTTTTCCCTAAGAGATGATGTCTATCCATTTTGACCATCTCTCCTCCCTTTTCTATGACACGTCATCCTTACGTGTCTCCCTATCTCATTCATTAATAAGCCATCATCCACCATCCCTTTCACTAAACATATTCCAACCTGATGTATGCCAATTCACAATGATCAGAGTATTGAACTAGAATGAACCATACAATCTCACACAATCAGCTGAAGGCTTGTAAAACAATAACTGATTGAAAGTAACAAGCTGGAATAGAAGACAACCCAATTAGAATATAAAAGATATACTTGCTTACAGTTGATACAGACACACCACAACTGCATTCAAGGGCAAAGGACTAAAACATTCATGCCTCTACAAACACACCAAAGCATAGATGTTCAAGCACAACTGACACTTGCTGGAGTTTTGCCAATATCCAGTGACAGGAGCTGATTTAACCAAGGATTGAGAGTTGTAGGACACTCACAAACATTCAGAGGTTCTAAGACACTCGAGAATACTATTGAAATAAACACTGATGATCCTTACATTGCTGGAAACTTCAGAATATAAAGAAAACTAACAGTTTGATTAGCAGCTGCTTAAGCATAAGCTGACTATCTAATCTTCCTAGATTAATCTAAGCTACAAAGCTTTAAAATAAATACAACTGATTACATCCTAAGCTGGCTAATATTATCCGGCTTACACTTGCAAGAAAATAAAAGAAAATGTAAGCTAAGTTCTTATTGGACCAATTTGCCAAAAGGGTGGCAAAGAGAACCAATGAGAGGCTTTCCTCCCTAGGGGGGTAAATATTGAATTACTGAGGTAATTCCCGCGCCAACGCTAACCTGGAAGTAATCTCAACAGGTTAATATCATGCTGGAAAGACCAAAACAACCCCTATGGACAGATAACAAAAATACTTAGCCTCGGAACTGAGGTTCTGGAAAAACTGATAATAAACAACCCTGCTGGGATTGTTTGTTTTGGCACTTGAATCTTGGTGATGCCATGCTCGAACATGCTGGGACTTGGCTTGGACTTGAAAAATGACATGACATAGAAACAAAAAACTCCTAGGTAACCTTGGCTGAATCTTCCTCAATCAAGAGATATGATATTGAGAAAGACTGTTATTTGGACTGTTGTTATTGGGAACTGAACTTGGTCTGAGTTACCAATGCTGATGGGCTGAGTGGCTGAAGTTGTCAAGACTTGTTTCATAGGTGTGTAGCAAGCTTGGATGGATGGTGTGGGTGGCTTGGTGGTTGCTGAAGGTGCTGTGAACCTTCTTCTGGGTAGCTGAACTTCTGTGTGACAGGCTATCTCTGCTGGGAATGCTTCCTTAGCTGCTGAGTTTGGTGAATCAACATGGCCTCCCCCTTGTGCTGCTGCTGAGAGTGCTGGTGAAGTTCCTTTAGGTGCTTCCTTTGCTGATGAAGCTGCTGCTGCTTGCTGTTGCTCATGATGGTCTCCATCATCCTCCCCAGGTTGAGGAAAGTTTGTCCTTAAACTTGGAAGGTCTTCATCTGCTGGATAGTATGGTCGAAGATCTGCTACATTGAATGTTGCTGAACCTCCATACTCTTGAGATAGGTCCAACCTATAGGCATTGTCTCCAATCTTCTCAAGTACTTCAAATGGTCAATCTGCTCTTGGTAGTAGTTTCCATTTTCTCTTGCTGGGGAACCTGTCCTTCCTCAAGTGGATCCTAAATAAGTCTCCTGGCTGGAAAGTGACCTTCTTCCTGTGTTTGCTGGCTGATGTAGACATCTGCTCAGTATACTTGGCAATTCTCTCCTTCACTTGCTGATGAAGCTCCTTGATTTGATCTGCTCTTTTACATGCTTCAAAACTAAATTTGACAGAAGTAGTTAGTGGAACTAAATCCAAAGGGGAAATTGGATTTTTACCATAGACTACTTGGAATGGAGAGTAGCTTGTGGCCTTGGATGGTTCTTTGTTGTAAGCAAACTCAGCATGGGGCAAGAGAGTGTCCTATCTTGCTTTATGTGTTTGAATCAGTGCTCTCAAGAGGACTCCATGTGTTCTATTAGTAACCTCTGTCTGTCCATCAGTTTGTGGATGGCAAGTGGTGCTGTACTTGAGCTGTGTGCCTAATTTCTTCCACAATGTAACCTAGATGTGGGTCAAAAACTTGGTATCCCTGTCAGACACCATTGTCTTTGGCACTCCATGTAACCTTACTACCTCCTGGAAGAACAATTCTGCAACTCTTGTGGCATCAAAGGTGGTGTGACAAGGTATGAAGTGTACCATCTTTGAGAATCTATCAACTACCACCATCACTGAATCCTTGTCTCTTTGTGTTCTTGGAAAACCCACAATGAAATCTAGGCTAACATCTTCCCAAGGGCTACTGAGAACTAGCAATGGTGTGTACAAGCCTTGGGGTAGGCTGTGTGACTTAGCGAATTGACAAATATTGCACCTCTTCAGTAGATGCTCCACATCTCTCCTCATCTTTGGCTAACTATAATGCTCTTTTAACATCAACAAGGTCTTCTCAACTCCAAAATGACCTGCTAGACTCCCTCCATGAAGTCCTGAGATCAACAACTCCCTAATGCTGCTCCTAGGAACACACAATCTGCTCCCTTTGAATAAATAACCCTGGTCTATATGATACAGACCCTGGGGTTGCTGCTGACACTTCTGGTAGACCTGCTTAAAATCTTCATCCTCCTGGTACAAAGCTTTCAAATGCTCAAAACCAATAATTCTAGAATCAAGTATATGAAGCAACATATACCTCCTACTCAATGCATCTGCTCCTTTGTTTAGCACTTGATTTGTGGTGGATCATGAAGTGGAACTGCTGCATGTACTCGACCCAAGCAGCATGCCTGGTGTTGAGCTTGTGATGTCCTTGAATAAACTTCAAAGCTTCATGATCACTATGAAGTATAAACTCTGCTCCAATAAGGTAGTGCCTTTAGTGTTGAAGAGCTCTAATGATGGCATAGAACTCTTTATCATAGGTGCTATATTTCTTCTTGGCATCATTCAACTTCTCACTGAAGTAGGCAACTGGCTTGCCTTCCTGTGTCAATACTGCTCCTATACCAACACTTGAAGCATCACATTCTACTTCAAAAACTTTGCTGAAGCTGGGTAGTGCTAGAACTGGGGCTGAAGTGAGCCTTTCCTTGACTTCTTCAAAGGCTTTCTGAGCTGCTGTTGTCCAAATAAAGGACTTCCCTTTCACCACTTCAGTCATTGGGGCCAAAATCGTGCTGAAATTTTTGACAAATCTTCTGTAGAATGAAGCCAGGCCATGGAATCTCTTGACTTGATGAATAGAAGTGGGCACAGGCCACTCCCTAATAGCTTGAATCTTCTCCTCATCAACTTGAATACCTGCTGCTGTGACAATGTACCCCAAGAAGTTCACTTGGGATGTAAAGAAGTGACACTTCTTAAGATTTCCAAACAACTGCTCCTTGCTCAGAATTTCTAAAACCTCCTGCAAATGCTTGACATGTTCTTGCTCAGACCTGCTATAGACAAGAATATCATCAAAGTACACAACAACACTCTTGCCTATGAGTGGTTTCAGGACCTGATTCATGAGTCTCATGAATGTAGATGGGGCATTAGTCAGGCCAAAAGGCATGACCAACCATTCAAACAAACTTCCCTTGGTCTTGAATGCTGTCTTCCACTCATCTCCCTCATAGATCCTTATTTGATAATATCCACTCCTCAAATCTATTTTAGAAAAGACTGCTGACCCATGTAACTCATCTAACATATCTTCAAGCCTAGGTATAGGGTACCTATACTTGATAGTGATCTTGTTAATTGCCCTACAATCTATGCACATCCTCTAACTTCCATCTTTCTTAGGCACTAACAAGGCTGGCACTGTACATGGACTCAAACTTTCCCTAATCATTCCCTTTTCCAACAACTCATCCACCTGCCTCTGTATCTCATTGGTATCTGCTGGTGTCATCCTATAAGCTGACTTATTAGGCAACACTGATTCAGGCTCTAGGTCAATTTTGTGTTGGATATCCCTTTTTGGTGGCAAACGAGGTGGCATTTCATCAGGAAACACATGCTGAAACTGCTGAAGTAAGGGTAGGAATAAGGGGTGGTCATTTTGTGGGGCTGGGGTTTCTTCAAGGTCTAAAAGGATCAAATCTCTTTGTGTGCTAAACTCATGA